>BPLQ01002459.1:0-108660 GCA_021605075.1 Caerostris darwini | reverse complement strand
CACTGTATTGTGATAGAAAATAACCCCCGAATGTAGTTATGTTTTGATCGGAAGATTTGATCCGTCTATACAGCATGGAATATTTATGTATTGTCTTGCAATCATTATTACAGGTTCATAAATATCTCACAATGATGATTTTCCAGAATATTGTGCTGGTTTGGGTGAAGAAAGTAAATTGCATCCCTTCATATTTGAAAAGACATCGTAACTCGGTGTTACAGAAAAGGCTACACTTTTGAATTGAAGATTGAACATTCAAAAGATTAGTATCTAATAATGTAAAAAAAAAATACTAGTGTTAATAAGATTAATGCTAACATTCAGATATTGTAAAGTATGGGGCTTTTTGATTACAATTCATAATTTGATTACAATTTTATAATTTTTACCAAATAGCCAGAGATTCAATAGGAAACGTAAAATTATTTCATTTATTATGACTATATTCAAACAGCTGGTCTATCTTGCAAATACTGAATACATCTTTTACGTTACTTGATTCAGGGTAGTTAAGTCTATCAATAAAGTACATATGAATTGTTTTTAATAATTTTAATAATACTTGAATTATATATAGACTAATTAATTAAATCCATACTCTTAATTATATTTTCAAAGTGAAATTAAATCAATTATGTCAGTATTCTCTTCTAATCTTAAAAGGACTTTAAAAAAAAAAAAAAAAAAAAGCTGCAAATTTTTTTATTAATTTTTTTATTTTTTTAAAAGCTCAAAAACATTTATTATTATTAAAATAACTTAAAATTCTGCTCTTATAAATAAAAGATTATGACTATACTACTACTACTAGATTCAAAATAATTAGATGATAAAATATAATGCCCTTTAATAATTAGTAAATAAACGTGAATGATAATAATTTGTAGGAGTTAAAAATGAAAAATGAGTTTTAAAATTAATAAAATCACCGAATTTTATAAAACTGCAGGCTTTTTAAACTTTTTTTATTTATTATATTAATTAAAAAATTATTCATTTTTAAAAATTATTAATTATTGAAACTTCCAACAAAGCAAATTCAAACTCGATTGCTAAAATCATATTTGTGCTACCTTTCACCATCATAAAATATATGCAGTTAACTTTCAGATTTTAATAAAAAATAAAATAAAAATAAACAAAACGCAAACAAAAGATACAAAGCAGCAAAACAGAAAACAAATAAATCAATAAAAGTAATCGCAAGAGAGAAGAACATGATATGAAGTATGTTTTCACAATATTATTCTAAGACGACTTTTAAAGTTTATGAGCTATTTTTCTGGATCTCCAAGGAGACTGTACTTTTTTTAAAGTTCTTGTGTTTTTATGATAATTAAAATTTTAAACAAAGCTATTTTAGTATTTTCATTATTTAATATTAGAATTTGATTTCAGTTGATGCTTAATATAGGTTTTAATTCGGAGAAACATTCATGAAATCTATTGTTAAAAATATGTAAGATGGGAAAAATTATATTTTATGAATAAAATTCAGTCCTTATTAAAAAGTTGCTATTTTTCAATAATACCCAGAATGATTTAAATAATTCAACACTAGAACAGTAAATATATAATGGATACTGCGCCACCAAGGGTGCAACAGGAAAAGTTATGAACAGTGCATATACATTTGGCTAATACAAATTTAGATGCACAATTATAGTTAACAGTTCAAATGCTTCACTTATTCTCACCGCGCATAATGATCAACAGATTTCAAATGGTCTACCCCTGATTCAAAAACAGAAGCTATCATTTAATTTTTCTTGACCTCCTCTATTAGTTTGGAATCTCAATACTTTCTCCATCAGATTATTATTGCCCTTTATGGACAAAGTTACAGACATATATTTTTCTTTGATTGGGCAATTGTCGGAAAAACGGATTATCCACCAAGTCTGCCTTGACCTACAAGAATTATCTCTGCTTAGCAAATTTCGAATCCGTTTTCCTTTGTTAGGAGAACCAAAGTGTTACCCACCACCTGATTTTGGCCATCAAGAAGAATTGTTTGCTAACAAAATTTATCTTTGCTTCATGATATTCATATCCAGCTCCCAATGTTAGGAAACCCAAAGCAGCTACTTGATCACTCTGGCGCTTAATGCAGAATTTTAAATACAAATATTTATCAGTGTAGCACATGAAGTGCAAAATAATAATAATAAAAAATAAAAAAATTCAAAGATATCATCTGGAAGTCGTTTTCAATGTGCTTCACTACCACAATACAACTGATGGAGAATGTATTGTGTAAAAGAGAAAAATGTTGAGTTAACAAAATATAACTTTTCAAGAAGAAAGAAATATTCACTTTAAAATAATTGAAACCAATGTCTTTTAAATTGTGTAAACTTTCTTCAAAACGGTTGAAATGCTTTAAATGGCCTTCGGAACAATACAAAAAGAAACAGAAATAGCTATTTCTGTTTTCTTATATTCACTTGAAAAACCTGGATAGATCGAGTACACACATACGACATTTACTGAAAGAATAAAAAAAAATATTGGAACATCCAAAATCTTTTACGTCTTTTATCCTAGAAGACATTTTACGGGGGTGTAAGAAGAAAAGAATAACAATAACGAAAGGAAGAGAAAAACATTAAAGCTGACAAGACCGACGGACAAATAACCGAGCCTAAAGAAAGTAAAGTGAAGGAAAAAAAAAAAACAGTTTTCAGATCCTGTTCAAGTAATTAGAAGACATGAAAAATTTTAGCGTAAGTAATTACCATAGGATGTTGGCAGCGTCCCTTATATACCCCTCTATTACACTCTCGTCATTGTGACGTACTATCCGCGCCATCTGGTGGTTTCCTATAATTTGCATATTCTTCTTCAAGATGTGTGTGATAATTCTACAGGTGAAATTTTTATTTTAGAGTTCAATTTCTGTGGGATTCTGAATTATCCTTAATTTATGGACATGAGTGTAGTTTACATCATACATTATAGCTGATTGAATTCTTACATAAAAGAATTTTTAAAAAATGAGTGTTCAGTATTTTGTTATTAAACTATTGGTATTTTCTAAATAAATTGCCTTATCTCTGTACGTTAATTTGTTGTAAACATTTGAAATATTTGACTTTTAATTTAAAAATTAAATAAATTTCAAAATTAAACTGCCTACTTCTCTCCTATCAAACAGCTAGTTGTTTTTTTTACCCACTGTAATTTGGATATATATTATTGCCCTAGAAAAAGATCAATTAGTTACATAAAAAGAGGAAAGACTAAAATGTTAGTAGAGAAATAAAGAGAAAATATCTAAATTGTTGGTACAGAGAAAACAAATAAAATTTTGTTGAATGTTTCGTTATTATTATTGTAATTTTTTATAAAAATATATTAAAATAATGAAAGTAGAACAAAATGTCAAAATTAATTCACATTACTACCATAAATATATTTTTAACAACCATTTTTATAGACATTCCATCACTTTTAAATACCTAAGAAAATTAGCTATTTACTAAATTTACAAATTTATTATTTTACTGCAAATCTATTTACTTACATTATCTTCATTGAGCAATTTTCAGCGGAATACGGTTACAAGTCGTATCTTTAAATCTACTGCTCTATTGCTACTGCTTTTGGAAAAATGAGACATGAAACCGGAATTGAGGCTACTCCGTTTAAATTCATTCCACTCAAGTCCCCGATGTGTCAGATATGAATTATTGCGCATTTGGACTTTTAAAACAACCTCTGTATAAGTCATATTCCAAGACATTGGATGGACTCCTGAAGATTGTGTAGGAGGAGTGTAATAAATAACTCACTTGCTATTTTTACGAAAAGCTCTTTTAACTTGGAAATCAATATTTATTATGATAGTATATATAACAGGTGGGCTAAAACGTTCATAGGCTGACACATAGATGGCGCTACTAGTATTAAACCCATATGATTTTTAGTTAGCCCTAACCTTCAAAAGCCGCGTGTATAAATTTGACAGCTGCTGCACTATTAGTATGTGAGTAACAAGGAGCCCACCTGTTATATATAAGCAAAGACAATTTTTTATATACAAATATATGCTTAAAATCGTTACAAAAATGAGTGAAAACCCTTGTAAAAGGCAAATATCCACTAAATTATCAATCAAAGAACAAATTTTAACAATTAGAAAAAATGCACTACTTTGAAAAAGTTACGAAATTAAATAAATTATTGAACTATGTACATCGAGGGCAATTCAAATATTGTATATTTAATTGTCCTAAAGAATTGGCCAGATATTTTGCGAATATTTCTGATGTCGAAGCAAATACGTAAGTCAGAATTATTAAGTTTAATTCCAGTATTTGTGTTTAATTTGCAGGGGATTTGCTGTTCAAAAGAAAACAAGTGTTGCAGGAAATATAACATAAACCGAAAAAAAATTTGTTTCATTTGAATGAAATTTTTTTTTTTTTTTTTTTTTTTTTTGCTAAAAATATTAATTTGTTCATATTATTTTCTTAAATAAAATTAGTTTAATGGTATAAAATAGTATAACTGTAATTATTTCACGTGTTCCAATTGTTTGAGTAAATCTGGTCCAATGCATTCAATTATAAATGGTACACGTTCACGTTTTTAAGTTTTATATTTTAAGTTCAATATAATTAATAAGAATTCATAAAATTAATAATAAAAAAATACTGTCAAAAATAATATTGGTACTTATTTAAAGTAGAACATAAAACTAATTATTAATGGGACGATAGCCTTTATAAATCGTGACACATTTCCTTTTAAATAATTTGATAAACTAAATAAATTTAGGCATACAATCTAAATCGTCAAATAAGATTAAATATAACGAATTAAAAAGAAATATCATAATGCTAATATCTAGGGAAACAAAATCATAAAAACTCTGTCATTTACCATGAATATAAAAATCATCTCTAGTACTCATGATTTAAAACTTAAAACACAATATTTAAGCAGTATTCATATACACTATGTGGAAGAAAGTGGCGGCACACGACACTATAACGACATAAACCCATATTTATTAAAATTAATAGGAGGTAGGGCCTCCTTTGGCTGCAATCACAGCTGCAACCCTTCTGGGCCTGCTTTCCACTAAATTAACCATAGTGGCAAGAGGAATTTCCTTTCAAATGTTTAACAGGAAGTTCCATAGTTCAGTTTTGGGTTTCAGTTCATAGTTTTTGGGAGTGGGGTGCAGGCCCTCAACCGACGGTCCAATTCGTCAAAGATATGTTCAATTGGGTTAAGATCAGGGCTCTGCGGCGGCCACTCCATGCGTTTAACGTTGTTGTTCACATACCAATCAAGAGTCCTCCTTGCAACATGGCATGTTGCAATGTCTTCTTGAAACCAGCAATCTTCCATACCGTACGTTGCCCACAAGGTAGGAAGGGCATGATTGTCGAGAATATCACAGTATCTATTGGCATTCATCGCACCATCAACCTTCACCAGTGGGCCAGCCCCATACCAATAGAAACAGGCCCATACCATCAATCCTCCTCACCAAACTTCACAGTTGGAACGACACACTCGGGCAAAAGGCGTTCTCCTGGTAAACGCCATACCCAAACACGTCCATCGGAACGGAAAAGGGTAAATCGTGACTCGTCACTCCAAAGGACGCGTTTCCAGTCATCCAGAGTCCAAGTACGGTGGCCTTTGGCCCATCGAAGGCGCGCTTTCTTGTTGGTTTTCGTAATCAAAGGCTTATGGGCCGCCGAACGTCCAGTGTAACCTAACTTATGGGCCACGATACGAAGAGTCTTGGTCGAAACGGACACACCTATGGCTTGTCTAAACTCATTAGCGATGTTATCCATGGATGTTTGACGGTTACTTCGAATCTCTCTGCCGAGCAACCGTCGGTCCCTGCTGGTGACAACTGTAGGTCGTCCACTTCGGGGTTTGTTCTGAAAGTGTCCCTCAGTCTTGTAGCGACACACAACACTTGCTACAGTTGATTATGAGCAGTTACGGAGACGGGATATCTCCCTAATTGACACCTTGGCAAGATGCAATCCAACCAACACACCTTTCTCGAACTTAGACAACTCTTCCCGTGGCGGCATCTTGACAAAAAATAATTCTAGTCGACTCCACAGAGTATTTATAGGATATGGCTGACACGTGATATCTATTATTGCGCATGTGTCAGTTGTTTTGTCGACTTTTCTACTTTTCGAGGGGTGTCCCTTCACTTTCTTCCAGATAGTGTGTATATATATATATACATATATATATACATACGAGTTATTTATCTACATGCTTAATAAATTATGGAGAGTACGTCGTTCTATCTTCCGGACTATAATGAGAGACGTTGAAGTTAAAGAAAGATATGCAACAACAATAAGAATGCCTATTTTCTGCGACCTTGGATCTTGAAAAAGGAGACCCGAGAAGAACAACAGACTTTCAGGGAGATTAGGTTGCGCTCAGCAAAAACGATTATGTTGCTGAACACTAGGGAGAAAGACAGAGTTGTAGTAGATGGATCAGAAAATAATAGAAAGACTTTAACATTTTATCATACTTTTGTGTGTTTTTTTTGGTAAAAATCGATTTTGCATAAATGTTATTAATCTTTTCAGTATCTTATATGCTTGGAATTTGAGATTTTTGAATGATTGTTATTTTTCCTAATTTTGTGTGACTTTTACACCAATAATGAGTTAATGCCATTACTTGATACTTGATAGTAAAAAAAAAATAATTATTATAAAATATTAATTTCATATAAATTAAAAATAAATTTATTAAAAGTAATCCTTGATCATTTTTTCTACTTAGATTTTAATCACTTAAAACCTCTTTCTATATCTGTCGACGAGTTTTCTTAGACACAAGTGAAAAAAATTCCGTATCTTGGAATTCATGCAGTCGAAAATTATTCTTGAGAATTCATGGAATCAAAAATATTTTTTGAGAATTCATGCAGCCAAAAATTATTCTTGGAAATTCATGCAGTTATTTCATTGGTGACAAAATGTTGGTATACAAGTTAGGTCTTTATTGATAGAAAACATAATCAACGAATGCAGTTAGGCTCTCATCGAAAGTTTTGATCCGTCTACACAGCATGGACAATTTATGTATTCTCTTGTAATCATTATTGCAGGTTCATACATACCAAGTAATTATGATTATCCAGAATATTATGTTTGCGTGTAAAAAGTAAATTACATCCCTTTGCATTTAATAAGACATAGATGTTACAGAAAAGGCTAAAATTTTGAATTGAAGATAGAGCATCCAAAAGAGAGATATCTGAATATATGCAAAGAAATACCAATGTGTTGGCATTCAAATTTTGTAAAGTATGGAACCTTTTTTTAATACAATTCATATTTAATCTATTATAATTTCTACCAATATACAGAGAAATATTCAATAGGAAAATTAAAATTATATTATCTATTACGACCATTTTCAAATAGCTGATTTTTTTTGCTACTACCGATCTATTACATCTATTACGATACTTGATTAAGGGCCGTTAAATCTAACTATAAAGTGAATATGAACTTTTCTTGTTGTTTAATTATACTTAAATCATATATGTAGAGTAATTAAATAATTTCCTAATCTTGATTACATTTTTAAAGCAAAATTTTCAAAGTCTACATTTTTCTTTATTATTAATCTACATTTTTTTACAACCATGGCAATATTCTCTTCTTATCTTAGAAAGTTGTTTAAAAAAAGGTCAGCCAATTTTTTTTATTCAATGTTTTAGTTTTCTAATAGCAGATTCAAACTCGATTGCTAAACTCATATTTGTCATGATAAAATATATTCAATTAGCCTTCAGATATTAATAAAAATAAAATTAAAATAAACTAAAACGAAAATTAAAGATACAAAGCAGTAAAACAGAAAAGGAATAAATCGATAAAAGTAGTAACAAAAGAGAAAAAAAAGATCTGAAGTACATTTTTGGCAATATTACCCTAAGACGACTTTAAATGTTTGTGAGCTATTTTTTAGTGTTTCCAAGAATTCTGCACTCTATTTAAAGTTCTTTTGTTTTTATGGTGATTAAAATTTGAATCAAAGCTATTTTATTATTTTCGTTCTTAAATATCAGAATTTAATTTCATTTGATGCTTATTATTGATATTAACTTTGAAAAACATTCATGACATCTGTTATTAAAAATATGTAATATGAGAAAGTTTTATATAATCAATAAAAATCGGACCTGATCAAAAATTTTTATTTTTCACTAATAAACAGATTAATTTAAATAATTCAATCCTAGAAATAACTATGTAGTGATAGTGTGCATCATAAAAAGTCATGCACACTTTAAAGACATTGCGCCATTACAATATTAGATGAAATATTTATGAGATGGAACCCATTCAAACGTTCATATGTTTCACTTCTTCTCACTATGCCTAATGACCAATAGATTTCCAATGGCCTATCTTTGACTTAAAAACATGACTATTATTTAATTATCAATATTTATATTTATTATGACTATCACCATTAAATCAAATTTATCATTTAATTTTGCTTAACTTGTTCTTTTAGTTTGGAATTCCGATACTATATCCCTCAGGCTATGATTGCGTTAGGCTATGATTGTCTCTTTGCTACAAACATAGATTTGTTATTGCTTGAAGAATTGCAGGGAACTCTACGGATTATTCAACAGGCATGCCTGGCCCTACAAGAAAGTTACAAACAAGATTTATCTCTGCTTAGCGAATTTCAAATTCGGCTCCCTCGGTTAGGAAACACAAAGCGTTATTCATTAGTACATTCTGGGACTTCAAGAAGAATTTTGCTAACAAGATTTTTCTTTGCTTCACGAGATTCAATTCCAGCTTCTTTAGTTAAGAAACCCAAAGGGGCTACCTGGCCACTCTAGAGATAGGTGAAGAATTTTAAATATATATATCTATCATTATAATACATGACGGGCAAAATAAAGATTATAAATCAAAGGTATCTGAAACCATTTTCAATATGCCTCACTGCCACAAAACGGCTGATGCAGGGTCCATTCTGTAAAATAGAAAAATCTTTAGTTAACAAAATATAACTTTTCAAGAAGAAAGATAAAATTCACTTTAAAATAATTCAAATTTATACTGTTTAAATTGTGTAAACTTTCTTGAAAACGGTTGAAATGCTCTAAATGGCTTTCAGGATAATACCGAAAGAAACACAAAGTAGATATTTTGGCTTTCTTATAATCACGTGAAAGACTTGGATGGATCGAGTGCACATATTCGACAGTTACTAATTACGATTAATTTTTGAGAACTCAACGAATTATCCACAAAGGCTGCGTAGGCCTTCCAGAATTTTTCAAACAAGATTTATATCTGCTTAACGAATTCAAATCCGGCTTTCTCAATTAGGAAAACCCAAAGGGTTATCCACCAGTTCATTCTGAGCCATCAAGAAGAAATTTTTCAGACAAGATTTATCTTTACTTGAGGAGTTTCATATCCTGATCCCGTTGTTTGGAAATCCAATGCGGCTGCTTAGCCACTTTGGCTCTTGATGAAGATTTTTAAAAAGATGTATTTATCAGTGTAACACAAGGATTCAAAAGTATGTCTGGAAGTCGTTTTCAGTGTGCATTACTGACACAGTACTACTGATGGAGTATTCATTGTGTAAAAGAGAAAAATCTTGATTAAAAAAACATGTAACCTATTAAAAAGAAAGAAATGATTCACTTTAAGATAATTGAAACCTATGTCGTTTAAATTGTGTAAACTTTCTTGAAAACGGATGAAATTCTCTAAATGGCCTTCGGAACAATACAAAAAGAAACACAAACAGCTATTTCGGCTCCCTTATAACCACTTGAAAGACTTGGATGGATAGAGTACACACATACGTCATTTACTGAAATAATAAAAAAAATATCGGTACATCCAAAATCTTTTACGTCTTTTATCCTAGAAGACGTTTTGCGGGGGTGTAAGAAGAAAAGAATAATAATAACGAAAGGAAAGAAAAAAAAAAAATTAAAGCTGACAAGAATTTCGACGGACAAATAACCGAGCTAAAGGGTAAAGTGAAGACGAAAAAAAAAAAAAAAAAAAAAAAAGAACAGCTTTCAGATCCTTTTCAAGTAATTAGAAGACATGAAAAGTTTTAGCGTAAGCAATTACCATAGGATGTTGGCTACGTCTGAATCAAAAAACAAAGATCCGAGTGAGCGACTAATCTCAAAATAAATGCGTTTAAAAAGCCTTTCCTATGATATTTAAATTTTCATTGTTAATTGGGAAAAAAGAAATCTTAGGTGGGAAACTAATCCAGTTTGCTTTTTAACTCATTGAAATTCAATCACCGGGATTTTCTTTCTTTGATAAATACGTTCGGCTTTCAGGAATTTTTATTTTAATTTAATACTTTCCTTTCCTTCCTAATCGTGATTCTTTTGACTAATTCTTATTTAGAGTGGAAAAATCAGCCAGAAGTGTTTTTTTAATCTCTGATACTTTAATGTTTTTCATTGACGTTGGCAGTTTTTGTTGTAAAATAAATGCTATCTATTGAATAGTGTGGACAGATTTCAGCCAAGCAAAAAATTCAATTTTTATTATGGGAAACTATTATCTCTTGAAATTTATACGCGGATTTGTTTAAGTAAAAGATCAACTCCAAAGACTCTTTATATGTACCAAACGTTTTAAATGGACTATTAGATCTGATGTAAGGATTTTCATTACGACTTTATTGTACCAAAAGATTCTCCTGCTATCAACTAAGACGTTTTATTCAAAATATATTTTTTTTTTAAATTATATATTTTTTAAAGATTGTTTTTATTTAATCTATTTTAACGTGATGAATATTATCTTTGAAAGCTTTTGAAGCTATCAAAGCTATTTAAGAGAAAAAAACGGAATTTTATTAATTTAATCATCAATCAATTTTTAACACTAATAAATATAATATTAGGATAGATTTCGATAATCAGTTTTGAAGGTATAAAAAATTTTGAATCTGTCGTACCCTTAATAATCTTTAAATTTATATTAATCTTTTAAAATCTTATTATTCAATATTATTCTTCAATAATCTTGTTAATCAATATTATTCCTTAAGAATCTTGTTAAACAATATTATCCGTTAAGCATTTTTTATCAATCTATGTTATACATAATAGAGATTGATAATTTTATTTGTATTAATTATTAAAATGTTTATTCAAGGAATTTATAAAATTTTTTTACGCACAGTATGTTAAGAAACCATCAATTTAATATTTCAACATTTCAACATTAAATTCGAAATATAAATCAATGTAATTTCAGCGATCTAATTTTATTGCGAAATTATTGGAATGAACCAAGCTTTATAACTACTATTATAATCACTAGTATAATTTATTATTATTATTATTACTACTATTATAATAACTATTATGATTATTATTACTACGTATTACTAAACCTTGATCAATAGAATGTGGTTCTTTTTGAAATTAGTGAATGAAAATTTTCATAATCTTTTTTTTTTTTTTTTTTTTTTTAGTTTGCTATTATTTAATTAATAAAAAAATTAGATTTTGAAAGTCATTACGCAAACTCTTTCGATTTTAATAGCTACACAAGCATAAAATTGAAATTAATTATGCATAATTTTGACTTACTGTAATTATAAACCTATCATAAAAAACATCATACTATCATAAAGCTAAAAATTAAAAATTTAGATGATACAAAATTTTACAGAATTTTATTTCCTGCAATGGTATAAAATAGTTTTTATTAAACAATTTAGTTTCAAAAGTTATTGACAAAATATGCAATATATGGTATACAATTTTGGTAATTAAAGGTAAAACGATTAAGAGGAACGCTAGTGAACCAACAACTAAAATACTATCCAAATAATTTGTAAATATTCATAAAGTGACTGTTATCAAATTTCCGTATCTGAATAAATATAATAAATTCTTATTTATAAATGCATATAAGTTTTAAATACAAAAGATAAGGTAATAAAATGAGATGTTAATCCCTTCCTTAGTCATAATGTTCCCCAATTAATCTACTAAAATGATTATCATTTCCAATTAATTGCAACTGATGTAATGCACAAGTTTCTAACTGTGCATGAATATCTCTATCGCCCATATGCACCTTAAGGTGCCCAGGTTTTCTAGAGGTGTTTTTTTTGTTATGCTATAGATGGATCATTTCTCTAAGCTCTATGTATTAAAAATATTATATACAAAATTTAACAATTTAAAAATTGTTTTACGAAGGTATTTAAAAATTAGAGTTATTTTAATAATCCGAAGTAAAATAGAAAACAAATAAACGCAAAAAACACTATTGTTACTCTCAACTTGTTCCTTAATTTCTCTGGCACACCACCCATACAACGTCGATTCCATGATGATCAGGTCGTTGCCGTCAAGAAGATAAAAGCAGGATAATTTTTGCCGAGGAGTAGGGGAGTAATGTAAGGTTGGTTCAATTGTTCCAAGCCCAGAACAGCATGGCTTTTGAAAGAGTTAAAAGAAACAAATGTAAATTTAAATACTTATTAAAGGCACTACAAATATGGTGCAGTTTGTTTAAAATCTAATACAACAAGATGTAAAACTTCTATTATTATTGTAGAACTTTTGATGTCCGAATCATCATATTTAAACATATTATGTACAAAAATGACATTGCTGTTGCAACACAACTTGTTGGTTATTTTCCCTGCCGGACCACCCATACAACGTCAATTCAATGACGATGAGGTCATTCAACTAAGAAAATAAAAGCCCGATAATTTTTGTCGAGAAGTAGGGGAGTTATCAAGTTCGACTAGGAACAAGTTCCAAACCCAGATTAGCACCACTGTTACAGTTATAGTTAAGGGTAAAAAGATAAACATGTAAATTTTAAATATTTATCTAAGTCAATATAAAGATAATGCAGTTTGTTTAAAATCTAATACAATAAGAAGCACAGTTTATTATTTCTTTTAAAATATTTAATACAAAAATACTCATTTTTAAAATTATTTCTATATAATAAACAAAAGTCATTACGTGTTAAAATAATATCCATAGAAAATGTATCCATTGAAGTGTTTAAAGTAATTGATTTGCTCATAACTGAAAGCTGTAGAAAGTTCAATGAAATAACTTTATAAATATTTTAATAACTCAATAACTTTAACTACGAGTTACCATTTACAAAAGCATTATGCTATATTTATTAATAAATTACAGAGATCCATGATACCATTTCCTGCTTCTAGCCCAGATTATACAAAACTCGTGTTATTTCACCACACGGTTCATGAGTCATGGAAGTCGTTCTGTGAATGAATGCATGTGTTTATCCGATCGAATGGAAACATCTGGTATTTATACAGTCTGTGGACCGGCTGAACGGAAACTTTTATGCGGATCAGCAATGCAGCGGAGAAGTACATTCTGTTTGCATTCGATTACATGGCACAATGAGTTGTCAAATGCAATGGAAATCTGATATCCGACTGGATAGTGTTTGCTTGCTTAAAGAATGCTAGAAAAATCAGCATCGAAATAACATTATTTGTCACGATCGTGCCTTTCGGTGGCAATTTGCATTTACTTTTGCTTTAATACTTAAGGTACACTATCATAAGTTAATAAACACGTATTGGATTAAATTTCAGATATATCATCTGCAAATAGCTCGTTCTTTATTTGGGATAATACTAAGGTTTTTTATTAATAAATAACTTGTAATAATAAGTGTTATTTTTTGAATTTCTATGGCGAATGTTTATTCTCATAAAATATCAGTGAGGCTCTATTCTTGATCACAATGCTAAATTGTCGTCAAACATACAAAGTGATATGATTATTTTAATTGTTGAAGATATAATTTGCTAATTTCACCGGCTGTTAAAAAGATCTTTGGTGTTTGTAGGATATTTAAAATCACGTTATTTAAAAAGAAGTTTCCATATTTAAAAATAACATTCTTTGCCATGGTCGTGTCTTTCAGTGGCAATTGTGCATTTTTTTTTACTTTAATATGAAAGGTATTCCAGCATTGGTTACTAAGCACGCATGACTCGTATTGGATTAAATTTCAGATATATCATATTAAGTTATATTCAGATAATCATCAAATATATTGGATATATCACCAAGAAAAACTCTTTATTTGGGATAATACTAAGTTTGTTTTATTAATAAATAAATGATGTAATAATAAATCTTTTGACTTGTTATGGCGAATTTAAATACTTAGAAAAGTCACAATAAAATTAGTGCAGTTTATTTAAAATCAAATGCAAAAGGTGCAAAATGTTGTAAAATGTAATATTTCTTTTAGAATTTGTTATGTCCTAATTCTGATTTTTAAAAGGTTTTCAATACAATAAACAAATATTAGCAAGGTTTAAAAGATAAAAATGTGAATTTAAATACTTATAAAAGTTACTATAAATATGGTGCAGTTTATTTAATATCTAATACAAGATGCAAAATTTATTATTTCTTTTAGAATATTCGATGTCAAAATCCTCATTTTTAAAAAGTCAATTTAATAAACAAATGTCTTTAGGTGTTAAAAATAATATTCATATAAAATCTATGCACTGAAGTGTTTAAAGTAATTGATTTGCTCAAAACTGAAAGCTGCGGATTGTTCAACGAAATAACTTTATAAATATTTTAATCACTCAATAACATTAACTACGAGTTACCATTTACAGAAGCATTATTCTACATTAAACAATTGCAGAGATACCATTCAGTGCTTCTATTCCAGATTCTACAAAAATCGTGTTATGTAGAATCACGAGTGTATCCGATCGAATGGAAACATCCGGTATTTATACAGTCTCTGAACCTGCTGAACGGAAACTTTTATGCGGATGAGCAATGCAGTGGAGAAGCGCATTCTGTTTGCATTCGATTATATGGCACAATGGGTTATCAAATGCAATGGAAATCTGATTTCCGACTGGTTATCGTTTGTTTGCTTAAAGAGTGTTGGAAACATCAGCACCTAAATAATATTGTTTGTCACGAACGTGCCTTTCGGTGGTAATTGTGCATTTATTTTTTATTTTAATATGTAAGGTATACTAGCATAGCTAAATAGGCTCGCATGACGCGTATTGGATTAAATTTCAGTTAGATCACCAAGAAAAAAATTTTATTTGGGCATAAATGTTGTAATAATAAGTGTTATTGCTTGGTTTCTTAAAACGAATATTTATTCTAAAAAAAATATCAGCGAGGCCTTTACTTAATCAAAAAGCTAAATTTTTGTCAAATACACGAAGTTATGTGACTGATTTGTGGAAGATAAAATTTTGCTAATTTTATGTTTAATGAAAAAGTTCTTTGGTGTTTGTAGAACCTTTAAAATCACCATATTTAAATTGGTATTCCCCAGTAGTAATCAATGCATAATAATATCATGGTGATATACTACTGAAGAGTTATGAGATATTATATATATATAATTGTTGTCTGAATTTCATCTATTTGTTTGCGTTCGACCAATTTTAATTATCTTAATGCAGTTTACGTCATACATTTTAGCTGAATAAATTCTTACATAAATGAATTAAAAAAATTGAATAATTTCTCTATATTTTGTTATTAAATTATTGGCATTTTCTAAATAAATTGTCTCAACTCAATACGTTAATGTTGTATATCATTTAAACATCATTGACTTTTAATTTATAGCTGTGTATCATTTGACTTTTAATTTAAAAGTTTTAACTGTTCTACTTCATTCCTATCAAAAAGCTTGTTGCCTTTTTATACCCACTATAATTTGAATAAAAGGTATCCTTACTAAATTTTTCACTGTTTAAATGATAAATCAATATTACTGCATAGCCTGATGCGAAATAGCTATAGACGATCGTCGGCCATTTTTGTCTCCATGTATAAAATTCAACGATATGAGTTCGAAATATGGTTTACAAGTCATACCTTTAAAACTACTGCTTTTGTAAAATTGAGAAATGAAAACGGAATGGAGGCTATTTCTTTAAATTTATCCCACTCAAGTCCCGACGTGTCAGATATGAATTACTGTGCATTTTGGCTTTTAAAGCAAACTCTGTATAAGTCATATTCCAGGACATTGGGTGGACTCTGGAAAATTGTGTAGGAGGAGTGAAATAAGTAACTCCCTTGCTACTTTAAGAAAAGCGTTTTTATCTTGGAATTCAATATTTAATGTGATAGTTTAACAAAGGGGCTACGAAACAGGCCAAATTATAAAATAAAATTATCTTTGTATGTATATATATGTAAAATCGTTACACAAATGTATGAAATTGTCCTAAAGAAATGGTAAGTTATTTTTCGAATATTTGAGATATCGAAGCAAATATATAATTTAGACTTATAAGTTTTACTCGTGTATTTGTTTTCAATTTGTAAGGAGATTTGCTGCTCAAAATAAATCAATTAGTAGTTTTGCAGGAAATCATAACATAAAACATTTTTTTTTTTAAATAAAATTTATTTTATTTGTTAAATGTATTATTTTATTCATATTATGTTTTAAATAATAAAATTTTGACGGTATAAAATAGTATAACTGTAAATTTTTTCACGTGTACCAATTGTTTAAGAAACATGCACTAAATTCCGAATGGTACAAGTTCATGGTTTCAATTTTTTTCAAAATAGTTTTATATTTTAAGCTTAATACAATTAATAAGCATTCATAAAATTAACTTTGAAATACTATTAAAAGAGTATATTTAAACTTATTTAAAATAGAAAAAAAAACTAATTATTAATGACATGATACCTTTATAAATAGATAATTAAAAAATTTCTTTTTTTATATTTTGATAGAATATATAAATTTAGATATACAATCTTAATTTTCAAGTAAGATTAGATATAAAGAATTAAAAATAAATATTCCAATGTTAATGTTAAGAGAAACAAAATCATAAAAATACTGTCATTTCCCTATCAATATACACTCCTGTCCATAAATTAAGGATAATTCAGAATCACACAGAAATCTAAAACAAAAAGTTCACCTGTAGAATTATCACACACATCTTGAAGAAGAATATGCAAATTACAGGAAACCACCAGATGGCGCAGATAGAACGTCACAATGACGAGAATGTAAGAGAGGGGAATATAAGGAATGGTGGCAAAGAAGTAACATTCTTCACAAGCGCTTTAAAAGCCTTTCAGTGCCATAACCGCAAAGTTATGGCACACATGAAGCATTTGGATGATTTTTTACGTGGTAGAATTATCGGACGACTGGAATGTGGACGTACCTAGCTGGAAGTATCCGAGGAACTTGGAATCGCCTAGAGTGTCATCTCCAGGCTTTGGCAACGATTCCAAGATGATAGTAATGTGAGTAGACGTTACAGCACAGGTCAGCCCCGAATTACAACTCCGAATGAGGACCGGTATTTAGCAGTTAGTGCCAAAAGAAACAGACGGAGCACAGCATCAGACCTGTCTCGTCAGCTCTCTTCAGCTACCGCTACGACAGTTTCAGGACAGACCGTGTACAGACGCTTAGGGCACATTGGTCTATATGCTCGTAGGCCTGTCAGATGTGTTCCACTTACCGCACTTCACTGTCGCCTGCGATTAACCTGGAGTAGAGAGCATGCATTGTGGACACCGCAACAGTGGTCTGGTGTGATGTTTTCCGACGAGTCCATGTTTAGTTTGCAATCTGATTCTCGCCGGACTTTCATATGGAGAGCGCGAGGTACCCGCTTCCACCAAGAGAACACCATTGAACGACACCGTTACGGTGGTGCAGGATGACTCGTTTGGGGAGGAAGTATTATTGGTTCCAAAATTGACCTGCATGTCCAGAGTATAACGATGACAGGCCACATCTATCGGGATGTCATTCTGGAACAACATGAACGTTTGTTTCGGAGCGCCATGGGTGCTGAATTTCTGTTTATGGATGACAATGCCCGTCCTGACCGTGCAAAAATTGTAGACGAATGCCTTCAATTGGAGGATATCACCCGTATGGATTGGCTAGCTTACTCACCGGACTTCAATCCGATAGAGCATGTGTGACGAATGCTTGGCCGACGAATTGCAGCCCGTAAACCCCCTCCCACCTGTCAGCCGGAACATCGGAGGGCATTGCTTGATGAGTGGTGTAATATTCCCCAAGATCAGATTAAAATCCCAATTAAAAGGCCCAACAAGCCTACTGAAAAGAGAACTAAAATTGAATAGCCTCAAGATCTGGCAAGAAGAGTGGGACACTCAGCTTACAGGAAGAAGAACCCATCAATTTCTTCCAACAGTGTCAACGAAGATGTCCATAAATACATATCTAAACTACTTTGTAACGGGACATGGTCCCTTCCCTGCGTACTTATACAGGTTCAATATTAAAAATACGGACAACTGCATTTGTGGTGAAACTGGCACGTCGGAACACTATCTCTTCTCCTGCTCTTTAACAGACTCAAATCACGTTCTCCAACCAAATCCAGATACATATGCCACCTGGGCACAAAATGCAGCATTCTCCAAAACAATAAAGGAAAAAATTATTAAAGTGATGGACTTTGTAATCCATAATATAGACTACATTACACAATAGAAACAAAAAGCATGTTCCTTATCTATTATTGTATCTATATCCCCTAACAGCTTGTGTAATACTAATTACCATACACAGCCATTTCCTTTAAATAATTGTGTTAACAATTTTATTGTACTTATGTAAATATCAGTAATCTTTCTCTTAGTTGTCTAATTTTGTTTTGATTTTCTATAATTTAATGATAGATTTCTATAAGTAGTTTTAGTAGAGTGATTGCTGCCGATGGCCATAAAATGTGCGCTATTCGCCAGGAATCACTCAAACAGGCCTAAAGCAAGAGTTCTTAGAACTCCTCACGATTGAGAGTCGTTCTGGTGTGTTTATATGCACCAGACAACTGCCAAAGCGGAACGAACCCAGTGATTATCACTGATTATCAACAGTGTACTCAGCCAAAGGGCTGCTTGAGTTGCCCAGAGTGGTTCTTCAATCCTCCCTTTCCGTAGATGTGCACCCAACACTGAAATCTCATTAACTCGGGAAGGCCAGTGGCACGCCGGCGGCGTTCAAGTTCAAGATCAGATTGATAATTTGATACTCAGCATGCCTAGGCGTTGTAAGGCCTGTATTGCATCATCCGGGAGACATACTCCATATTAACCATCATACCAACCAGGTTATACTGTTTTTTGTTAATCGGTTCTTTTTTGAAATGTGCTCCAGGGAGTAAAAATCGACGTTTTTATTAATTATGTCAAACATATAGCATCTTTTTTGCTCTTTACCTTTTGTTTAAGAAATAGACTTTACAAATAAGTCAAATTGGTTTTGATTATGTCTCTTTCTTTGCCTGAACTTCATTGTCCTTAATTTATGGACATGTGTGTAATCCAGTAATTATGACTTAATACTTAAATCTAAATCTTTTACTATGACGTTTTTTTCTTTGTTTAATCTTTTAAACAATATATATATATATATATATATATATATATATATACTGGTTATCCATCTACATGCTTAATAGATTAGGGAGATAACGTCGTTCTATTTTCAGGACTATAATCAGAGACATTGAAGTTAAAAAAAGTCATACAACAGCAATAAGAATGCTTATTTTCTACGACCTTGGATCTTGAAAAAGGAGATCCCAGAAGAACAACAGACTTTCAGGGAGATTAGGTTACGCTCAGCAAAAACGATTATGTTGCTGAAGACGGTCTAGGGAGAAAGACAGAAATGTAGAAGTACATGGATCAAGTAATAATAGGACGGTTTTTAACGTATTATCAGACTTTTGTGGAATTTATGGTAAAATAGCTCTGCATAAAAGTTATTATTCTCTTTAGTATCTTATATACTTGCAATTTGAGATTTTTGAATGTTTGTAATTTTTCCTAATTATGTGTGATTTTTACAACAATGAGCTTATGCCTTTGTTTGTCACATAAAGTGTATTCATATAAATAATTATTATTACAAAAATTAATAATATGAGATAAATTAATAAGAGATTTATTAAAAGTGAGCCCTGATCATTTTTCTACTTAGACATTAATCATTGAAAAGTACACTGAAGTGACAAAAGTCATGGGATAGCAATATGCAAATTTTCAGATGGCAGTAGCATCGCGTAGAACAGGTATAAATGCGCAGTGCTTTCGCAGAGCTTTCATTTCTGTTCAAGTTATTCATGTGAAGAGGTTTTGGCGTGATGATGACCGCACGACGGGAATTAACAGACTTTGAACGCGGAATGTTATTTGGAGCTAGACGCATGGGTCATGCAATTCCGGAAATCATTAGGGAATTCAACATTCCCAGATCCACTGTGTCAAGAGTGTGCCGAGAGTATGAAATTTCAGGCATAACATCCCACCATGGACAGCGCAGTGGTCGACCACCTGCACTTAACGACCGAGACCGGCGACGTCGGCAAAGAGTCGTTAATTCTAACAGACAAGCAACACTGCGTCAAATAACCGCAGAAATCTATGTGGGACGTACAAGGGACTTGTCTGTTAGAACTGTGCGGAGAAATTTGGCTTTCTTGGGCTATTCCAGCAGAAGACCGACTCGAGTGCCTTTACTGACAGAACGACATCGCTTGCAGCGACTCTCGCGGGCACGTGAGCTTATCGGTTGGTCCCTAGATGAATGGAAACCCGTGGCCTGGTCCGATGAGTCACGATTTCAGTTGGTAAGAGCTGATGGTAGGGTTCGAGTGTGGCGCAGACCCCACGAAGCCATGACCCAAACTGTCAGCAAGGTACTGTTCAAGGTGGTGGTGGCTCCGTAATGGTGCGGGCTGTTTTTTCATGGCATGGACTTGGTCCTCTGGTGCGACTGGACCGAACATTGACTGGAAATGCTTATGTTCAGCTACTTGGAGATCACTTGCAGCCATTCATAGACTTCATGTACCCAAACAACGATGGGATTTTCATGGGTGACAATGCGCCATGTCATCGTGCCGCAACTGTTCGCGATTGGTTTGAAGAACATTCAGGGCAATTCCAACGAATGATCTGGCCACCTAGATCGCCCTACATAAATCACATCGAGCATTTATGGGACATCATCGAGAGGTCTGTTCGTTCCCCAAATCCTGCACCATCAACGCTTTCACAATTATGGACGTCTATCGAGACAGCATGGCTCAATATTCCTGCAGAAGACTTCCAACGACTTGTCGAGTCCATGTCACGTCGAGTTGCTGCACTTCGCCAGGCGAAAGGAGGGCCGACACGATATTAAGAGGTATCCCATGACTTTTGTCACATCAGTGTATATTCTATACCTGTTGACAAGTTTTCTTAAGTACGGTGGGAAAAGATTCTGAATTTCGGGAATTCATGCAGTCAAAAATTATTCTTAGGAATTCCTGCAATCATTTCATTGGTGACAAAATGTTGGTATAGAAACTAGGTATTTAGTGATAGAAAACAATCACCGAATGTAGTTATGTTCTGATCGAAAGTTTTTATTGGTCTTCACAGATGTGTAAATAATGGTCCAGAATATTATGCTATTTTGCGTGTAAAAAGTAAATTGTGTGCATTCTCATTTAATAAACCATTGTAACTCGATGTTACAGGAAAGTCTACAATTTTTGACTGAGGATTGAGCATCCAAAAGATAGATTTCTAATAACGTGCGAAGCAATACCAGTGGTAATATAATCAATGTTGACAATCAGATTTTATAAATAATAGAATCTTTTTTAAATACAACTCATATTTACTGTTTTATAATTTTTAACAAAAATGCCGAGAAATATTCAATAAGAAAAGCAGAATTAGTTTATTTATTATGACTATTTTCAAATAGTTGGTTTGTCGTGCGAATACCGAATATATCTTTTATGATACTTGGTTTAGTATAGTTAAATCTAACTACAAAGTAACAATTTTACTCATAGTATAATAAGTCATATTTAATCATATATGTAGAGTAATTAATTACATTCCTGATATTAATTGCTTTGCTAAAGTTAAATTTTACATTTTACATTCTTCTTTATTATTCCTTTAATTTTATTATAATCATGCCAATCACTATTAACTTCGTAACTTAGAAACTGTTTATCAAAAAAAAAAAAAAAAAAAAAAAAAAGTTAAAAATTCTTTTATCCAATATTTTATATTTTTTAAAATGTTTAACAATATTTATTATTTTAAATAACTTATACATAAAAGACTATGAAAAAAGGTACCAAAGTAATTCGATGATGAAAGATAATGGCATTTAACAATTTATAATAATGCATAGATAAACATGAATCACAATAATTTGTAGAAAAGTTAAAAATGAAAAATGTGTTTTAAAATTAATAAAATTACAGAATTTTATAAAAATGTAAGCTTTTTAAATTTTTATTTATTTATTTATTTTATTTAAAACTTTTAACAAAAGCAAATTCAAACTCAATTGTCAAAATCATATTTCTATTGTCTTCCCCCTCAAAAAGTTCACTCATGTCCATAAATTAAGCATAATTCAGAATCACACAGAAATTCAACTCTAAAATAAAAATTTCACCTGTAGAATTATCACACACCTCTTGAAGAAGAGTATGCAAATTCCTGAAACCACCAGATGGCATGGAAGGTACGTCACAATGACGAGAGTGTAAGAGAGGGGTATATAAGTAATGGTGGCAAAGAAGTAAAATTGTTCACTAGCGCTTTAAAAACCTTTCAGTGCAATAACCGCATAGCTATGACACAAGGGAAGCATTTGGATGATTTTTTACGTAGTAGAATTATCGGACGACTGGAATGCGGACGTACCCAGCTGGAAGTAACCGAGGAACTTGGAATCGCCCAGAGTGTCATCTCCAGGCTTTGGCAACGATTCCAAGATGATGTTAATGTGAGTAGATGTTACAGCACAGGTCGCCCCCGAGTTACAACGCCGAATGAGGACCGGTATTTAGCAGTTACTGTCAAAAGAAACAAACGCAGCACAGCATCAGACCTGTCTCGTCAGCTCTCTTCAGCTACCGGTACGACAGTTTCAAGGCAGACCATGTACAGACGCTTAGGACACATTGGTCTATATGCTCGTAGGCCTGTCAGATGTGTTCCACTTACCGCAACTCACTGTCGTCTGCGATTAACCCCGAATAGAGAGCATGCATTGTGGACACCGCAACAGTGGTCTGGTGTGATGCCAAAGTTTCATCCATCAGTCCACTCTGGGCAATCAAGAACAATTTTTCCAAAAAGATTTATGTCTGCTTAGAGAATTTCAAATCCGGCTTCCTTAGTTAAGAGACCCAAAGCGCTACCGACCAGTTCATTCTGGGTCATGAAGAAGATTGTTTTGCAAACAAGATTTATCTTTGTTTGATGAGATTCATATCTAGTTCTCATTGTTAGGAAACCCAAACAGACTATTTGGCCGCTCTGGTGCTTGCTGAACAATTTTAAATACAAATATTTATCCCTGTAACGCAAAATTGTGAAAGAAAAATGCAAATGTATCTATATCTATATCTTTTCAGTGTGCTTCACTGCCACAATATGACTGATGGAGAATTCATTGTGTAAAAGAGAAAAATTTTGCGTTAACCAAATAGAAGAAGAATGAAGAATGAAATGAATCACTTTAAAATAATTGAGACCTATGTCTTTTAAATTGTTTTAAACTTTTTGAAAACGGTTGAGATGCTCTAAATGGCCTTCGGAACAATACAAAATGAAACACAAATAGCTATTTTGTCTTCCTTATAATCACTTCAAAGACCTGGATGGATCGAGTACACACATACGACATTTACTGAAAGAATAAAAAAAAAAATATTGTAACATCCAAAATCTTTTACGTCTTTTATCCAAGAAGACATTTTATGGGGGTGTAAGAAGAAAAGGATAACAATAACGAAAGGAACAAAAAAAAATCAAAGCTGACAAGAATTTGGACGGACAAATAACCGAGCTAAAAGAAAGTAAAGTGAAGAGAAAAAAAAAGGGTAGCTTTCAGATCCTTTTCAAGTAATTAGAAGACATGAAAAGTTTTAGCGTAAGTAATTAACATAGGATGTTGGCAACGTCTGCATCAAAAACAAAGATACGAGTAGGGCGACTAATCTGAAAAAAAATGCGTTTAAAAAGCCCCTCCTATGATTTTTAAGAGTTAGAAAAAGACTCTACCTTGAAAAAGTATTAAATATTAAATAAAAATAAAATATTAATTATAAATAAAATACAATACAAAAATGCAAAATTAAATAAATTATTTTAAAAATTAAAATTCGAGGGAAATTCAAAGATAGTACATTTAATCGTACTAAAGAAATGGTCAGTAATTTTGTGAATAATTTAGATGCCGAAGCAAATACATAAGCCAGGATTATTAAGTTTTATTTCTGTGTCTGTTTTCAAGCCGGAGGGGGATTTGCTGGTCAAAGTAACTTTTGCAGGAAAATATAACATAAAAAGGAAAAAAAAAAATGTTTTATTTGTTAAAAATATTATTTTATCCATAATATTTTCTTAAATAATAATATTTAAATGGTATAAAATAGTATAACTGTAAATTATTGCACGTGTTACGATTGTTTAAGTGGATCCACTCCAATGTATTAAATTCTAAATGGTACAAATTCATGGTTTCAATTTTTTTTCGAACTAGTTTTATATTTTAAGTTCAATATAATTAATAAACATTCATAAAATTAAATTATGAAAAATGTTAAAAAATATTTGAGATTATTTAAAATCGTACATAAAACTAATTATTAATGACATGATACCTTTTGAAAATTGTAAAACAATTTTTTTTTTTTTAAGGATTTGATTAAAATAAATTAATTTACGCATGTAGTTTAAATTTTCTTGTAAAATTAAATATAACAAATTAAAATTAAATATTACGATGCTACTCTTCCTGGAAAACAAAATCATAATACACTGTCACCCCCCCCATTTAAAAAGCGTTTCTAGTGATTATGATTTCATATTTAAAACTCAATCTTTAAACAGTATACATATATACACTGGTTATTCATCTACTTGTTTAATAGCTTATGCAAAGAATATCGTTCTATCTTCCGGACTATAATGAGAGAAGTTGAAGTTAAAAAAAGACATACAACAGCAATAAGAATGCCTATTTTCTGCGACCTTGGATCTTGAAAAAGGAGACCCCAGCAGAACAACAGACTTCCAGGGGGATTAGGTTACGCTCAGCAAAAACGATTATGTTGCTGAAGACGGTCTAGAGAGAAAGGATTTTAGAAGTAGATGGATCAAGAAATAGGAAGAATTTGAACGTTTTATCATACTTTTGTGGTTTTTTATGGTAAAAATGGATTTTGCATAAAAGTTATTATTTTTGCCAGTTTTTATATGCTTGGAATTTGAGATTTTTGAATGATTGGGGTTTTCTAATCAGGTGTGACTTTTATACCAAAAATGAGTTAATGCCATGGTTGAGCACATAAATCGTAATTAATAAATATTACAAAAATTAATAATACCATATAAATTAATAAAATGTTGATTAAAAGTGATCCTTGATCATTTTTTCTACTTAGACATTAAACACTGAAAAGTATATTATATACCTGTTGACGATTTTTCTTAAATACCGTGGAAAAATTCTACATTTTGGGAATTCATGCAATCATTCCACTGGTGACAAAATGTTGGTATAGAAACTTGGTATTTAGTGATAGAAAACAATCACCGAATGCAGTTATGTTCTGATCGGAAGTTTTTATAAGTCTACACAGATAAACATGTGTACATAATTGTCCAGAATATTATGCTATTTTGCGTTTAGAAAGTGAATTGCATGCCTTCTCATTTAATAAGACATTGTAACTCGATGTTACAGGAAAGTCTACAATATTTGATAGAGAATTGAGCGCCCAAAATATATAGATATGTAATAATATGCGAAGAAATACCAGTGTTAATATAATCACTGTTGACATTCAGATTTGATAAATAATAGAGCCTTTTTCTAATACAACTCCTGTTTTCAAATAGTTGGTTTGTCTTACCGAATACCGAATATATCTTTTACGATACTTGGTTTAGGATAGTTAAATCTAACAACAAATAACATATGAATTTTACTTATAGTATAATAAAACTTAAATCATATATGTAGAGTAATTATTTAAATTTCTAATATTAATTACAATGTTAAAGTGAATGTTTACATCCTGCATTGTTCTTTATTATTCTTTTAATTTTATTCTAACCATGCCAATATTCCCTTCTTAACTGACAAACTGTTTAAAAAAAAAAGTTCAAAAATTTTTTTATCCAATATTTTATGTTTTTTAAAATGTTAACAATATTTATTATTTTAAATAACTTATAAATAAAAGACTATTAAAAGGGTACCAAAGTAATTCGATGATGAAAGATCATGGCATTTAACAATTTATAGTAAATCATAGATAAACATGAATCACAATAATTTGTAGGAAAAGTTAAAAATGAAAAATGTGTCTTAAAATTAATAAAATTACCGAATTTTATAAAAATTGTAAGCTTTTTATATATTCATTTTATTTAAAACTTTTAACAAAAACAAATTCAAACTCAATTGTTAAAATTATATTTGTATTGCATTTCCCCTCAAAAAGTATGTACAACTAGTTTTAAAATTTTAATAAAAAATAAACAAAGATACAAAGCAGTAAAAGAGAAAACAAATAAATCAATAAAAGCAATCACAAAATAAAAGAAAAAGATGTGAAGTACGTTTCCGCAATATTATTCTAAGAGGACTTTCAACGTTTATGCGGTTTTTTTTTAGTGTTTCAAAGAGTTCTGTATTTTTTAAAGTTCTTTTTGTTTTTATGGTGATTAAAATTTGAAAAAAAGCTATGTTAATAATTTCATTTTTAAATATCAGAATTTTATTTCAGTTGATATCCATTATAGATTTTATCTCCGAAAAACATTCATGTTATTAAAAATATGTATTATAAGAAAAAATATATTTTCTCAATAAAATCCATCCTTTTTAAAAGTCGTTAATTTTCACTAATATGCAAATTGATTTAAATAATTCAAACCTAGAACAATAGTGGACACAGTCTCACCTAGGGTGCATCAGGAAAGTGACGCACACTGCAAATACATTGTGCCAATACAATTTTATATGAAAGATTTATGAAAGCAAATAAAGAGATCACATGTTTCTCTTTTTCTCTCCAGGAGAAATGCTTAAACAAATTTTTCTCTCTAAGTGAAATATTTCTTAACCTAATGACCAACAGATTTCCAATGTCCCATCTCTGACTCAAAAACAGAAGCTATCATTTAGTTTGGCTTGACGTGCTTTTCCGTTTGGTATACCAATACATTATCCACAAGGCTATTATTGTTTTTGATGAAAAAATTTAAAAATATCAAATTTGTCTTCATTTGAAATATTTCAGGGAACTCAACGGATTATCCACAAAACCTGCCTGACGCTTCAAGAATATTACAAACACGATTTACCTCTCCTTAACAAATTTCAAATCCGGCTTCATCAGTCAGCAAACCCAAAGCTTTATCCACTCTGGGCTTTCAAGAAGATTTTTTCAGAAAAGATTTATCTTTGCTTAGCGAATTTTAAATCCAGCTTCCTGAGATAAGAGACACAAAGCGTTACCCACGAGTTCATTCTGGGTCATGAAGAAGATTTTTTTGCAAACAACATTTATCTTTGTTTGATGGGATTCATATCTATATCTCATAGTTAGGAACCCCAAAGCGGTTATTTGGCCACATAGCGCTTGATGAACAAGTTTAAATACATATCAGTGTAACAAATGGAGAGCAAAATTATGAAAGAAAAATTCAAAGGTATCTATATCTGAAAGTCATTTTCAATGGGATTCACTGCCACAATACGAAGGATGGAGAATTCATTGACGTAAAAGAGAAAAATTCTTGAGTTAACAAAATATAACCTTTTAAGAAGAATACATGATTCACTTTAAAATAATTGAAACCTATGTCGTTTAAATTGTGTAAACTTTCTTGAAAACGGTTGAAATGCTCTAAATGACCTTCGGAACAATGAAAAAAAAGAAACATAAATATCTATTTTCTGCTTCCTTATAATCACTTGAAAGACCTCGATGGATCGAGTACACACATACGACATTTACAGAAAGAATGAAAAAAAAAATAGCGGAACATCAAAACTCTTTTACGTCTTTTATCCTACAAGACATTTTACAGGGGTGTAAGTAGAAAAGAATAACAATAACGAAAGGAAGAAAAAAAAATTAAAGCTGACAAGAATTTCGACGGACAAATAACCGAGCTAAAAGAAAGTAAAGTGACGACCGGAAAAAAAAAAGAACAGCTTTCAGATCTTTTTCAAGTAATTAGACGACATGAAAAGTTTTAGCGTAAGTAATTACCATAGGATGTTGCCAACGTCTGCATCAAAAACAAAGATACGAGTAGGGCGACTTCGTCTCAAAAATAAATGTGTCTGAAAAGCCTCTCCTGTGATATTTAAATTTTCATTGTTAATTCTGAAAAAGAAATCTTAGGTGGAAGACTAATCCAGTTTGCTTTTCAACTCATTGAAATTCAATCACCGTGATTTTCTTTCTTTGATAAACACGTTCGACTTTCAGGAACGTTTATTTTAATTTAATACTTTCCTTTTCTTCCTAATCGTGATTCTTTTGACTAATTCTTATTTAGAATGGAAAATAAGGCAGAAATGTTTTTTAACGTTTAATTTTTTAATGTTTGTGATTGTCGTTAGTAGTTTTTGTTGTAAAATAAATGCTATCAATTGATTAGTGTGGGCAGATTTCAGCCGCGCAGAAAATTCAATTTTTACTATGGGAAACTATTATCTCTGGAAATTTATACGCTGATTTGTTTAAGTAAAAGATCAACTCTCAAGACTTATAATAAGAAACGTTTTAAATGGACTTTGTTACAGCTGATAAAAGTGTTTTTATTAAGATTTATTTTAATGCGATGAATATTATCTATTGCATCTGTCAAAGTTTTTTAAGAAAATACAAATTTATTAATTTATTCACAGTAGAAAATTTGGTAGAAGTCTTCTGAAACCCTGTGTTGCACATATTTATTAAATGTTTTCGATTGTATTATTTTTTGTTTTATTTGTATTTACGAGCAATGAAATGAATTTAAATTTAAAAAAAATAACTGCATAAAAAATAATACTTTTATAAATGTTTCGCATTTAATACAAATTTGTAGTAGCAAAGACGAATTGGATATGATGTTTTATTAATATTCATATCTAAAAACTTTGTTTATAAACCTTCTCTCTTTCTATCTCTCTATCTCACTCTGTATATATACTATATATATATGTATGTATGAATGTGTATGTATGAATGTATATATATATATGTCTATATATATATATATATATATATATATATGAATGTATATATATATATATATTTATATATATATATATGAATGTATATATATATATATATATATATGAATGTATATTAAATTCACTATTTTGATTACACTGTTAAAGAGAAATTTCAACTTTTACAATTTTTTTCATTCTTCTAATATTATTATAACTGTCGCAATGTACTCTTCTTATCTTAGAAAGTGAAGTTAAAAAAAATTATTCATTTTTTTTTTTTTAAATCTCAAAGACATTTATTATTTTAAATAACTTAAAACTCTATACTTATAAATAAGAGACAATGAAAACTGTTTGTTTTTATTTATAAGGAAAATGAAGAAAAAAAAAGAAGAAGAAAATTAAATTTGTAGATAGCTGTTAAAAAAAATGAGTTATAAAATTAATAAAATTACCAAATTTTATAAAAATGTAAGATTTTAAAACTTTTTATTTATTTATTGTATTTAAAACTCTCAACAAAAGCAAATTCAAACTCTATTGTTTAAATCATATTAGCATTGCATTTCATCTCATAAAGTATATACAGTAGCCTTGAGATCTTAATAAAACATAAGATAAAAAAGAGCAAACACAAGAGATACAAAGAAGTAACCAGAAAAAAAAATAAATCAATAAAAGTAATCACAAAAGAGAAGAAAAAGATGTGAAGTATGTTTTCGTAATATTATTCCAAGACGACTTTTCATGTTTGTGAGCTGTTTTTCACTGTTTCCAAGAAGTCTGTACTTTTTTGTTTAGTTCTTGTGTTTTTAGAAAGATTAAAATTTGAAGCAAAGCTATTTTAATATATGCGTTCCTAAATATCAGAATTTAATTTCAAATGATACTTATTACAGATTTTAACTTTGAAAAACATTCATGACAACTGTTATTAAAAATATGAACTATGAGAAAATGTTATCAATAAAAATCGGACCTGATTAAAAATTGTTACGTTTCACTAATAAGCAGATTGATTTAAATAATTCGATCCTAGAAATAACTATATAGTGGATAGTGTACTTTATAAAAAGACATGCACACTGTAAATAAATTGTGCCATTACAACTTTAGATGAAAGACTTATAAGATGAAACCCATTTAAATGTTCACATGTTTCTCTTCTTCTCTCTATGCCTAATGACCAATACATTTCCAATGACCTATCTCCGACTTAAAAACAGAAGCTATCATTTAGTTTTGCTTGAGGTGTTCTAATAGTTTGGAAATCCACTACTTTATCCCTCAGGTTATTATTTCCCTTTATGACAAAGTTTACATATATTTGTTATTGATTGAAGAATTTTGAGGAACACAATGGATTATCTACCAAGCCTGCCTGACCCTATAAAAATTTTAAAAACAAGATTTACTTCGGCTTAGCGAATTTCAAATCCGGCTTCCTCAGTTAGGAAAGCCAAAGTGTTATCCAACAGTCCATTCTGGGGCTTCAAGAAGAATTTTACAAACAAAATGTATCTTTACATGATAAGAGTGAAACCCAACTGAAATTATTAGAAAACCCAAAGCGTTATCTTTCTGGACCTTCAAAAAGAATTTTGCAAACAAGATTTATCTTTGCTTGATGAAATTAATATCCCGCTCCCACTGTTAGGAGACCCAAATCTGCTACTTGGACACTCTGGGGCTTGATGAAGAATTTTAAATACTTATATTAATCAGTGTAACATATGAAGCGTAAAATAATAAAAGAAAAATTCAAAGGGATATATATCGAGAAGCCGTTTTCAATGTGCTTTACTGCCGCAATACGTCTGATGGAGAATTCATTGTGTAAAAGAAAAATCTCGAGTAAACAAAATGTAACTTTTCTAGAAGAAGACAAAGTTTCACTTTAAAATAACTTAAACTTATATCGCTTAACTTGTGCAAACGTTCTTAAAAACAGATGAAATGCTATAAATGACCTTCTGAATAATACATAAAGCAACATAAATGTCTTTATAATCACTTGAAAGACCAATAGATCGAGTAGTACACATACCCAACATTTACTAATTACGAACAATTTTAGGCAACACAACTAATTATTCACTATGCCTGTCTGGCCCTACAAGTATTTTGCTTGATTGATGAGATTTAAATTCTTTTCATAGTTAGGAAACCCAAAGCGGCTACCTGGCCACCCTGGTGTTTGATAAAGAATTGTAAAAATATTTATTTATCAGTGTAACATAAGAAGAGCATAATATTAAAATAAATATACTCAAAGGTATCTGGAAGATATTTTCCATGTGCCTTACTGATACAATACAACTGATGGAGAATTCATTGTGTAAATGAGAAAAATCTTAAGTTAACAACATATAACCTTTTAAAAAGAAAGACATGATTCACTTTAAAATAATTGAAACCTATGTCGTTTTAATTGTGTAAACTTTCTTGAAAATGGTTGAAGTGCTCTAAATGGCCTTCGGAACAATACAAAAAGAAACGCAAATAGCTATTTCTGCTTTCTTATAATCACTTGAAAGACCTGGATGGATAGAGTACACACATTCGACATTTACTGAAAGAATAAAAAAAATTAGCGGAACATCCAAAATCTTTTACGTATTTTATCCTAGAAGACATTTTACGGAGGTGTAAGAAGAAAAGAATAACAATGACGAAAGGAAGAAAAAAAATTAAAGCTGACAAGTATTTCCACGGGCAAATAACCGAGCTAAAAGAAAGTAAAGTGAATACACAAAAAAAGAACAGCTTTCAGATCCTTTTCAAATAATTAGAAGACATGAAAAGCTTTAGCGTTAGTAATTACCATAGGATGTTTCAACGGCTGCATCAAAAACAAAGATACGAGTAGGGCGACTAATCTCAAAATAAATGCGTTTAAAAAGCCTCTTCTATGATATTTAAATTTTCATTATTAATTGGGAAAAAGAAATCTTAGGTGGGAGACTAATCCAGTTTGCTTTTCAACTCATTGAAATTCAATCACCGTGATTTTCTTTCTTTGATAAACACCTTCGACTTTACTTTTAATTTAATACTTTCCTTTCCTTCCTAATCGTGATTCTTTTGACTAATTCTTATTTAGAGTGGAAAATCAGCCAAAAATGTTTTTTAACGTTTGTTTTTTAATGTTTGTCATTGACGTTGGTAGTTTTTGTTGTAAAATAAATGCTATCAATTGATTAGTGTGGACAGACCTTCAGCCACGCAGAAAATTCAATTTTTACTATGGGAATGTATTATCTCTGGAAATTTATACACTGATTTGTGTTAATAAAAGATCAATTCTCAGGGCTATTTATAATACCAAAAGTTTTAAATGGACTTTGTTGGTGCTAACAAACGTATTTTCATCACGATTTATTTTAATATGATGAATATTATCTATTGCAACTATCAAAGTTTTTTAAGAGAAAAAAATTAAATTTATTCACAATAGAAAATTCGGTAGTAGTCTTCTGAAACCTTATGATGCTCATATTTACTAAATGTCTTCGATTTTATTATTTTTTTATTTTATTTACATTTACGAGAAGTAAAATGATTACAAATTATTAAATGATAACTGCATAAAACGCTTGGTATATAAAATTACATTACTTTTATAAATACATTGCATTTAATAAAAATTTGTAGTAGCCAAGACCAATTAGCTATGAGGTTTTAAAATTAATTTTTTATGAGACTGTCCATTTGAAAGGCAATGGCAGGTTCGTGAGTCATTACATGCAGAGACAAACAATTTCTCTATCTTTGATTAACCTCCTTAAAACCAATATGAAAAAGTGTTATGAATTTGCTACATATCGTTAACAATGATATTTATTGTAAATATTACCAAAACAAGTATAACATACTTCCAAAATTACAAATTTTGGAAGCCTTCTGATATTTAAAGTAAATAATTGTCATAGTATATAAATAAATAGTTTTTCATAACGAACCACAAAATAAGAATTTAAATTAAAAATACATATTATTGATTATTCGAAAAGTGACAGTTATTTAAACTAACCTTTAAGTTGGGTGAGATTATTTGTGTCAGACAAAATCTTTTTTTAATGTTAAAAAAATGTTAAATGGGAATTATGCAAAGCTGTAAAATTTGGGATATTATCCGTTTTACAACACCATCAATTGCAGTTTTATAAGTATTTGTAAATACTGATACCAGACAAAGTCGAAGTCTGAGCCTTTTCCTGGAATTAAGCTATTTATGTAAAATATTATGGGTGATATTATTTCAGTTTTTAAATTTAAATTTCAGATAATAAATAATCGGATCCTCTTTATTTGCAAACTTTTATAAGAATTATTATTTTATTTTATTGATTCTCATTGCCTATATATCTTATATTTTTTGACTGATAACTCATTAGGTTTTGATGTTTCACTTATATAATTATAACCTAGAGTTAAAGTTTTCGATAATTATAAACTGTGATATATGAAAATCATTCTTCAACTAACTGGTTGCAGTTATTTCTCATGTTCTCATGCAGTTATTTCTCATTCTAACACATGACATTGATGCAAAAATTCATATGCTCTATAGACACAAACATAATAATAATCGTTTTGAATACTTTCATTGTGCTACGTGATATAAACGTTCGTATTTAAAAAAAATATTTATTCAAATAGAAAAAAGTTAATATAGTAAATAATATGGTTTATTATATTAATGTCCTGTTCAAATGTCGAGTACCTTGTTATTTAATTATTTATAGCCTCTGAGGGGTTTCCATCCTGTTAGAATTCACGCTTAACTCAATGGAAGAACTTTCCGGCTTACAAATTCATTCTGAACATTCTTATCAAAAATATTTTTAATTTTTATTTTAAATACATATATTTATCAGTGTAACGCATGAAGAGCAAACTTATGAAAGAAAAATGCAAAGGTATCTATATCTCGAAGTCATTTTCAGTGGGCTTCACTGCCACAAAACGACTGATGGAGAATTCATTGTGTAAAAGAGAAAAAATCTTGAGTTAAAAAATATAACTTTTCCAGAAGAATGAAATGAATCACTTTAATCACTTCATAACCTTTTAAAAAGAAATGCATGATTCACTTTAAAATAATTAAAACCTATGTCGTTTAAATTGTGTAAACTTTCTTGAAAACGGAGGAAATGCTCTAAATGGCCTTCGAAACAATACAAAAAGAAACACAAATAGCTATTTTCGGTTTTCCTATAATCACTTGAAATACCTGGATGGATCGTGTACACACATACGACATTTGCTGAAAGAATAAAAAAAAATGTCGGTACATCCAAACTCTTTTACGACTTTTATCCTAGAAGACATTTTACGGGAGTGTAAGAAGAAAAGAATAACAGTATCGAAAAGAAAAAAAAAAAAAAAGTTGACAAGAATTTCGACGCACGAATAACCGAGCTAAAAGAAAGTAAAGTGAAGAGAAAAACAAAAAAAGAACGGCTTTCAGATCGTTTTCAAGTAATTAGAAGACATGGAAAGTTTTAGCGTAAGTAATTAACATAGGATGTTGGCAACGTCTGTGTCAAAAGCAAAAACACGAGTAGATCGAATAATCTCAAAATAAATGAGCTTAAAAAGCCTCTCCGATGATATTTAAATTTTCTTTATTAATTGGGAAAAAGAAATCTTAGGTGGAAGACTAATCCAGTTTGCTTTTTAACTCATTAAAATTCAATCACCGGGATTTTCTTTCTTTGATAAACATGTTCGACTTTCAGGAACGTTTATTTTAATTTAATACTTTCCTTTCCTTCCTAATCGTGATTCTTTTGACTAATTCTTATTTAGAGCGGAAAATCAGCCAGAAGTGTTTTTTTAATCTCTGATACTTTAATGTTTGTCATTGACGTTGGTAGTTTTTGTTGTAAAATAAATGCTATCTATTGAATAGTGTGGACAGATTTCCGCCGCGCAGAAAATTCAATTTTTATTATGGGAAACTATGATCTCTGGAAATTTATACGCTGATTTGTTTAAGTAAAAGATCAAGTCTCAAGACTATTTATAATACCAAACATTTTAAATGGACTTCATTAGATCTGATGTAAGGATTTTCATTGCGATTTATTTTATCAAAAGATTCTCCTGCTTTTACAAAACGTCTCCTGCTAAAACGTTTTATTCAAAATATACTTTTTTTAATTTTATACTTTTTTTAAAGATTTTTTTTTATTTAATCTATCTTAATGTGATGAATATTATCTGTAAAACGTTTTGCCTTTATCAGAGCTATTTAAGAGAAAAAAAATGAAATTTTTCTATTTAATCATTATCAAATAATTTTTAACACTAATAAATGTAATATTAGCATAGATTTGAATAATCACTTTTGAAGGTATTAAAAATTTTGGATCTGTGTTACCCTTAATAATTTTTAAATTTATATTATTCTTTTAGAATGTAGTTTATCAATATTACTTCGTAAGAATCTTGTTAATCGATATTATTTTTTAAGAATTTTTTTATCAATATATATGATACATAATAGAGATTTATAATTTTTTTTTGTATTAATTAATTTAAATGTTTATTCAATGAATTTATACAATTTTACTATAAAAATGATGCAGTTTGTTTAAAATCTAATAGAACAAGATGAAAAATTTATTATTTCTTTTAGAATATTTGGTATTATTAGTAACTATTATTTTTAACTTCTTGATTGATTCTCAACTGCTTTTAACTATCTTAATATACTTTGTATCATACAGTTTAGCTGGTTGAATTCTTTTATAAAGGAATTAAAAAAAGTTGAGTAAATCGTTAATTATTTTGTTGTTGAATTATTAGTATTTTCTAAATAAATTGTCTTAAATCTGTATGTTAATGTTGTGTATAATTTGAAAATGCTTGACTTTTAATTTAAAAGTTTTAACTGTCTACTTCTTTCCTATCAAACAGTTAGTTGTCTTTTTATACCCACTGTAATTTGGATAAAATACATCATTATTAAATTTTTCTCCAGTCAAATGATAAATCAACGTTTCTACATCAACTGAAGTTGAAACGCTATTGAGGGTCTTCGCTCTTTTTAGTATAATTTTAATTATCACCATGAATTAAACTCAAGTAAATAAAACTCAATGGTATGAGTTCAAAATAGTGTTTAAATATCGTCTATATCGTTAAAATTGTTTTTGCTTTAATATGTCGCTGAAAAACTATTAACAGAAGGTTACATTTTTGCTCTTTGCGAAGATAAATACTTTTTTATCCGATTATTAAAAAAAGACATATAAACTATTTTAATATTTTTAAGCTCATAATAAGCGATATAATTAATAAAAAAATGAAGAATCATCAAAAATTTATATTTGGCTGGAAAAAAGGGTAACCAATACCCACTGTACAAATGTACGTACACATTTTTTTCAATTCCTTCTATTAGCTCACACTCTTCTTATATATATCTAGTTCAAATTTTCAATCGTTAATAAAATACTTTTTATTCATCCACTTAAGTTGAAAAACATTTTTTTGAACTTGTAGTGGGTGACACTTGATGTTAATCTAGTTTTTCAAATATTAATTCAGTAATTAAATTTAATTAATTAATTTTAGTTTTTTTTAGATTTAAGTTGCAAACATCTACCAATAGATGGCGTCAGATAAACTTAAAAAAACGAATGAAAATTATTTATAAAGAACTCTCTACAATATAGTGAAAAAAAAGTAGGTATTGACTTTAAATTTTTTTTTTATATTACTTAATATTACTTATACTTAATTTTGTATCACCTGTTTTAACAGATATTTCGACAAAAAGCATCGAAAAATCATTATACATCTCTATGAAAGTGTAAACAAAATTACAAAATTTTATTTCAATGTAATTTAAAAAAAAAAAAAAAAAAAAAAAAAAAACTATGTTCACTTGCTAACAGAAAAACCTGTTTCTCAGGTTAAGATTATGTTCAAATGATTGTATGAAAAATATATAAGTCAAATTTGAACTATGAAGTTGCAACTGATAAGGATTAACTATATTCATATGATTGCAATCGAAAAAGATCAATTACTCACAAAAAAAAAAAAAATTAAAGATTAAAATACTGTTCAGAAAAAATGAGAGAAGACATAAAATGTTGGGTTAGAGAAAACAAAAAATAATTTGTTAAAGGTTTAGTGATTACTAATGTATTCTCTTATAAAGGAAAAATTAAAATAATAAAAGTAGAAAAAAATTATTTCAGAATTAACACGCATTACTATCAACAATATGTTTATAACACCGATTTTTAAAGTTATTATTTCACTTTTAAATACCTAAAGATATTTACTATTTATTAAATTTACATATTTATTATTTTACTAAACAACTATTTATCTAAACAATGTTCAATGTGCAATTTTCAGCAGGATTAGGTTACAAGTCATACCTTTAAATATGCTTCTCTATTGCTGCTGCTTTTGGAAAAATGAGAAATGAAACCAGAATTGAGGCCATTCCGTTTAAATTCATCCCACTCAAGTCCCCGATGTGTCAGATATGAATTATTGCGCATTTGGACTTTTAAAGCAAGCTCTGTATAGACCATATTCCAAGACATTGGATGGACTCTTGAAGATTGTGTAGGAGGAGTGAAATAAATAACCCGTATATATATATATATATATGTATGTATACTGTCTGAAGGCTGAGTTTTAATTTTTAAACCATAATACCCTTTTTAAATTGATGAGGAAATTATTGTGCTTTTATGATTTTGTTTTCCTTGAAGATTAGCATTGTAATATATATTTTTAATTCGTTATATTTAACCTTACTTGAAGATTTAGATTTCATACCTAAATTTATTTATTTCATCAAATTATTAAAAAACGAAACGTTTTACAATTTATATAGACCATTATGTCATTAATAATTGGTTCTATTTTAAAAAGTACAAATATTATTTTAACAGTATTTTTTTATTATTAGTTTTATGAATTCTTATTAATTATATTGAACTTAAAATATGAAATTTTGATTAAAAATAAAAAACGTGAACTTTTACCATTTATAATTGAATGCATTGGAACAGATTTACTCAAACAATTGCAACACGTGAAGTAATTTACAGTTATACTATTTTATGCCATCAAACTATTTTTATTTAAGAAAATAATATGAAAAAGAAAAAAAACTAAAAAAAAAATTGAAAATATACAGTTTACCCATGAGTATCTGCATTTTTGTTGTTTGCCTGTTTTGTATTTGCAAACTGGTAAAAAAGTCATGGAATACCTCTTAATATCGTGTCGGCCCTCCTTTCGCCCGGCGAAGTGCAACTCGACGTGGCATGGACTCAAAAAAGTCTTTTATTGAGCCATGTATCTAATGCGTTGATGGTGCGATTTTGGGCACGAACAGACCTATGATGTCCCAGTTTTCACCCTAGATCATTCGTTGGAATTGTCCAGAATGTTCTTCAAACCAATCGCATTTTGACATGGCGCATTGTCATCCATAAAAATCACATCGTTGTTTGTATTTGCATTATTGGTACATGAAATGGAAACAGACAATGTCAAAAAGAGTGTTGGCAAACCCTAAATTGTTCGGCATACCAAATGTCGGATTATGCTCACGCTGCGGCGATGTCATTCTGTCGCGATTTTTTCGTTTTTACCCAGTGGGTTAGTCGGACTGCATTTTGATCGTCTTCATGAACTTGTATGCCTGATTTTTGTAAAGGAGTTGACGTAAACATTGTTGGTCTTGAACTTGTTGCATACTGCTATCCCATGACTTTGTCACTCAAATGAAATGGAGACAATGTCGGTTGGCATACCAAATTGTCGGATTTGAGCACACACGCGATTTTGTTTTCCCAGTGTGCCGGACTGCATTTGATCGTCTTCATGAACTTGTATGCCTGATTTTTGTAAAGGAGTTGACGTAAACATTGTTGGTCTTGAACTTGTTGCGCGATCAAAGAGGAATCGGTAGGAATTTTGTTTCGAAGACAAATTTGTATACTATTTAAAAGAAGTGTATCTCAATTTTTTTGATGGCTGTACAAAATTTTTAGAGGTGTAGCACCTCGACGATCATAACGTCTCAATTCAGATTTAACAATATCTGAGTAAATGGGAGGTTTTTTTCTCGTAAAACGACGCATATCACCACAGTAGATTATTGCGTAAGAGAGCTCTTCAGCAAGATCATCAAACAATACTGACAAACAATACTGACATTTAGTCTTCATCAGGTGCTAATGCCAATCCAGCATAAATGTTGGTATTGAGTTTATTAATACCGTCTCGGCTGGAGCGGGATTCATAATCATCGTCGTCTATATTAGACTCATCTTCTCTTCCGAAGAGATAGGATTCAGGTCAGCGAAAGCATTTGAACCTTCAGGAAACGATTCTGTTTGAAATTTTTCGAGCCATTCCAAATCGATATTAACGTTTCGTGATTGGTATAAATGCTTGTTCAAATTGGTGCAAAGCCGCATTGTAAACACGATTGGGATTAACGCATTGATACATAAAGTGTGATTTGAAAGAGAGATGTTTCTTCAATTTCACGTAGATAGTGGCTGAATCGTTTACATTGCGAGGAAGACAGTCGACCGAATTTGTGCAAGCCGTTAGGAACGTTCGTAACGGATACCTTGATACCATATTGACGATCCCGACCAAGCTCTCGTATTTGCATGAAAGGAATACGAAGAGCAACGAGACGCTCTTCCAAGTCATTCAACTCAGACAAACAGGAGGGTTGCTCAGGATATAGAAAGCCATAATAGGCTGCAAGATTTGGAACGTTGAGTTTACGAATATGATCGCTGCACGTTTTACTAAAGTCAGCTTCATCCAAGTCGACACAGAAAATTATTGCAATTTGATTTAAAGAAACGTTCTTCGACTTTGAGCCACTGTTTCTCATGAGAGTAGTCGTTTAAATCGGAATAAGTATTGTTCAAGAAGCAATGGGAGCAGGAAGGAGTAACTGAAGCGGACGAATTAAAAGTATCCTTGAGAGGGCAAGAACAGGTGGGAGAGTAAAGAGAAGGAGTTTGAACACATTTCGGGTGTTTAATATTGTCATCGTGAGGGTTGATAGCCTGTTGACGCTTGAGAGCTCGACGCTCCCGTTGAAGGGCATTTTGGCGGGCACGAGTTTCAGGCTTCGAACGGGCTATTCTTTTCCTTTCATGATCATGCGCTTTAACATTGTCTTCCATTGTTGTCATTTTGAAACATTATTTCCAATTTCCATTGTTTCCTTTTTGGCATAACTTTATTTCGGTTCGGACATCATTTCAGGTCGTTACCGAAAACAATACCCATTGGATACCTATGGGCAACTTTAACAACTCCCTTGCAACTTTAAGAAAAGCTCTTTTATCTAGGAAATCAATATTTAATATGATAGCTGAACAAAGTGGCTATGAAACCGCATATAAAATAAAATTATCTTTGCTTATATATCTTTATATATCTATCTCCCTATATATATATATATGCTTAAAATCGTTAGAAAAATGAGTGAACACCTTTGTACAATGCGAATATTTTTTTTTCTTTCTAATGCAGCTGGCAAGCACATAGACAGCTTGGTCTTGAATTCCTTAAGTCAAGGGCTGCACAGACGTTACTCCTTTGCATTACCCAGGGGACGTGTGTAACTTCAAGATAAGCCACGGACGCGGAGTAAATATGCCCCCGCAATGATCTACGATCATATTAGACCAGCATTACGAACCACTACGAACATCCATGGTACCGCCGGGATTCGAACCCAAACCTATGGTACCGAGCGCCAGAGCGCTAGCCACTCGACCATTCAGTCCCACGACGCGAATATACACAAAATTATTTACCAAAGAACATATTTTAACAGTTAGGAAAAAGGCACTACATTGAAAAATTTACAATGTTAATTTAATTAATTTATATATATATATATATATATATATATATATATATGGGAAAATTCAAATATTGTTCATTTAATCGTCTTAAACAAATAAACAATTAATTTGCGAATATTTGAGATGTCCAAGCAAATATATAAGTCAGATTTATTAAGTTTTAATCCTGATTTGTTTTCAATCTGAAGGGAAATTTGAGGCTCAAACTTAATCAATTGAGGAATTTTGAAGAAAAATATATTATAAAACATAAAAAAAAAGATTATTTTATCTCAATAAAATTTATTTTGTTTGTTAAAAATTTTATTTTATTCATATTATTTTCTTGAATAAGAAGATTTTGATGGTTTAAAACAACATAACTCTAAATTATTTTACGTGTTACAATTGTTTACGTAAATCCGTTCTAATGAATTAAATTCTATGTAGTACAAGCTCATGGTTTCAATTTTTATTTTTAAAACAGTTTTATATTTTAAATTCAATTTCATTAGTAAGCATACATAAAATTAACAATGAAAAATCTTAACGAAATAATATTTGAGGTTATTTAAAATATAACATATAATTAATCATTAATGACATGATAGCTTTTATAAATTGTAAAACCTTCCTTTTTTTAATACTTTGATAAACTATCTAAATTTTGATATACAATCTAAATCTAAATAATATTTCAATGTTAATATTAAGGGAAACAAAAATCATAAAAATAATATAATTTCTCCATCAATATAAAAAGCGTGTCCAGTAATTATGATTTAAAATTTAAAACTCAATCTATCAACAGTATGCATATATACTGAAGTGACAAAAGTCATGTTTTAATACCGTTGTTGTTTCGCCCGGCGAAGTGCAGCAACACAACGTGGCATGGACCCAAGTCGTTGGAAGTCTTTTTGGGAATATTGAGCCATGCTGTCTCGATAGACGTTCATAATTGTGAAAGCGTTGATGGTGCAGGATTTTGGGCCGAACATATGGACTCGATGATTGATGGGGCGATCTAGGTGGCCAAGTTGAATTGCAGTTCTTCAAACCAATCGTTGTGATGGCGCATTGTCACCATAAAAATCCCATCGTTGTTTGGGTAGAAGCCATGAATGGCTGCAAGCTCCGTAGCTGAACATAAGCATTTCCAGTCAATGTTCAGTCAAAGGACCAAGTACCGGAAAAAAAACAGCCCACCCATTACGGCTTTAAGTGCCTTGCTGATTCCGGTCCATGGCTTCGTGGGGTCTGCGCCACTACCATCACAAACATCCATCGGCACCGCCACGGTTTTCCATTCATCTAACCAACCTGCTGGCACACGAGCGCCAAGCGATGCGTTCTGTCAGTTAAGGCACTCGAGTCGGTCTTCTGCCATTAGCCCAAGGTTTCTCCGCAAATTCTAACAACAAGCCCTTGTACGTCCCAGATGTCTGCGGATATTTGACGCAGTGTTATTTGTCTGTTACCCACGTCGCCGGTCTCCGTCGTTAAGTACGGTCGACCACGCACCAATGATGTTATGCCTGAAATTTCAACTTGGCACACTCTTGACACAGTGGATCTGGCAACCCTAACGATTTCCGAAATGGCATGACCCATGCGTCTAGCTCCAACTATATTCCGTTCAAAGTCTGTTAATGCCCGTCGTTCGGTCATCATGACGTCAAAACCTCTTCACATGAATAACTTGAACAGAAATGAAAGCTCTGCGAAAGCACTGCGCATTTATACCTGTTCTACGCGATGCTACTGTCATCTGGAAATTTGCATATTGCTATCCCATGACTTTTGTCACTTCAGTGTATATATATATACGGGTTATTCATCTACAAGCTTAATAGATTATGTAAAGAACGTCATTCTATCTTCCGGACTATAATGAGAGATGTTGGAGTTAAAAAAAGATATGCAACAGCATTAAGAAGGCCTATTTTCTGCGACCTTGGATCTTGAAAACGGAGATCCCAGAAGAACAACAGACTTCCAGGGAGATTAGGTTACGCTCAGCAGAAACGATTATGTTGCTGAAGACGGTCTAGGGAAAAAGGCAGAATGGTAGTAGATGAATCAAGAAATAATAAGAAGGTTTTTAACGTTTTATCATACTTTTGTGGATTTTATGGTAAAAATGGATTTTGCATAAAAGTTATTGTTCTTTTCGGTATTTAAAATTTTGAATGATTGTGGTTTTTTCAAGTTAGTGACTTTTACATCAATACTGAGTTAATGCTATTGTTGGAACATAAAGATCATTCAAACAAGTAATAATTATGACAAAAATTAATAATATCGTATAAATTTAAAAAAATGTACATTAAAAATGATCCTTGATCAGTTTTCTACTTAGACATTAATCATTGAAAATCACATTTTATACCTGTTGACAAGTTTTCTTTGATGCTGTGGAAAAAATTCCGTTTCTTTGGAATTCATGCAGTCAGTTATTACTTTTGGGAATTCATGCAGTCAGTTATTACTTTTGGGAATTCATGCAGTCAATTATTACTCTTGGGAATTCATGCAGTCATTTCATTGGTATATTAGATAAATCTATAGGGATGGAAAGAATAATCACCGAATGCAGTTTTCTCATCTAAAGTTTTGAATAGTCTACGTATTATAGATCATTTATGTATTGTCTTACAATCATAAGGTTCATAAAATTTGCAAGGTCATAAAATGTCACAGTTATGATTATCATTACCATTATGCTGTTTGACGCAAGAAAGTAAATTGCATCCAATCACATTTAATAAGACATTGTAATTCTATGTTACAGAATTTAAGATTGATTAAGATTGACTACAATTTTGAATTGAAGTTTGATCGTCCAAAAGATAGGAGTCTAATAACGTGCCAAGAAATACCAGTGTTAACTTGATAAATGTTAACATTCAGATTTTATAAAATATAGAGCATTTTTTTAATATAACTCATATTTACTGCTTTATAATTTTTACCAAATATGCAGAGAAATAATCGATAGGAAAAATAAAAATATTTATCTATTATAACAGTTTTAACAAGTCAGTTATTTTCAAATATCTCGTCTGTCTCAAATATCTAACCGAATACATCGTGTTCGATACTTGACACTCCGTGACTATTAACTAAGCTATCATTTAGTTTTATATTTGATTTAGGGTAATTAAATTTAACAATAACGTACACATAAATTTTTCTTATAGTTTAATAAGACTTAAAACAACAGACAAAGACATTTTTCTTTATCGTTCCTGTAATATTATTATACGCGCTGCAATGTTCTCTTCTAAGTTGAAAAAAAAATCAATTATTTATTTTTTTAAATCTCAAAACATGTATCATTTAAATAACTTAAAACTCTAGAATTTAAAGACTACTATAGCTTTCACTTTTAAAGAAAATGAAAAGGGTTTTAAAGTAATTCGATGATAAAAGATAATGATATTAACCAATTTAAAGTTATGTGCAGATAAACGTGAATCACAATAATTTGTAAGAACGGTTAAAAATGAAAAAAATAGTCTTAAATTTAACAAAATTGAAGAATTTTATTAAAATATAAGTTTTTAAACTTTTTATATATTTATTGTATTTAAAACCTTCAAAAAAGCAAATTCAAACGCGACTGCTAAATTCATATTTGTGTTACTTTTCACCCTCATAAAATACATGCAGTTAGTCTTCAGATTTTAATAAAAAATAAAATAAAAATAAATAAAACGAAAACAAACAATACAAAGCAATCAAACAGAGAACATATAAACTAGTAAAAGCAATCACAAAAGAGAAAAAAAAAGATGTGAATTACGTTTCCTCATTCAATGTTTATGAGATATTTCACTGTTTCCAAGAAATCTGTAATTTTATTTAAAGTTCTTGTGTTTTTAAGATGATTAAAATTAGATGCAAGCTATTTTAATATTTTCTTTTTTAAATGTAAGAATTTAATTTCAGTTTATATTTATTATAGATTTTATCTCCGAAAAAAATATTCAGGAAATCTGCTTTTAAAAATATGTAATAGGAGAAAAATTACATTTTATTCCTAAAAACCAGTCCTTATTTAAAATTGTTATTGTTCACTAATACGCAGATTGATTTAAATAATTCAACCCTAAAATAGTAAATATATAATGAATACAGCGTCACCTAGTATGCACTAAAAAAGTGAAAATGTATGGACGCTGCAAATACATTGTACAATACTAATTTAGTTGAAAGACTTAAAAGATGAATCCATTCAAGTGCTCATACTTTTCTTTTTTTCTCTCCATGCCTAATGACCAATATATTTCCAATTACCTATCCCTGACTCTAAAACAGAAACTATCATTTAGTTTTGCTTTCTCAGTAATCTATCGATGAGGCTATTATAGCTCTTTATGAAAAATTTCCAAGCATAGATTTTCTTTGCTTGAGAATTTTAGGTGAACTCAATGGATTATCCACCAAGCCTTCCTGACCCTAAAAAAATTCACAAAGAAGATTTACTTCTGCTTAACGAATTTCAAATCCGGCTTCATGAGTTAGGAAATCCAAAGAGTTATTCACCAGTCCATTCTGGGCCGAAGAATTTTGCAAACAAGATTTATCTTTGCTGGAGGAGATTCATATCCAACTCCCACTGTTAGGAAACCCAAATTATATAGATTTTATAGCTACTTGGCCACTATTGATAAATAATTTTAAATACTTATATTTATCAGTGTTAACATATGAATCGCAAATTAATAAAATAAAAATTCAAAGGCATATATATCTGGAAGTCGCTATCAATGTGTCTTACTGCCACAATACGACTGATGAAGGATTCATTGTGTAAAAAGAAAAATCTTGAGGTAACAACATATAACCTTTAAGAAGAAAGACATGATTCACTATAAAATAATTGGAACCTATATATTTTAAATTGTGTAAACGTTGTTGAAAACGGTTGAAATGTTCTAAATGGCCTTCGAAATAATAAAAATAAACATAAATAGCTATTTCGGCTTCCTTATAATCACTTGAAAACCTGGATGGATAATAGAGTACACACATTCGACATTTACTGAAAGAATAAAAAAAAATATAGGAACATCCAAAATCTTTTATCCTGGAAGACATTTTACAGGGGTGTAAGTAGAAAAGAATAACAATAACGAAAGGAAGAAAAAAAAATTAAAGCTTACAAGAATTTCGACGGGACAAATAACCGAGCAAAAAGAAAGTAAAGTGAAGACAGAAAAAAAAAAGAACGGCTTTCAGATCCTTTTCAAGTAATTAGAAGACATGAAAAGTTTTAGCGTAAGTAATTACCATAGGATGTTGGCAACGTCTGTGTCAAAAACGAAACACACGATTAGATCGAATAATCGCAAAATAAATGCGCTTAAAAAGCCTCTCCGATGATATTTAAATTTCCATTGTTAATTGGGAAAAGAAATCTTAGGTGGAAGACTAATCCAGTTTGCTTTTCAACTCATTGAAATTCAATTACCGTGATTTTCTTTCTTTGATAAACACGTTCGATTTTCAGGAACGTTTATTTTAATTTAATACTTTCCTTTCCTTCCTAATCCTGAATCTTTTGACTAATTCTCATTTAGAGTGGAAAATCAGCCGGAAAGTCTTTTTAACGTTTACTTTTTAATGTTTGTCATTGACGTTGGTAGTTTTTGTTGTAAAATAAATGCTATCAATTGATTAGTGTGGACAGATTTCAGCTACGCAGAAAATTCAATTTTTTTATGGGAAACTATTATTTCTGGAAATTTATACGCTGATTCGTTTAAGTAAAAGATCAACTCTCAAGACTACTTATAATACCAAACGATTTAAATATATTTTGTTAAAGCCAATAAAAGTATTTTTATTACGATTTATTTTAATGTGATGAATATTATCCATTGCATCTATCAAAGGGTTTTTAAAAGAAAAAAAAAAATATTTATTCACAATAGAAAATTGGGTAATAGTCTTCTGAAATCCTATGTTTCACATATTTACTAAATGTCTTCGATTGTATTATTTTTTATTTCATTTATATTTATGAGCAACAAAATGCTTATAAATTATAAAAAAATAGCGGCATAAAAAAACTTGATACTTAAAATCATATTTTCTTTTATAAATGCTTTGCGTTTTACTACAAATTTGTAGTAGCCAAGATCAATTGGTTATGACGTTTTATAAATATTTACATCTAAAAACTTTGTTCAAAACTATCTCTCTTTATATATATATATATATATATATATATATATATATATATATATATATATATATATATATATATATATATTATATATATATATATAATTACTAACAGAACCTGCCATACGTTTTCCTGCTAGAAAATAAAATGCATTGTAGAAAATTACATATCGCGTCGCGAATATATTCTTCATGTTCCATTATAAGTGCATACTAGTTTCATGGATATCGTTTGAACGGTATATAAGATGAAAGACTTAAGTACCATCTGATGGCAAGTAACAATAAAGAACGTAGAACTAACATATTTTCCATACTCGAATGCATATTATTACCAATTTTCATAGCGATTGGTTGAACGGCATAGAAGTTGATATACTACAGCACCATTTTGTGGCAACTTACAACAAAAGAAATAGCATAAAATCACTCTCGATGGTTTGAGAATCTCACATAAAAAATTTCATCAAAATCGGTCAAGTCCTTCAGGACGAGTTCAGGAGTGACAAACACACGTACAGAATAACGTGATTGCAGCGCCACCTAACGGGTCTAATTAAGAATCTAAACCATCGAGACACCCACTCAAACACAGACAAAAAATTTCATCAAAATCGGTCCAGCGGTTTAGTAGGATCGGTGATTTACACATATATAAAAATTATATAATATTATAGAATTATATATATATAAAAATGCACACTTATATATATATATTTCTAACATCAGTCTCTTTGCAGTGCACAATTTAAAAGTAGAATATGTTTCGACAATCCCGTAAAGTTCTAAATAAATTCTAGAAACGAACATTTGCTAATAGATAATGTTTTGAAAGTAGTGTCGGATGTAGCGTAGTGTAGGATAAAAAAATAAAATTTAACATAGATGGATTTAGTTTAGTGCATTATAGGATGTATCTTATCTCCTAGTTCATAAAATTACTTAGAACACTTCGTATGATTTTTTAAAGTGAAATTTATCTGGGATGAGACTGTCCATTAGGCAGTCAATAGCAGGCTAGTAGGTCAGTACATGCAAAGGCAAACATTTTCTTATTTTTTTGGTTAATCTCAGGAAATCCTATTAAAAAAAAGGTTATGTCTTTGGTACAGTTCGTACGACAATTCTGTTTTCCGTAAATATTATCAAAACGAGTATAAAAGGCTTCCAAAATAACATATTTTGGAAGCCTTTTGATATGTTAATTGAATAATTGGCATAATATTAAAAAAAATTGTTTTTCAATAACAAATTACAAAATATGAATTAAAATTTAAAATACAATTTAACGATTATTCAAAAAGAAGCAGTTTTTTAAAGGAACATTTTAATTGGAGGAGATTATTTGCGGCAGACAATATCATTTTTTGATGTTAAAAATATTATAATTTGAAATTGTGCAAAGCCATAAATTTTGAGAAATTACCCATTTATATGGAATGATATCTTTTTTTGCAGTTTCATATGTCTTTGTAGATACTAATTCCAGACAAGGTCGAAGTCTGAGCCTTAATTGTTTATGTAAAAGATTATGGGAGAGATTATTTCAGTTTTTAAACTTAAGTTTCAGATAGTAAATATTCGGATCCTCTTTAATTGCAAATTTTTCTAAGAATAATTATTTACTTTTATTAATTCTCATTGTCTATATATTTTATATTTTTGGGCGGATAACTCATATAAGTTCTCGTGTTTCAATTGTATATAATCATAATCGATAGTTAAAGTTGTCGAGAACTATGAAATGAGATATATTAAAACCAACTTTTGAACAAACTGGTTGCGTTTATTTACCATGTTATGTCCACAGATTAACACAGATGTAAAAATGATATGCTCTGTTCGTTTAACAATACTATAAACTCGAATTTATTAGAACATAAACATAATATTTTTTAATACTTTTATTGTGATATAAGCATGTAGATTAAAAAATAAAGAAATATGTATCCAATTAAAAGAAAAGAAGTTCATTTATGCTATTTTCAAATGTCGAGTACCTCGTCATTTAATTATTTTGTAAGCATCAAAGGGGTTCATATCCTATTCGAACTCACCTTTAGCTCAATGGAACGACTTTCCGACTTACAAATTCATTCTGAACATTGCCATCAAAAAAATTTAAAACTAATGTAGTTTACGAGTTATAAGCTTTTATTTTGTTAAATAAATAAATGCATCAAAATTCTAGTTATCTTTAAGTATCCAATATCAAAACAGGAGCTTATTTAGGACATGTTACTTGAACTGTAATTAACAGTTTTCGTTTTTGTATTTGTCATAAAATGTACTTCCATGAAATGTCACTTACATAAAATGTACTTTGAATGTACTTGGAATTAAATTATATTCAGAAAGAAGCCCTAGAAATATGAATTAAAATAAAAATTATGAACATTAATATATTAATATTGATATTAATAACTAGCAAATTCTTTAAGTCGCCATATTCAAATCTATGTTTGCTAATATAGTAACACAATTAGTAAAAATCGTTTGTCATTCAAAATGTTTTTTTTTTTTTAAATTAAAGTCAAAATACTTAAAAATGGATGTGTCAATTATGTTTGACATATGTCTCGCACCATGGATATTCTTTTTTACTTTTTTATAATATTTTCCATGCTATGGTGAACAAAAAATATACAAATAAGGTGATTTTTACTTTCACGCGTCAAAATGTCAACCATCCTTTGAGGTATTCACGGAGGAAACGTTACCAATCAGAACAATTCTTTGTGGAATATCCTTTAACAGAAAGTAAAATCTTTCATATTTTGAATGATAATTTCCTTTTGTCTCTAACGCGTGCTTCAGTGAGTAGCTGACTTGGAGGAAGTTATAAGTTCTAATCTACTTGTGCCATTCAATATATTTACTGTGTATAAAGTGTCTAGTATGGGATTAATTTTTGAGGAGATTTATACAGGATTTTTCCTTTATGGATTGCAAATGTGGGATAGTTATTCTTAGAAATATTCCGTCTATAATATATTTGTGGGTTATTCGTGGTATACATGAAAAATAGTCTAACCGATGTTAAAGAATTTCTACTTGTATCACATCGAATGTATGTAGGTACTCATAAAGATTTAAATTTATATATTAAATACCTTTTTATTGAATTAAAATTTAATATCTTTTTAAATTTATCTTTGGAATACACACATTCGATTTTATTTTTCCAAAATAACTCCTAATTTGTTAGAAGGATGTTAAATATTTATTTTAAAAATTTAAATATTATTTATATTTATATAAATAATAAATATAAATATCAATTAAAAAAATAAATGTCTTAATCTTTCTATACCTGACAATGATATACACTCAAGAGCAAAACCTTATGACCACCTGTCAATAACGAGTTGGCCCACCTTTGGCGCGCAAAACAGCTTCAACCCGCCTTGGCATGAATGCCACGAGTCCTTGGTAGATGGCCGGAGACAGATCGTACCAGATGTTTTAGCAACGGTCACGCAAATCCGAGATATTGCGAATTGGCGGTCTTTGAACTCTGAGCTGCCGTCCCAGGACATCCCAAATGTGTTCTATCGGATTGAGATCCGGTGAGTAAGGCGGCCAGTACATTAACTGGAATCCAGCATCATGTTCCTGGAACCATTCCAACACAATTTTAAACTTGTGACAAGGGGCGTTGTCCTGTTGGAACATTCCATTTCAAGCTGGAAAAACAGAGGACATGTAAGGGTGCAACTGGTCCGCAATGTTCAGATACCCTGTAGCATTCATGGTCTGCTCTACCACAACCACGGGTCCCAGAGACGCCCAACAGAAAGTCTCCCAAAGGATAAAACCGCCATCATCGGCCTGTGTATGACCTACTGTACATTGAGGGAGCAACTGTTCGCCTGGAAGACGGCATATCCAGACACGGCCATTGGCGTGATGAAAGACAAAGCGTGATTCATCTGACCAGGCAAATCTCCCCCACTGATTCATAGATCAGTCACGATGTTCCCGGCCCAGCGCAGGCGCAGTTGGCAATGACGCTTGGTCAGCAAAGGCACACGAGTGGGACGTTTGCTGCGTAGCCCCATATCCAACAGTGTTCGCTGAACAGTGTGCGGCGATACTATTCAACTTGGCCCTGCATTGTATTGGGCTGTCAGCTGAGCCACTGTCTGGCTCCGGTTTTGCTTCACCATGCGAGACAGTCTCCGCCGACCTTTTTCTTTGATAGCGTGTGGACGTCCAACATCACGTCGTCTACTGCTGGTTTCACCGTCATTCATCCACTTTGCATAAGTACTAACAACTGTAGATCGCGAACAACCCACGAGTCGTGCAGTTTCAGAAATACTTGTTCCGAGCCTTCGAGCCATTATAATCTGCCCTCTATCAAAGTCGCTTAGATCCGTAGCCTTTCCCATCACACACAGAAGTAAGTGAAAGAATGATTCTTCAGACTCTCCAGCAGCAGTGAAATAGCACTTCCACCTGATCACGTGCCTTCCACGTCATCCAGGCGAGTTCATTGCAAAATGTAGGGGTGGTCATAATGTGTTGGTTCTTGAGTGTATTTTATTATAATTGCTAAAATAAATATAAATAACACTTTAAGAAGAGATTTTGATTTTTCTGTGACAATTAATTTTGAAAATAAATATCCAGAAGTAATAATCCAAATGGAATTAATATTTATATTTTCGAATTTATATTTATATCACATCCTTCAAAAAATATTACGTTTAAAATTAGTTTATAAACAAATATTAATGTTATTAATTTTATGAAAAAAAATTTATGTCTGAAAATATGAAAGTAAATGTGTATTTCATTATAATTCTAGTCGTTATGATTAAATCATACATCTGGCAGCATTCATCAAACCGCGATAATGTTTTAGAAAAATTTGGGTTGATATCCTTTAGTGTTTAAAGATCGGCGAAAAGCATCAAACTATTTATTGCTTACTATCACTTCCGACTACTTTCCATTATTACTTATAACTGAGCAGACTTGAAAACATTTCTAGTGATAATAGCAGTGACGTGTTGTATGGCGATTAATCCCATAATTATTGTTCTGTTCTACATTTCAATCCGAATAGCTAAATATATGCTTGTTTACCTTTCATAAAAATAAATTAGGTAGGATAAAAAAATTATTGTTCACAATTACAACAATATGATATTTTCGAATATAGTTAAATAAAATTTATTCTAAAATAAAATTTAGTTGAGGGAGAAAATTAACTGTTATGTTAAAAGATAATATAGCCGTTTAATATTTCAAACATCTATGTTTAAAGATATTTCTTTAAAAAATGTATTTGTCTGCGAATACTAAGAAAACAATGTTGCAGAAATTTATATATTGTACAGAAAAACACAAAAATGCCTACTAAGACGTTATTCCAGATGTTATTATAAGTACTTAACTTCCCACATATCCATTGTTGACATTTAAAGAAATATAAGTAACTTAAAAATTATTAGTAGAAGTTTAAAAATTGTTACTAATAGTAGTTAAATTTGGTTTTTCTTACGACTTTTCGGAAATGGTTAGGCGTTGCAAAGATTGGTGGTTACAGAAACGCTATTTTATTTTGCTTACTTTTCTGTTATCTATTCTTTAACCTTAATTAAGGATTAAACTGCGTTTGAAAGTCTTTTTATGGATTTATTCTATATCTATCTTTTTTATTACCTTCCTAGTGTTCTTTTGTTATTACATTCCAATTTCTTTTATGTTATTTTTAAGTGTTGAATTTTGTAAATCTAAAAGAATAATTGAATTGTGTTAAGTGAATAGATTTGAGTAAATATGCAAGTAAACAACTTTCTGAGTTGCATATTTTATTAATGAAGTAACAATTATGATTTGCATTTTTAAGTTGAAACTTTGAATATGTACTTCTAGATTGTAATGCACTATTAAAAGTGCTAAAATATATTTAAAAAAGTTCATAGTAATCTGTTTGATTTTAAATCTAATGTATCATGATTAAAGCTCCTTTCGAAAACCGAGTACTAACTTAAAATCCTTATCTACTAAAAGTGTAAGTATAGAGAATATTTAGTATTATCTGTATATCTACTCCTAAAAGACACTAAGCCAACCAAGATATTACAACCAACCAACAATTATAAATTTGACTTAAAACCGTAGATTGAATAATTGTATAACAGCTGTTAAACAATATTTCTGATAGCCTGGGCGGAAATACAGTTTTCCTCACAAATAATAAATGTGGCATGGATGTTTGGCGTCATTCGGAATCCACGTTAAAATGTAGGTCCCGGTCTAAAATTAACACAACATGACAGCAGAACGACAAACCAAACCAAATCAAATCACAAATAATAAAAAATATAAGACATTTGTCCTGAAAAATTCCTCTAGAAGACAATAATCTTTTTTATATTATTGACAATATCACTGTTAATGAATTTCTAATGGGTTTAAATTTCCGGAATGAATGTAATATAAAGGTAAGTTAGTATATATGCTTTTGAAAGGACAATGATATCCTAATATAATATCACAAAGATTTGCCACCTTTTTTTTCATGAAAATATTTACATACAATTTTGTGGATGTTTCATACGACATGGAATGCTAAAGAAACTTTTCACAATCTTTAAATTTTTAATGTTAAAACAAGTACTTCCTTTATATTAGAATTTCATTCGATTTTTACTTAACTCAATATTAAATGAAATTTTTGCTATTCAAACTAATGTACAAATTTGGCACACTTTTTTCTGATTAAATATATTTATGAGGATGATTTACATGAGGATAACAATTCTTACATATTGAAATGATATAATACTACCTTTATTTTTCGAATAAGTATGTTTATACTGAACTATTCATTAAATAAAAAATAAAAAATGTTGGATGTTTTGTCATAGTTCCTTTCTGTAATTCGACCATTATCATGCTACATTTAAAACATTCCTTTAACATTAACTTTAGTGCTAAGGTATTTAATATAATGTACGAAATCGATTTTATTAATATATTTGTTTGTAAATTTTTAAAGGATGAAAAAAACCATTAAAAGCGGATACCTTGATAAAGAAATACTAGTGAAAGGTGAACAATTAGTTGTAGAAGAAACGGTGACTTTGAAGTTCACTGATCTTAACCACAACTCAAATTCTACGAACAATGAGGTGAAAACTATTCAGAAAGCCTCCAAAAGTGTATCAGGTGTTAGTGTTACTTATTAGTAGGATATTAATAATAACTAATAATATTCATTATTAATAATTATTTATATCCTATAATATGGAAGTGTGAATGGTGATTATGTTTATGATTAAATCAATACGGGTGTCAATATATAAATTAAATTGAAATCTTATCCAATATATATATTGAATAAGATTTTAATTTAATTTAAATAGAAAAGAAAGCACAAAACATTTATATCCAGCTGAAAAAAAGGTTTTTTAAAAATATTTTAACAACATTAAAATAAAACATTTCGATGTTATATTAAGAATCTATAAAATGTTAGATTCTTTAAATTCATTTTATTGAAAAAAAATAATCTAATCTTTAAATTCCTATTTTCCATAACACCATAATACCTTGTTTTTACTTTTTTACCTGTACTTTTAAACGAATTATTACCACTGACAGCTTTGCGTAAAATAAAAGATTAGTCATACCCCTGAATTTAAGTTGTTGGTTTTTTTCAGCATACCTTCGGCATTATGCCATGAAATTCGACAGGAATCATAACTAAGAGAACACGAGCATTTTGGGTCCTAACAAACGCTCTTTTAAATGCGCATTGGATCTCAAAAATGTTCGAACCGTATTCGAGGCATTCATTTTCGAATAATGGAATCCTTTTTTTAGGGAGGGAAGGTGGGGATCTGCGTTTAGGATTGAGGAAGAAAATATAATTGAAAATAACAGTCAACTTGCTTGCGAAGGTAATTCGTTTTGTCAGCTGTAATGGTCCTGATGTGCTCACGAAGAAATTAAATGATCATTTCATTTATTTTATTGGAAAATTTCCTCATATACGTGAATACAGAAATTGTTACCTTGCAGTCAACCATTTATAAATGAGTGTTTTATACAAACACCGCAAAATAAATAGTTTGAATTTCCATTACCTTAAATTGTTATTTCATACTCTTCTGAAACTAAAGAATATCTTTACAATTTCAAACATTTATTAATAACAAAGTTATATATTTCTGTTTGTTTTATTCTATAAAGAAATAAGCAAAGCTTTATTATAGGATGTTTATGCGTTTTATGCATCATTAGGTTTATACAACACATATTGTTTCAAAATTTTCTAAACCTTCGATGATATTAAACTTTCTTTCAATTTTTGGAGAGTGATTTATAAATGGTGAGATCTTGATTTTACATAGAAAAGAATAACTGATTTTCCCCTCACAACTCTGATTTTTATGACAGCAATTTCTGATGCAATTTGTTGATAATAATACTGTGCTTTATTTGCTTGACTTACCCTAGGTATCTGTAACGGAAAACTATCCTGTGATTCCAATGAACCATCACCAATTTATTCTTTGGGTTTGGGTTCGGTACATGTTTATGTATTCAATCACAATGCTGAATAATTGCGAATAACGTAAAGTATCCATTTTCCATCACAAATAATGATACTGGCCAAAAATAAAGAATTTCTTTGCCGAATACTGAATTATGGGCAATTCTACAAGCGTGGCAATTTCTGCCTATATTATTTGCACATAATCGTAGCCTGAGAAGTATATTTTTAAGTAAATTAGTTAGTCAGGTAGCAACGTTTTTTTTTTTTTTTTTTTCAGTTACATTGAAATCAAATTTTACGCTTTCTATAGAGATGTATAAAGATTTTGCGCTAATTCTTTGGAAAATAATCTATAGCACTTTAGTGTTCCAAGAAAATAATATATAATAAAATATATTAAAGTAGATCTACAAAAACTGCAAAGTACAAATATATAATTTTAGTAATATATTCAAATGTTTTTGACATGCTTAAACATGGTATAGGTTTAAAATAAGATGAATGTAAAATATTTTATAGCAGGATATGTATAGAAGTTCGTATAACAGTTTTACGTGACAAATGTGGAGATTAAAATGAAAATCTTATTTTTCTGAAAGAAGGTCACTGTAAGTAATTATACAATTGTCACTTGAAAGAAGTAATTAATGTTGTAAGTAGTTTTATAATGCAATAAAAGATGCTACCTAGGCTTTAAAAATAATAAATAAAATATTTGCGTACGACTACTATATTAGTCGTATTCCCCTCCCCCCCTCCTGGGAGGCGGGTCGAGTCACTTCGCGCTTATCGCATTACTATGGTTGTCAAATAACTGAAAAAAAAATTGTAAAATGTTACGTTTCAATAAGATTTGTACCATAGTGTACCATAGCCTGTTGTGAATTTTTTCGTCAATAAATTTCTCCTATAAGCAGAGAAAGCAAATAAATATCAACAATAAAACTACTATAGCGAAGTAATATAAAAATTAATTCTGCTTATCTTTTTTAGAAGAATTATTGATTTATATAACATTTTGCTTAGTCTTTCCAAATAGATACAAGTTTAAAAATAATTTTGATTTTCTTTTCGTTTATACTCACCACAATGTAAAGCTATTAAGTTGTATAAAATTCAAGCTATTCAAAACAAAGCTGCTACTGATGCCTATTCTGACATCACCATAGAGAAAAGAGATGATATATCACAATTTTCGTGTTTTTAATGTAAATATGCCATTTTCTTAATCGCCCAGGAAATGGTAGCAAAAGCCTTCTACGTTTTTTTTTTTTTTTTTTTTTTTTTTTAAATTTCTATAATAATCAACAATAGATGAAATGAAGAGCAAAATTTATATGTACTTGCATTATTTATTAAAGAACAAAAATGCAAATTTATAAAAAAAATGAAATTTTCGTCAAATATCAATAAATAAATGGCTCATTAGTAGATTATATTTTTTTAAGGTCACATGTAAAGAGATAAAAAGTATTTCATTAATATATTAAGAATTAAGACAATATATATATATATATATATATATAGATAGATATATATCGATTAAATTGGATTATTGTTCTCCACAAGAAGTCATCGCTTGCAAAATTTATTAAAAAAGAAGTACCAGCATTTATAACAAAGGAATTTTTTAAATGATTACATAGAAAAATGACGCCAATAATTCAACAAAATTTAGTGGGAAAATCTCAGCATCAATTCAGGAACAACATAATAAAATACTGATATTCTTTTAAAAATACTAACTAGTATTTTTTCTTCTTTAAGAAGTTGTCATTCTTGTCTTTTTTTTTCTGTTTGTTTCTTTTTACACAGCGCCTTACTTTTCTTTCTTCCTTTTTTTATTTATTTTTTTGTCAAAATAGGGTTTTTTCAAAACCTATTAAATAACCCTTCAAATGATCCCTTCAAATAACCTTTGAAATAATTTCGAAAAAAAAAGTATTTTATTTTACTTCTGAGATTGACAGTTTTGAAGTTATCAAGATTCAATCATTATGACAGGTCTATCTATTGAATTTATCAGTTTTCCGCTCCAATGCATTCACTCTTTGGCTTTGAGATTGGTTTAAAAACATAAGATTGGATGTGTTTTTTTCTTCATACATGTTGATTACAAAAGTTTCTCCAATCTTACGAAAAATAATGTAAAATATGTTTGTATGTACCTTGAATTCCATGCACTGTGACATTAGGTCATACATTAAAATGGCAGATATGTTGTAGGTTGTAGCTTTTCTTCTGATGAAACAAACAGAGTTGACAATTAATGTCCCAAATACTACCAAGTGTAAAAACAAAAAGTAAAAAGAAATTTTTAAGAAAATCTTCTCTGATTTAAAAGGATTTCCATAGTGCAGTGATTCTTTTACAAAAACGACATTTTGTTAAATTCCAATCACTGATATGTAACAATGTATACATCCTGCTATTTTCTGACGAAAATCGTAGTTATTTCGGAAAGAAACTTTTTCGTTGTATTTTATTCTTTTCCTTAAAAGCATGTTTCTTTATGATTTTATTTGTCAATGCAGATAAAAATATCCCTCTGGGCTCCCACCTAAAAAAAGAAACAAAAATAAAAATCACTTCATTCTATTTCGCATCTGAGGTTGACAACTACGAAGTTATCATGATTCAATCGTTTTGATGCATCCATACATTGTGTTTATCCGAACTGCATTGATTTTTCGCACCATGCGCCCGTTTTATGGCTTCGGGACTTGTGTACAAACACTTTGTTTGATGTATGTACTTTTTATGCACCCTCTCATCTGGGGACACGCAGAAAGAATTGCATTACGCTAATAAATTGAATCGAACTCCCACACGAAATACGCAAATTCGGTTTTCCTTTCAGGCAGCAAAGTGGAAAAATGTATTACGGGGGAAAAAGAAAACATATCGGAAAGCATTGATCTTTTTTTTTTTCTTTTTTCCTCCCCTTCAATCACAAGTCTCTGGATAAGCAGCTTAGAAGTTCAACTCAAATTGAAGATGATGGTTGTTGCAGTCGGTTTTCTATCCTGTCTTAAACGACATTTTTTAATCGATGTTAGATATTGAAAAGGAATGATTCGTGTCTCTAAGCATTTGGTTGAGTTTATGACGGATTATTTTTTTATTTGTTTTTATATTTGGTTAGAAAAATATTATTAAAAAAAATGAAGATGAAAGTAGTTGCAATGGGTTTGGTCTCTGTTCTTAAATAAAATGCCATTTGACATTTACTTAAAACTTCGACTTAAATGTCATTTTTAATCGAAGGTAGTTGTTGAAAACAAAGGGGATCACAATTAATGTCTCAAATACCACCAAGTGCTAATTCTTTGAGGAAAACGTAATATTTAAGACGACAGGCTTGTTTAAAAATGATGTCCATAGTTCAGTGATTGTTTTACAAAAATGACATTTTGTTAAATTCCAATCAGTGATCAGTAACAATGTATATTTTAATGAAAAAATAAAATGAAAATAAACAAAAAACAAAAATACAAAGCAGTAAAACAGAAAACAAGTAAATCAATAAAAGTAATCACAAAAGAAGATTTGAAGTACGTTTCTGCAATTTACTTGTGAGCTTTATTTCACTGTTTAAAAGGAATCTTTAATTTTTATTAAAGTTCTTGTGTTTCTATGCTGATTAAAATTTGAAAGAAAGTAATTTTAATATTTTCCTTTTTAAATATCAGAATTTGATTTCAGTTGGTGCTTAATATTGATTTTAATTCGGAGAACCATGTAATCTATTAGTAAAAATATGTAAGATGAGAAAAATTATATTTCATTAATCAAAATCATAGGTTTTAATAAAAATTGTTATTTTTCCCTAATACGCAAATTCATTTAAATAATTCAACACTAGAACAGTAAATAAATAAATGATACAACGGCACCTATTGTGCACAATGAAAAGGCAAGAATACTGCAAATACATTATGACAATAAAAATTTAGATGAAAGGTTTATGGAAGACATTCAAGAGCTTGCAAGTTTCTCTTTTTCTCTCCGTATCTAATGACCAACAGATTTCCAATGGCCGATCCCTGACTCAAAAATAAACGTTATCATTCACACTGAAGTGACAAAAGTCATGGGATAGCAATATGCAAATTTTCAGATGGCAGTAGCATCGCGTAGAACAGGTATAAATGTGCAGTGCTTTCGAAGAGCTTTCATTTCTGTTCAAGTTATTCATGTGAAGAGGTTTTGACGTGATGATGACCGCACGACGGAAATTAACAGACTTTGAACGCGGAATGTTAGTTGGAGCTAGACGCATGGGTCATGCCATTTCGGAAATCGTTAGGGAATTCAACATTCCCAGATCCACTGTGTCAAGAGTGTGCCGAGAGTATGAAATTTCAGGCATAACATCCCACCATGGACAGCGCAGTGGTCGACTGCCTGCACTTAACGACCGAGACCGGCGACGTCTACAAAGTGTCGTAAATTCTAACAGACAAGCAACACTGCGTCAAATAACCGCAGAAATCAATGTGGGACGTACAAGGGACTTGTCTGTTAGAACTGTGCGGAGAAATTTGGTTTTCTAGGGCTATTCCAGTAGAAGACCGACTCGAGTGCCTTTACTGACAGAACGACATCGCTTGCAGCGACTCTCGTGGGCACATGAGCATATCGGTTGGTCCCTAGAGGAATGGAAAACCGTAGCCTGGTCCGATGAGTCACGATTTCAGTTGGTAAGAGCTGTTGGTAGGGTTCGAGTGTACCACAGACCCCGAGAAGCCATGGACCCAAACTGTCAGCAAGGCACTGTTCAAGCTGGTGGTGTAATGGTGTGGGCTGTTTTTTCATGGTATGGACTTGGTCCTTTGGTGCGACTGGACCGAACCTTGACTGGAAATGCTTATATTCAGCTACTTGGAGATCACTTGCAGCCATTCATGGACTTCATGTACCCAAACAACGATGGGATTTTTATGGATGGCAATGCGCCATGTCACCGGGCCACAACTGTTCGCGATTGGTTTGAAGAACATTCTGGACAACTCCAACGAATGATCTGGCCACCTAGATCGCCCGACATGAATCCCATCGAGCATTTATGGGACATCATCGAGAGGTCTGTTCGTGCCCAAAATCCTGCACCATCAACGCTTTCACAATTATGGACGTCTATCGAGACAGCATGGCTCAATATTCCTGCAGAAGACTTCCAACGACTTGTTGAGTCCATGCCACGTCGAGTTGCTGCACTTCGCCGGGCGAAAGGAGGGCCGACACGATATTAAGAGGTATCCCATGACTTTTGTCACTTCAGTGTAGTTTTGCTTCATATGCTCTATTAGTTTGGAATCCCAATACTTTATTCATTAAGCTATTATTGCCATTTATGAAAAAGTTTACAAACATAGATTTATCTTTACTAAAGAATTTTAGGGAACTCAACATATTATCCAAGAAGCCTGCCTGGCCATTCAAGATTTTTCAAACAAGATTTACCTCTCTTTAACAAATTTCAAATCCGGCTTCATCAGTTAGTAAACTCAATTTCTCTGCTTAGCGAGTTTTAAATCCGGCTTCCTCGGTTAGGAAACCCAAAGCGTTATACATCACTCCACTTTTAGCATAATTCTTCTTCAAGAATTTTGCAAATAAGATTTATCTTTGATTGATGAGATTCATATCTATGTCTCATAGTTAGGAAACCTAAAGCTGCTACCTGGGCAGACTGGTGCTTGATGAATAATTTTAAAAATATTTATTTATGAGTGTAACATATGAAGATCATAATATTAAAAGAAAAATACTCAAAAGTATCTGGAAGATATTTCCCATGTGCCTTACTGATTCAATACGGCTGATGGAGAATTCATTGTGTAAAAGAGAAAAATCTTCAGTTAACAAAATATAACCTTTTAAGAAGAAAGACATGATTCACTTTAAAATAATTGAAACCTATGTCGTTTTAATTGTGTAAACTTTCTTGAAAATGGTTGAAGTGCTCTAAATGGCCTTCGGAACAATACAAAAAGAAACGCAAATAACTATTTCTGCTTTCTTATAATCACTTGAAAGACCTGGATGGATAGAGTGCACACATACGACATTTACTGAAAGAAAAAAAAATATTGCTACATCCAAAATCTTTTACGTCTTTTATCCTAGAAGACATTTTACATGGGTTTTAAGAAGAAAAGAATAACAATAACGAAAGGAAGAAAAAAAAAATTAGAGCTGACAAGAATTTCGACGGACAAATAACCGAGCTAAAAGAAAGTAAAGTGAAGACAGAAAAAAAAAGAACAGCTTTCAGATCCTTTTCAAGTAATTAGAAGACATGAAAAGTTTTAGCGTAAGTAATTACCATAGGATGTTGGCAACGTCTGCATCAAAAACATAGATACGAGTAGAGCGACTAATCTCAAAATAAATGCGTTTAAAAAGCCTCTCCTATGATATTTAAATTTTCATTGTTAATTGGGAAAATGAAATCTTAGGTGGGAGACTAATCCAGTTTGCTTTTCAACTCATTGAAATTCAATCATCTTGATTTTCCTTCTTTGAAAAACACGTTCGACTTTATTTTAATTTAATACTTTCTTTTCCTTCCTAATCGTGATTCTTTTGACTAATTCTTATTTAGAGTGGAAAATCAACCAGAAATGTTTTTTTAACGTTTGATTTTTAATTTTTGTCATTGGCGTTTTTAGTTTTTGTTGTAAAATAAATGCTATCAATTGATTAGTGTGAACGGATTTCAGCCACGCAGAAAATTCAGTTTTTATTATGGGAAACTATTATCTCTGGAAATTTATACGCTGATTTGTTTAAGTAAAAGATTAACTCTCAAGACTATTTATAATACCAATTGTTTTAAATGGATTTTGTTATAGCTGAGAAAAGTATTTTTATTACTTTTTTTAAAAGAACAAAATTAAATTTATTAATTTATTCAAAATAGAAAATTTAATAGTAGTCTTCTTAAACCCTGTGTTACATATGTTTACTAAATGTCTTCGAATGTATTTTTTTTTATTTTATTTACATTTTCGAGCAATAAAATGAATATAAATTATAAAAAAAATGAATGCATGGAAAACTTAATACATAAAATCATATTACTTTTATAAATGTTTTGCATTTAATACAAATTTGTAGTAGCAAAGACCAATGGGTTATGATGTTTTATTAATATTTATATCTGAAAACTTTGTTTAGAAAACCTCTATATTTCTGTCTCTCTGTCATGATATGGGCAACCGTGTCGTAGTTTTCTGCTACACCAATCGTAACCCTGAAAGGAAGGACCGCTGGGAAGAAGTATAGAGAAATTTTAGCTGACCAGGTCCATCCTATGATGCAAACATTGTTTCCTGCAGTGGATGGAATTTTCCATGATGATAATGCACCCATCCATGCTGCGGGGCTTGTCCAATCATGGTTTTATGAACAAAAATTATGATGAAATTAAACACCTGCCTTGGCCCGCACAGTCACCCGACCTCAATACCATTGAACCGTTATGGTCTATTTTAGAGCATTCAATACGGAATCGATACCCTCCACCGGCATTTCTCCTAGATCTTTCCCAATATCTCCATGAAGAATGAAACAATATTCCTCTAAACGCTATTCAGCACTTGTACATCTATTGTGTTTCTATTATTTGATAACCAACTTTATGTCTGTATGTATATATATATATATATATATGCAGAGAGAGAGATTAATGCATTTATTATAATTTGATTAATGCATAATATTTTAATTTTTAATTATTTATTATTTTAATTACTTATTAATTTCTAATAATATTTTCTTCAATTTAAAAGTAGGACATGTTTGGGCAATCCCGTAAAGTACTTAATAAATTCTAGAAACAAACATTTGCTAATAGCTAATGTCTTGCCATCTATGTATAGATAAAATAATAAAATGTGACATAGATGGATCTAATTTAATGCTGTATTAAATGGGTCTTATCTCCTAGTTCAATTTTTTTTTTTTTTAAACTGAAATTAATCTGTGATGAGGCTGTGCATTTGAAAGGCAATGTCAGGCTCGTGAGTCATTATATGAGAGAGACAAACATTTTCTTATTTCTTTGATTAACTTCTATAAAACCAATATAAAAATTTTATGAATTTACTATAAAATGTATAACAATGATTTTTCTCGTAAATATTACCAGAATAAGTATAAAATGCTTCCAAACTAACATATTTAGGAGATTTTTTGATATGTAAACTGAATTATTGTCGTATTATTATTTAAAAGATAAAGTTTTTCATAACAACCCACAAAATTATGGGAAGAAAAAGGAAAAACAGAAATTATCGATTATTAAAAAAGAGGCAGTTATTTAAACTAAGCTTTTAGTTGGGTGAGATTATTTGTGGCAGACAAAACCTTTTTTTAATGTTAAAAAAATCATAATGCAATAATGCAAAGCCATACAATTTGGGGAATTACTCATTTTACAACATCATTCTTTGCAATTTCATAAGCATTTGTAAATACTTATGCCAGACAAGGTCGATGTCTGAAGTCTTTTCCTGGTATTAAGCTGTTCATGAAAAAGAATTAATGTAACGTAGAACTAATATAACTTCACGTCATATATTGCATCACATAGAACGTATGTCGATTCTTTTAAAGATTTAAATTGATATATAAAATGGTTTTTTTAGTGAATTAAAAATTAATTACATTTTTAATTTATCTTTGGAAAAGAAATTCATCCACGCATTCTATTTTATTTTACAAAATAACTCATAATTTGTTAGTAGAAAATGAAATTTTTATTTTAAAAAAGGCAATTTAAAAAATAAATGTCTCAATTGTTCCATATCTAACAATGATATGTTTTATTATAATTGCTGGAAGTAAATATAAATAGTATAAAAAGGGATATTCTGGGACAAATTGTTATAAAAATTATAAAAGGAATATCTGGAAGTAATAAAAATTCAAATGGAATAAATATTTCTTTAATATAGTTGAATTTGTAATTCTATCATATCCTTCAAAAAATATTTGGAAAAAAATATATATTATTTGCCGTTTTATAGACAATAAATATTAGTTTTATAAACAATAAATATTTATGCCTGAAAATATGAAAATAATTGTTTATTTTATTATAATTGTCAAATTAATTATGAATTTTTTTCTTATTCCTATATTTGATAACCCGTAAAAAAGAAGAGATTATTATCAATTTGTTAATGTTTCAACTTATGAATCTAACTTATATCCGTAAATAATGGTTTGTATTCAAAATTAAACTTCTCAAATTCACTCAGCATGTTTAATTTAATCTAGTTTTCCATTTTTATTTATTGATAATTCATTTATAAGTTTTTAAATTAAAGTAGCTATACTTCATTAAAATGAATAAACCAGATAAAGGGAAGTAACCTTACTTTAATTCATGATAATATATAATAAATGTATTTTTATTTCTTGTATTGTGTAACACATTTGGTTTTTAAGCAATCGAATAGTGTGTCATTAACAGTTCACCATTTTACAAGGTTTTCAATCGGCGAATTTTAGTTATCCCAAATATACTCGTCCATCATATTTATATTTTCGCAACACCGCAAGTTAACTAGTTCGAAAACCAGCTTTTAATTCTGGATTAAAACGAGCATTTTGATACACCTGGTATTATTCTAAGATATGATATAACATTAATTCACATTAAGCTATGATATAACGTTAATTCACATTAAGGTATGATATCCCATTAATTCACATTAAAGTATGATATCATATTAATGATTCAATTCGAGTCATCACGAGTAAATCATACATTTGGTAACATCACGAATAATGTTTTAGAGAAATTTTACTCATTCACTTTCAGGGCTTGAAAGATTGGCGAAAAGTATCGAGCCAATTATTGCTTACAATCACTTTCATCCACTTTCCATTATTGCTTATAATTGGGCAGATGTGATGACATTTTCAGTGATAATAGCAGCAATGTGTTGTATGGCGAGTGATACCGTGAAAATAGTTTTTTCTAATAGGTTTTAAATCCGAATAGCTAAATTTATTATTGTTTTCCTATTATAAAAATAAATTATATGGAATAAACAATTATTGTTACAATTACAATAATTGATATTTTCGACTTTAATTAAAGCAATTTTGTTCTACAATAAAACTTTATTTCAGGAAAAAATATATTGTATTAAAAGATTATATAAAAGTTTAATGTTTCCAACATCTATGTTTAAAGATATTTCCTAAAAAATTAGCTTGGTTGTGAACTAAGAAAACAATATTGTACATAAAAATGAAATATTGTACAAGAAAACATAAAAAAATACCTACTACGATGTTATTCATAGATATTATAAGTACTTACCTTCCTACAGTACCATTGCTGACACTTAAAGAAATAGAAGTAATTTAAAAATTAGTAGTAGATATTTAAAAATCCTTACTATATTTGGTTAAATTTACTTTTTCCTTCTGACTTTTCGGAAAAGATTAGGCGTTGTAAAGTTTGGTGATTATAGAAACGTTAGTTTATTATGCTTAGATTCCTGATATATATTGCTTTACTCTTAATTAAGGATTAAATTGTGTTTGAAAGTCTTTTTTAGGAAATTTATTCTTTATCTGTCTTTTTTATTACCGTCCAGATGTTATTTGAAGTTAGCTAAGCTTTTTTTAAATTTATTTTATGTTGTTTTATGCAAGTGTTGAATTTTGTAAATCTAAGAGAATAATCGAAATTTATTCAGTGAATAGACTTTTTTCACTTTGCCAGTAAACAACTTTCGGAATTGAATATTTTATCGTTGAGATATGAATTATGAGTTGAATTTTTATGTTTATATTTTGAATTTGTATCTCTAGGTTACAATGCACTATGAAAATTGCTAAAATATATAAGAAAAATTCAAAGCAATCTGCTTGATTTGTTATCCAATGTATCCTGATTAAAGCTGCTTTCGAAAACCGAGTACTAACTTGAACTCCTTATATCTACTAGAACGGCTGACATACAGAATATTCGGCATTATCAAGACAAGAGACACTAAAGCCATTTTATCAACCAAGGCATTACAAAATTTTGCCAAATGGATGACATCATTGGGTACTTATTAATAAAATGCATATGGAAAGTTGGCTTAGAACTGTAAATTCTTCACAAATTGTTAAACGGCATTTCATCATAAAGATCTCGCTGGTGGGAATACAGTTTTTTTAACAGTTAATAAAAATTCACGGCAGTTGTTCTGAGACATTACCCTTGAAAGACAATAATCCTCTTTAATATTTACAATATCAAGGTTAATGAATTTCTAATAGGTTTTAATTCCTGGAATGAATGTATTATAAAATAAAGTTAGTGTGTATGCTTTTGAAAGGAGGATGATATAAAAATATTTTATATATAAATACAATATAGTAAATATATACTGTACACTGTATAAAAATATTTACATACAATTTTATAGATGTTTCATAGGCCATGAAATGCTAGTAAAACTTTTCAAAAACTTTAGGTTTCTAATCTTAAAATAAGCACTTCATTTATATTAGATTTTCATTTGATTTTTAATTAACTAAATATCGAAAGAAGTTTTTTGCCATTCAAACTAATATCTAAATTTTTCCCATTTTCTTCTGATTAAATAGATTTAATTTCAGATTTAATGACAATAACATTTATTATACATATGTAAATAATATATTACTGCCTTTAAATTTTAAATAAATATGTTTGCTCTTTAAATAAAAAAGAAAGGTTGGATGTTCGATCATAGTTCCTGTCTTTAAAATTTAAAGTAAAAAAAAATTAAGAGTGCAACATGAAATAATAATCCTGCTCAGTGCTTATAATTAATATTTTTCCTTAATAATCGTTTTACTAAAACTATAATAAAAATTAGATAACGAATGTTTATTTTATGCATCAGCAATTATTAATATTTTTGCTTGTAAATATTTGACAAAGTAAAAAAAAAGCTTCAAAATAGGTATGTGTTGATGAAGAAATACTAGTGGAAGTTTAAGTAGTAGAAATGTCAAATTTCTGGTTCACTGATCTCAATTGCACACTCAACTTCTACGAACAATGATGTGAAAACTATTCAGAAAGCAGCCAAAACTATAGTAAATTGTATTATTTCTTATTAGAAGGATATTAATAACAACTAAGAATAGTGATTATGAATCCTCTATGAATATATATATATATATATATATATATATATACATATATATGTTGGGATAAGTTTTCAATTTAATTTAAATAGCAAAAAATTAGAGTTCAGATTCCTTTACATCTAGTTGAAGGAAGGCCTTTTATCATTTTAACAGAAAAATGTTATCTTAAAAATCTATAAAATGGTAGATCCTTTAAATACTTTTTATTGAAAATAAATTATCTATTCTTTAAATTCCTCTTTTCATTAATACCATAATACCTTGGGAGTAAAAGCATTTTCTGCACTTTTAAGCGAACTATTACCCATAACAGCTTTGTGCAAAATAAAAATTAGTCGTCCCCTGAATTTTAAATTGTTTTTTTTTCAACCTACTTTTGGCATTAAAACATGAAATTCGACAGGAATCATGACTAAGAGAACACGAACGTTTTGGGTCCTAACAAACACTCTTTTAAATGTCCATCGGATCTCAAAAATGTTCGAACCGTATTCGAGGCATTCCTTTTCGAATAATGGAATCCTTTTGTTAGGGAGGGAAGGTGGGGATCTGTGTTTAGGATTGAGAAAAAAATAGAATTGAAAAGAGCAGTCAACTGCTTGTGAAGGTAATTCGTTTTGTCAGCTGTAATGGTCCTGATGTGCTCACAAAAAAATTAAATGATCATTTTATTTATTTTATCGGAAATTTTCCTCATATACTGGGAAATTGCTTCAAGTAATATAAAAATAGTTACCCTACTGCCAACCATTTATAAATGAGCATTTTATCAAAAAACAACAAAATAAATATTTTAACACCCATTAATTTATATTGTTATTTCATACTCTTCCTTTTATTATTCCTAAATAATACCCTGAAACCAGAGAGTATCTTTACAATTTCAAACATTCATTAATAACAAAGTTATATATTCCTGTTTGTTTTATTATATAAAGAAAACAAAAATCAAAATTTTATTAAAGTGTTTACACATTTTATGCATCATTACTTTTACACAACACATATTGTTTCAAAATTTTCTAAGATTACGCTGATATATATTATATATATCATCGAAGGATATATATGATATATCTTTTTATTCATACGGTAAAAAGACTGTTTATCATTAGATAATTCGTGGCATCAATGAAGTAAAAATTATAAATAGAATGACCATCGGGAACATCTATTCTTCAGTATTTTATAGATGTCGATTAAAAATATCTTATCGATTAAATGTTTACACATAGAAATTATGTTATTGCTATTCAGAAAAAGACATTTATTCAATAAGAAAATCTTCGCTATCCTTAATTTAATGAATTTTGAAAAGTGCAAATAAATAAAGTGTGGGATATCATGCATATATTTTTAAAAATGAACAACCAATATTCATAGGTTATTCCATATGAAATGAACTTTTGAGTGTACAATTTTTGAAAGGTCATAAACGCAAATTGTTTGAATATAATTAATCGAAATATGCCAATTTATATCAATGCACTTCTCTCGTGGATTACAAAGCATTTTATGCTAGTTTCAAACCGGTCTTAGTAACTTTGTTTTAAGCCAATAAATTCAGTAAAGAATATTTTAACAACTCGTGTTTGTCAATCTTTAAAAACTCCTCCTCAAACTAAAACTTTACTCCTCAATCTTTAAAAATGATTTCAAATATTTCAAGAATTGGTAGTCAGTAGGAAACAAGTCTCGCGAATACAGTGGTCAAGGCAGAACCTCATATTTACACTAGTACTGTTTTTGGTTTAGTTTCTCCCTCTACGGTCTTTTTTTGCACACTCTAAGATAATTAGATTGGACCTACAGTTTAACGTGGGTTCTGAACCATTAACAAACATCCATGCCACCGCCAGGATTCAAACCTGAAGACTGTGGCACCAAAGGCTAGAGCGCTAGCCAATTGATCGCCAGGCTGCGTTCAGTTTTTGGATATAATTTGCGAAACAGGAGACCTTTAATTTATATGGATAACTCTCTATATTCGCAACTTTGGTTCTAATGGCAGCAATTTCTGATGCACAGTATCAATTTGTTCATAATAATACTGTGCATTATTTGTTATAACTATTCCTAGTTAACTATAACAGAAAATTCTCCTTAGATTCTACGGAAGTGTATTCTTCTATCTATACAAACTTGGTTTGGGTACATGTTTATGCCTCCAACTAACGTGCTGAAGGATTACGAATATCGTATAGTATCCACTTTTCATCATAAGTAATGATATAGTTCCAAAAGAAGTAATTTCTTCGCTGAATGTTGAATTATGGACAAATTTGCAAGTGTTTCAATTTCTGCCTATCTTTCAACTTGGGTGGAACCCATCAATTTTTTACATCTTTCCAAGAGCAGCAAGGTGTTTCGAAACTGTTTATATGCATGCTTCAAGATTAACACCAAATTCTCTATCAGTAATTGTAGGAGTAGTTCCAACTTTTGCTTCGATAACATTATTTAGTAAATCCTTCCCAAATGTAAATATCATTCCAAAACTTGCATAGAAGAATTTCTAAGTTTATATTCATACTGAAAAATGATTCTTATTTTTTTAGAATTTCATGTCGTAATTTGTTTAGTGTTTAAGAATCTCAAAATTGTATTCGAATAAAATAAGCAATGCAGCAAAGCAAAGAATAAAATGATATATAACACTCTTAATACTGGTAGATAAAAATTTTAAATAACGCCTGCTAATATTAAAATTTCCTTAAATCATTTTATGTGGACCACCTAATAAGTATGCAAAAAGGAAATGACTGTATAAGTACTATTTTATATTTTCCTTGAAAAAAATCAAATTTCATAAAATTAATTACAAAACTTAGTTTTTCAAGCCAATATTTATTGATTTATATACTTTATTTCATAAGACTTTGAATTCTTTGTTAAATAGTGGCTTTTTTAAAATGATACATCTCTATTTAGAAAATACAGCTTTAATTGTTGGATTAATCTATCAATTTGACTAATCCTTTTATGCCTCCACTTTATTGTCTGAAACGTTCTGCGTTTTTAGATTTTCTGTAACCTTAAGAATTATTGTCTGTTTAATATATTTGCTTAATCCTAGATGATTTTGCCATGAAATATAATTTATGAGTCTCTAATTTCACTAATATTTTTCATATAATTAATATTCATGTCATCAAAGCCTTATTATAAAATTTTAAAGCTTTCGTTTTGTGCTCTATTGTATGGAATCAAAATTAAATTGATTTGCATTTTGAGCTGATAATGCAATAATATTTTTCCAGTCGGGGCGCAGAAGATCTTTGTTGCATCTGGTAACTGATAATGCACATTATTTTTTCCAATCAGTTTTAGCGAGACATTTGTCTGTCTGTATTTCCTAAATATTAAAATGCTGTAACACATAGAAGCCCAATTTTTTTTTAATTTACTTTTTTATGTATCTCGTAGTCAAAAATTACGAAAAATTATTTTTATTTAATCATAATTAATAAAAACACATACAGTTTTTGAGTTCTAATTAAATTAAAAAAAGCTAATGAATGCTACTGAAAAGCAGACATGTTTCGTTCATTCAATTATTTGACGACCTGTACGTAAACGTTTTTTTTATTAAAAATTTCGTTTACATTTTTATGTTATTTTAACATTTAATTATTAAAACACTTAGTCATTAGTCTCACTTCATTGTTTTATATGGACTTTGGGAATTACATTAAAAAGATGTATTTATTCATAAAAAGGCATTTAAATATTGGCATATCTGATATTTATTGAATCGTTATAATTATATTTTTTAATGGGAATTAATTAATTATTCCCATTTATATTGATGAGTTCATCGAAGTAATTGATTAATATCTTACGAATTTAGAAAAAAAAATCCAAACTTGCTTTTCGAAAGAAGAAAAATCCTTTTGTATTGTTCGTGAGCTATAACAAAATGAAATGTATCCGTTTATAAAAAGTTAGTCTTGTCAAGGTAAAAAAAAAAGTGATAAATGATTGCAGCGGTTTTGGGCAGCAATCGACCGCCGTAGTATGGATGCTATGAAAAATATCGAAAGAAATATCGGTATTTTTTTTGTTCCCATAAATATCACGTGAAAATGCATTTAGCAGTATAGCTGAGGTATTTTGTGCACAAGAGTCTTCAAAAGTAGCAAATGGTATATTCTCACGAATGATGAAGGTATTTTTTGCAATTTTTTGTTGAATGTTTTTTTTTTTTTAACGAAACTGATATTTGTTATTGAAACATATAACTATATCGAATGTATTCATCAAAAAGTTGTCAATTCTAATATGATGTATAATGTATAAAATTAGAAAAAATATTAAATATTGAAATGCAATAATATAAATATAAATATGTTTTGAAAGATATTATATGGAAATTATTATAATAATAATAAATTACATAAATTTTGAACCATCAACTTTAGCTATTTATAAATATAATACTATTATCATTTAGATATTGTTTTAATGTTTAAAAAAGTGAAATTATATTTTTAAATTTTTTTTTGTTTCATTCCATTTCCGTTATTAAACAATCTAGTATAAGAATTTGAATGATGATATATTGCCTTCTAAAACTTGAAATATATGAGTTTGTAAAAAATAATATATAATTTATCATTTAATTATTATATGTAATATACAGAAAATATTTATGTATATATTACATTACCAAAGTGAAATAATTCAATATTTTTCCTTATTTCATATTTTATTTCATATTCCTTTAGCTATTCAATTTGCTATATAATAAATTTCAAGAAATTAAATTCTTAGAAAACTGACAGCACATATTAACTTTGATAATTAACACGGCACGGGCAAACAAAGCTTTAAAGGCCATTCTACATACCAAATAAACAAGTTTAGCTATCTCTCTATATCGCATAACACTATATCTTATATATATATATATAGCGATATTGTGTCAACAAAACTGAGCATTACCCGGTTGGGTTATGGTACTAGGTTAACTAAGATATTTCTAACTGAACACGTTCATTATAGACATTGCATTAAATGATTGTTATGGGAAGTTATCGGAAATTTTTTTTAACTTCCAAGAATTAATATTTATAAAGAAAACATACTCAATTGTTAATGATACATAAAAGTAAAAATAAAGTATTTATGATATATATATATATTTGTCCTTTATATTTAATTTCAATTAGAAAATATAGAATTTCAGAATCTACCTCAAAAAGGCTCTTTAATTTTTAACAGTAAGTATTTCTTTTAACTAATTTCGTATAAATAAAAATAAAGCAATTATTTTAATTATTTTTAATTTTACAGCAATAAAAAAAACATATATAGAATATAATATTGAATTCAGATTATTTGAAACGTTAAGTTTAAGTGAAATTTAACATGCATAATACCCATTTTTTGACAAATCCTTCATCTCCAAAAACTTTTAATATATTTCTAAAACACTTTTAATGAACTTTTTTATACTGTTTTTTTTTTTTTTTTTTTTACTTTGAAATTCTTTTATAAAAAAAAAAAAATCAGAATTCTTATTCTGGGAATACAGAAACGCTTTAAATATTTATTCTCTAATTTAATTTTCAGGACGGTAGTTAATGATAAAAGTTAATTATAAAATTGCAGTTTTTATTAAGCCAAAATTTGAAGAATCCTTTCAGAATTCTGCAGTAAATAGGAGCTTCAATTTTATGAAAAAAAATAATAAACACAAATAAAAATAAATAAATGAACAAAAGTAAAGATAAAGTTATTTGTTTTTAACGAAAATAAAAATAACTGTATTTATTTTAACAAAAACAAAATAAAGAATTAATTTAAAAATTTTATTTTTATTTTTATAATTTATTTATTTGTTTTTTTAAAAAAATATTTTTTTTTTCTAAACAAAACAAAATTAATACAGGAAAATATAAATAAATAAGTAAACAAAAATATAAATTAATAATCAGAAATATAAATAAATAAACGAAAATATAATTAAATGTATAATCTGTTGAAAATTCAACTAAATGCTTAAAGACAAACCTTTTCTTTTTAATGCCTAGCCTTGATTAAAAATGGCCTTTAAGAGCAGAGAGCAAACCAGCTGCAACAACCTTCATCTTCAATTTTTTCAAAAAATAAATATTTTTTAAATAAAAATAAATAAATAACCAAAAACAAAAATAAATAAATAAACAAAAATAAAAATAAATAAATAAACAACTAGTTGAAAATTCAGCCAAATGCTTAGAGACACAAATCTTTAGTTTTCAAATAACTGGCATCAATTAAAAATGTCGAAAACCGACTGCAACAACCCTTTTTTCTGCTCATCCAGTGAGTTGTGATTGAAGGAGGAAAAAAAAAAACATCAACGCTTTCCGATATGTTTTCTTTTCTTACCGTAATACATTTTTCCACTTTGCTGCCTGAAAGGAAAACCGAATTTGCGTATTTCGTGTGGGAGTTCGATTCAATTTCTTAGCGTAATGCAATTCTTTCTGCGGATCCCCAGATGAGAGGGTGCATAAAAAAGGCATGCATCAAATCAAGTTGTGTTTGTACACAAGTCCAGAAGCTATAAAACGGGCGCGCGGCGCGAAAAATCAATGCAGGCGAATAAACACAATGTATGGATGCATCAAAACGATTGAATCATGATAACTTCGTAGTTGTCAACCTCAGACGCGAAATAGGATGAAGTGATTTTTTTTTTTATATTTTTGTTTCTCTTTTTTAGCTGGGAGCCAGAGGGATATTTTTATCTGCATTGACAAACAAAATCATAAAGTAACATGCTTTTAAGGGAAAGAATAAAATGCATCTGAAAAGTTTCTTTCAAAAATATTTACGGTTTCTTTAGAAAATACATTGTTAGTGATGAGTGATTGAAATTTAACAAAATGCCATTTTTGTAAAAGAATCACTGAACTGTAGACATTTTCAAACACAGCCCATCTACTTCAAAGTTGTTTTTTCCTTAATGCTTTTGCACTAACGAAAGGCATTAAAAAAAACGCAATTTGGTGATATTTAATAGACATTAATTGTGATCCTGTTTCATCAGATGAAAGGCAACACCTGTTACACATATCTGCCATTTTAATGTATGATCTCAGGTCACAATGCATGGAATTCAGTGGAAAAACACCCTATTGTTTATCAATTTCCATAAGATTGGTGAGAACTTTTCAATGAACATTTATGCAGAAAAAAAACATATACAATATTTTGTTTTTAAACCAAAACCATCTCAAAGCTATAGAGTGAATGTATTGGAGTGGAAAACTGATATATTCAATATATATACCTGTCAGAATGATTAAATCATGATAACTTCAAAACTGTCAATCTCAGAAGTAAAGTACAACAAAAAGTTTTTTTCAGAAATATGTACAATTTTCGTCAGTAGATAGTAGGATATACTGATAAGTGATTGGAATTTAACAAAACATCTTCATTTTTAACATCAGCATAACATTTAACATCATTTTTAAACACATCCTTTCTTCTTAAAAATTGCATTTTCCTTAATGCTTTAGCACTTGGTGGTATTTGAGACATTAATTTTCAATCATCTTTGTTTCATCAGAAAAAAAGCAACACATGTTACATATCTGCTATTTTAACGTATGACCTAATGTCACAGTGCATGGATTTCGAGGAAAAAACATATTTTACATCAATTTCCACAAAACTGGCGAAAATTTTGTAATTAACATGTATAAAGAAAAAGGACATATCCTATATTGTGTTTTTAAATAAACCTCAAATCAATAGAGTGAATGCATTGGAGTGGAAAAACTGATATATTCAACAGATATGCCTGCCAGAATGATCGAATATTGATAACTTTAAAACTGTCAATCTGATAGGAAAGTACAACAAAAAGGTTCTTTCAGAAATATCTACGATTTTTTTTTCAGTAAATAGAAGGATCTATATACATTGTTACTGATGAGTGATTGGAATTTAACAAAAATCATTTTTGTAATAGAATTATTGCATTATAGACATCAGTTTAAAACACAGCAGATCTTCTTAAAAATTGCTTTTCCTTGATGCTTTCGCACTTCTTGGTATTTCAGACATTAATTGTGAACCATCCATGTTGCATCAGATGAAAAGCAACATCTGCTACATATCTTCCATTTTAATGTATGATCTCAGGTCACAGTGCATTGAATCGGAGGAAAAAACACATATTCTACATCAGCTTCCATAAGAGTGGAAATGATTTTGTAATTATCGTGTATAAAGAAAAAGAACATATCCAAACTTGTGTTTTTAAACCAATCTCAAAGCCATAGAGTGAATGCATTGAAGTGGAAAAACTGATAAATTCAATACATAGACCTGTCAGAATGATTGAATCTTGATAACTTCAAAACTGTCAATCTCAGGAGTAAAGTAAGATACGATGAAGAAATTTTTTCAACATTTTTTTTCAAAGAGTATTTGAAGGGATCTTTTAATAGGTTTCGAAAAGCCTTAATTTGACAAAGAAAAAAGAAGCGATGTGTAAAAAAGAAACAAACAGACAAAAACACGACAAGAATGACAGTTTTTTAAAGAAGAAGAAAAAAAAATAAACTAGCTAGTCTTTTTTAAAGGATAGCGGCATTTTATTATGTTGTTCATGAATTGATGCAAAGATTTTCTCATTAAATTTTGTTGAATTATTGACGTCATTTTTCTATGTGCAAAATATGGCGTCACTTTTTCCGTGTATTCATTCAAAAGATTTCTTTATTAATAAATGTTAGTACTTCTTTTTTAATAAGTTTTGCAAGAGATAGCTTTTTGTGTGATCAATAATCCAATTTAATCGATATAAGGTCTTAATTTTTTAAATATATATTTTTTCTTAATGAAATGTCTGAAAATATTTTACACTTCTACATGTAAACTTAAAAAAATTTAATCTTTTGATTAACCATTCGATTTTTGATATATGGTAAAAATTGCATTTATTTTGTATAAATTTGCATTTTTTTTTATATAAATAGAGCAAGTGCAGAGGAATTTTGATCTTGATTTTTCCTCGTGTTGATTATTGTAGAAATTGCACAAAAATGATGAAGACTTGTCCCACAATTTCCTGGGTGGTTAAAAAGTAAGTTATGTTTACATGGGGTAGTAGGGCATGTTTAAGAACACGAAAAATGAGATACCTCAGTTCTTTTCCCTATGATGACATTGTTTTAGGTAGCTAAACATTGGGGTAAGTATAAGAGGAAAAGAAAATTCAATATTATCTTTAAACTGGTATTAATTTGAAAATAATAAACAAAAGGTTTTTGTAATTAGATAAATTCAATAATTCTTCTAAAAAAGGGAAACAGAATTAATTTCTAATATTACTTCACAATAGTCCCTTTTAATATTGACATTTATTAGTTTACTCTCTTTATAGGAGAAATTTATGGACCAAAAATTCCCAATAGACTATGGTATATTATTTTAAAAACGTTGTTAAAATGTAGCATTTTAAATATCTTTTTTTTTTTTGTTCAATTATTTGACAAAGTTATAAGATAAAGTAAATTTACTAGTAGCTATTTACAATGCCTGTGAGGCATTTTTTATTACACTATAAAACTACTAAAACATTAATAAATTCTGTCATGTGACAATTTTATAATTACTTATAGAGAGGACTTTCAGGTAGAAAAATAAAATTTTTATTTTAATTTCCATATTTATTGAATAAAACATTTATAAGAACTTCTGCATATGTATATCCTGATATAAAATACTTTTCATTCCTCTTATTCAAAACCCAATCCATGTTTAAGAATGCCAAAAACATTTGAATATATTACAAAAATTATATATTTATATTCAAGAGATTTACTTTAATATACTTTACCACATTAGTTTCTTGGAACACTAAATTGAGATCGATTATTACGTTAGAAAATCCTTTTTGTTCTTTGGCAATACAAATTGTCAAGACTAGTATTTTATTATTATTAAATTTCATAGAATCTGATGATGAGTTAATGAGATTAATGATTACTTAAGTTAGTGAATTTAGGTAATGGCATTTACATCATTTTTAATTATAAGTCATCGGATGTATTAATTCCACGTCTAGTAAATAACATTATGCTCCATATTTATAATATAGTCAACACGAACACCTGCACTTCAGGGTATATATATACATGTACATATATTCTTAACTGTACATCAAAAAGCAAAATTTTAATGTACACATATTTGGCCAATATTTTTCCATGAATCATTTCAAACTTTGCAGCTGAAGATTACATATATAAAATTCAGACACACAGTTTTTCGTTTTAATTTACTGAAAACTATCTCTTAATATTTTAATGTTTATGAATAATCAGAGAATGTAATAAATTAATATTTAAATTTAATAAAATTTCTTTTGCAGAGCTGAAATCATTTCTCAGTTTTTGTCTATCAGAATGAGCCGTAACTCGAGAAAAATATACTTTTTAAAATATTTTAATGCCAATATTTCAGTTAATTCATTCCAATGTCAAATATTTTAAAGCCAATATTTCAAATATTTAATTCCAATGTCAAATATTTTAAAGTCAACTTTTTCAAAAATTTCAATGCCAAAAGGGCAATGAAATTTTTTTGCTTGAAATTACATTGAAATTTCTTGAATTGAAAGCATTTGGAATTGGAATTGCCATTTTCATCAGGAGTCGTGTAGTAAGTACTGTTATGGTTGATATTTAGGAAATTCAGAGTTAATTAGGATGCACCCTTCACTTCATCCATAAACAGCAAACACAGATGGAACAGACATCTCTCCAAACATGGAATCTGTGTGTCTGCACATTCCTATTCATCTTCTGCAGACACAGATGGAATTTTAGGCATTAGTATTGAATTTAATTGAACCTATTTTGAGTAGAGATGTAGAAGCCTTTGGTTCTAGATCGCTCACCATGTTTCGAAACAAGTACGTTTAGTTTGGAAACCTAAATTGTCATCTAATAAGTTGTTTTGGCCCTACATGTTATTTGCTAAAAAGGATCTTGTATTAAGTAATGAAATTTGATATTGATAAAAATTAAGCAATGAAAATATTAGGAAATTACAGTACACAAGAAAATTATTATTATTTACAGTGCATATGAATTCATCGGCTTGAATTATAAAAAAATACGATTATTTTTAACTAATATTATTTAATTTTTAAATAAATATGAATTATTATCATTTTAATAAATAATTATATATATTGAATAATTTTAAATACTTCATTTGCGTTATAATAAATTATTGATTAATTTTTAAAGCATTTAGTTTGAATTGACATTTTATTCCAGCGTATCCGAAAGGATAGGATGTCCGACTTCGAGCCAGAAGATTACTGATTCGAACACTGTCGTGGATTTCTGTAATTAATTTTTCTTAGCAAATAGTAATATTTAAGTTTGTAATTATAAATTTTTTAATGCTGATATAGATTTTGTATATTATAGTAAAGTTTTTTTCTTTCAAATGCAGCTGGCGAACACAGACATGGACGTCTTAAGGCAAGTGCTGCACAGACGTACTCACTTTGCATTACCCAGGGGGCGCGTGTAACTTGAAGATAAGCCACGGACGTGGAGTAACAATGCCCCCGCAACACTCTACGATCCTAGACCGGGACCTACTTTTTAAAGTGGATTCCGAACCACGACAAACAACCACGGCACCGCCGGGACTCGAACCCGAAACCTGTGGTACCGAGCGCCAGGGCGCTAGCCACTCGGCCATTCACACCCATATTATAGTAAAGTATTTGAAAGCATTTTTAATGTTTGAAGGCATTAGAATATTTTATTGATATATTTTTTTCTTTCTAATGCAGCTGGCCAACACTTAGACAGTTTGGTCTTGGATGCCTTAAGGCAAACGCTGCACAGACGTCACTCACTTTGCATGACCCAGAGGGCGCGTGTAACTTGAAGATAAGCCACGGACGCGGAGTAACATTGCCCCCGCAACACTCTACGATCCTATTAGACCGGACCTACTTTTTAAAGTGAATTCCGAACCACGACAAACAACCATGGCACCGCCGGGACTCGAACCCGAAACCTGTGGTACCGAGCGCCAGGGTGCTAGCCACTCGGCCATTCACACCCCTATTATAGAAAAGTATTTGAAAGCATTTTTAATGTTTGAAGTCATTAGAATATTTTATTGATATATTGTTCAATATTTATTATAATTCCTTTTTATCGGTAGAGGCATATGGATAACTTTAAAAGGTTTGATTTAATTTATGAATTTTCTTCAAGAGAAATCAAAGACAAAATTTCTTTAATATTTAAAATAAGTTTACATGGAAAAAAATATTTTAATAATTTATTATTTGCATGCATATTAAAAACAACTTCTTATGTAGTATATTGGGTTGGCAAGAACTCTGTTTATCTCTATCTCTGTTTCCGCTATTTAAATGCATTGTAAAAGCCGAACATATTTTTTTATCTCAATATGAAATTTTTTTAGTAAACTAAATCATCTACGCATTGCATTTGAAATATGATTGTTAAATATCAAAGAATGTAAACAGAGACATGGAAATAGGCGAAATTGTTTGGATCATATTTTACATTGGTAGCAAAATTCCAATTATTTTTCAAATGCGGGGAAGCGCTTTTTGTGTTTTAGTTATCTGCTTAACTTTTGTATGCATCATTTTTAAACTTATTTGGAGCAAATATTTTATAGTTTTGTTAAAATGATAAAAAAAATAGTATTTGATGAATTTGATTCAAGTTGCATCAGTGCACTCATCTATACATCCGATTATTTATACGTATTATGAGTAACAACTATTGAATTTAACAAAATAATTACCTATCTAAATTTATAGCAATGATATTTTTAAATTGTTTCTGTTTATGTATCGATAATAAATGTGTCGTTACATAAAAGTGAAGGTGCAAAATTTGAATAATGTATGAATTTCGTATTCTTAAAACATATATTTTGGATAAACTATGAATAAAACATGTTCTGGCATGTCGTTTTAAGAGAGTTATAAGTTGTTGGATAGATATATATTTCACTTGGGAAATAAAAATTTAATAAAAACAATATTTAAAATCCTGAATTTTTTTTGTTGAACATCGTTGGTAAATACATCGTTGGTTGGTTTTTTTCTCATGTAAACCACGAATAATCAACGGACTGTTGATGAAGGGCATTGCCTTTCTAAGAGGACTTCTAAGGTTATTTCTAAGGGGTTTTGTGTCATATGAGAAAATAATGAGACTTCTCATAAGGCATCAAATCTATGGATATGAGACGATTTACAATGTTATCATAATCATTAACGAATCTTCTTCTTTTCCTGATGGCCAATGGACTAGCGCTCTTGTCTTCGGCACCAAAGGCTGCAGATTTGAATACTGGCGGCGGCATGGATGTTTGTTAGTGTTTTGGAATCCACGTTAAACTGAAACCCGGTTTAATTAGCTTAAAGTGTGCAAAAAAAGGACAGTGGAACGACAAAACAATTAACTTACCTTTTGAAAACAGAAACTTGTATTGTGATTTGGATCTGTAAGATTTATAGTTTGGACCAGGATTTGTACCTGTTCTTTCTTACACACAATCTGCACAGGTTATACTGGGCCACGAGTCGGAATTGTTTATAATTTAGAATCAAATTTTAATTAATGCATATATTTGTGTTAAGAAAATATTCTATGAATTGAATAATATATGTTACTTATTCTGAATAATTTACATTTGTAAACATTTCTGATGATTGCTGAAAATTAATAATTCCAATAATAATGATCCACAGGATAAAAAGTAAAATTGTTTAATAATTTCATCTGACATTTATAGTTTTTTTTTTTTTTTTTTTTTTTAACGTTCTGGACTTAAAAATGAATTTCATTGAATTTTCGTAAATCAAATACTGTTATGAATATTTAACGTTGTTATCAATGTTATCATTTTAAGCCTTGGTAGTTAGTTACATGATCAAGGACGCTGAAATTTTCAACATATCGTTACTGTGAATTTTCGAATTTTCTATATAATTTTTGTCTCGTCGTGGTTTTTCAATTGATCTATGCTCAAGAAATAACAAGTGATGATGAGTTGCCTTTATGACAGTGATGATAACAGCTTTTATAACAGTTCTGATGACTTTTGTTATAATTAAAAGAAATTTATTTTCGTAAAATTCTTAAGGAACAAAACTGAATTTGTGAAAATGTATTTTGGCTACATCGGGATAAAGCTCAAATAATAATTTAGAGCTATGCCAAAACTTTTAATAATAAAATGCAATACAATACAAACAATAAAATACAATTTCATAATAATTTACAAAATAAAAAAGTAAATAAATAAATAAAATAAAACATAAAAATAATAATGAAATACAAATTTTTGGATTACTGCGAAGAAGTGCAATACTTTCCCAAATTTTATAAAAATAATGCTAATGAAAAAGAAAATAGAATTTTAAGCATTTTTTTATTTTTATATTTTTCATATTTGTCTTTTATGTTTATTTACATTCTGAACTTAAATATGACCATTAAATAGACACCCTTTATTATTAATTAACTTAATTATTATTTTTTTAACCGACCATTCATGTATTTTACTGCACTGAATTTTAGCATTAGAGATGAGAAACGTAACAGAGTTTGCAAAAAAGAAAAAAAAATCGATAAGAGAAAGGGGGCTGAATATTTGGAATGAGAAACCAATATACATAAATATATATGCACATAAAATAATCTTAAATTAAGAGAAAGGCTTTAAAACTTATTTCTTTTTGACTTGTGTAATTATATTTAAAGTCTATTAATCCCAATTTATAGAAACAATTATTGCAACAATAAATATTTGAAAATTCGCAATACGTTTTGAAATTTTTCAGATAAGTCATAATTAAATTATGATTTATTGAAGCAGAAGTAATCTTCGAGGTTAGATTTAAGTACATTACAAAAACCTTTTATATATTTAAGCCTTTGTGAAAAAAAAAAGGAAAGTAAAAATAAAACTGCAAATTCTTATCACCATGTGCTTACGGTTTATATTCTTTAAGAATAAATTCATCCAATCAATGATTTTTTTTTTACTATTCGTTCGCAACGTTTCCGACACGTAATCTGGAAACCGATGAATCCATATAAAGATTTCTTTATACTCGAAATCCAATTACAGATAAAATGGAATTTTTCAGAGTCAAAGCGGGATTTTTTCTCCATCTTTGAGATATTGAATGCAGACAATAATTCAGATTTAGTTCGAACGGCAGGAGATGAGAGCGTTTCTTTTGGAAGATGCGCGTTAAACGAATTTTCTGCCTTCGTACTGCGAATAAAGTGTGATTCACAATTTTTTTTTAGTCGTTAGAAATGCTTATTAATGTAATATTAATAAGAATTAATAGAATTAAATGATGATGTGGGAAAAAGAATGAGAAAATCGGAACGTAATTTATTTCTGAACAGAAGTTTCATTTAAAGAATTAATGGTGCAAGATATTAGAAAAAGATTTAATTAATAAAATAGTTCTTAAATGAATATATTTCCTTATTCATCGTTGAATAGAAAACAAGTTTTTATAGTTTAGTATTTTTTTTCTTGGAGTGAACTTAAAGTGGCCTTCTTCTTGAAGCCGTTATAGGTCTAGTATAGGCCGAAACGTTACAGCATTAACTCTCTGAATATACTAAAATACATTAGTCTTTATTCTTCGTTGAATAGAAAACAAGTCTTTATAGTAAAAAGTTAAAAAGCATCTAGCAGCTAATTTAGAATATTGTTTTTATTATATTTGACTAATGGAATTTATTATATTTATAAAATTAACGTAATGTCTCGGCCTATACAATACATATAACGGCCACTTTCAAGATCATGGTAACTCTTTAATTTTATTTACAAGTACTATATATATATATACAAAAACAGAACTCTAGGCAACTATACAAATAAATAAAAATACGAATAAGTACAATAACTTTCCAAATTTTATAATAATAATGTTGATGAAAAAAAAGATAACAACAGAAATTTAAGTATTTTTATTTTTATATATTTCATATTTGTCTTTTATGTTTTTTCTTTACATTCTGTACTTAAATATGACCAATAAAAGTACACCTTTTATTAATAATTTTTTTTTTTTTTTAATCAATCATTCGTACAAATTTAAATTCACTGCAATGGACTTTATCGTTACAGAAGAAAATATTAACGAAGTTTGTGAAATAAATTAAGAGATAGTAGAAAAGGATTGAATATTTGAAATAAGCAACTAATCCATATAAATATATATGTACATAAAATAATCGTAAAATAAGAGAAAAGTTTTAAAAATTCCTTTTTGCTTGTCTAATTAATGTTCAAATCCATTAAATCCAATTTATAGAAACAGTTATCGCAACAATAAATATTTTAAAGTTCGCAATACGTTTTGAAACTTTTCACAAAAATCATAATAAAATTATGATTTATTAAAGAAAAAAAGTAATCTTCGACGTTAGATTGTCATTATAAAAAAATTTATACATTTAAACCTTTGTGAATAAAATAAAAAAGAAAGTAAAAACAAAATTCCAATTCTTTATCATCATGCGCTTACGGTTTATATTCTTTAAGAATAAATTCATCAATCAATGATTTTTTTCACTATTTGTCGGCAACGTTTCCGACACGTAATCTGAAAACCGATGAATCCATATAAAGATTTCTTTGTACTGGAAATCCAATTACAGATAAAATGGGATTTTTTAGACTCAAAAGCGTGATTTTTTCCCCATTTTTAAGATACTGAATGCAGACAATAATTCAGATTTAGATCGGCACGGAGATGAGATCGTTCATTTAGAAAGATGCGCGTTAAACGAATTTTCTGCCGTGGTACTGCGAATAAAGTGTGATTCACAATTTTTTTAGTCGTCAGAAACGCTCATTAATGTAATATTAATAAAAATTAATAGAATTAAATGCTGATGTTGGAAAATAAATGAGAGAATCGGGAGGAAACTTAATTCTGAACAGAATATTGATTTTTTTTTTTTTTTTTTTTTTTGCTTGGTATATGCTTTGGTGGATAAAGTAGTTCTTAAATAAAAATTTAATCTGATTCCTTATTCTACGTTGAATAGGAAACACTTTTTTATAGTAAAAAGTTTTAAAATTCTAGCAGCTAATCTAGAATATTGTTTTTAAATATATTGTTAAGACCTCTAACAGCTTCAAGAAGAAGTAAACTTTTTAGAACACATGAACACATTAATCTTTATTTAACAGTACTATACATACATATATATATATATAGAGAGAGAGAGGGATAGAGAGAGAGAGAAAAACAGAACACTGGGTTACTATATAAAGAAATAAAAATACGAAGAAGTACAATACCTTCCCACCTTTTATAATAATAATGCTAATGAAGAAAAAAACATTTTTAAGTATTTTTTTTATATATTTTATATTTGACTTTTAAGTTATTTTTCACTGTGAATATAAATATGACCATTACGTATGCACCTTTTGTTATTAATTGAATTAATTACATTTTTCTTTACTTTTAACCTCCCAATCATATACACGTTTTATTTTACTGCAATGGAATTTAGTGTTAGAGAAGAAATATTAATGGAGTGTGCAAAAAAAATGAGGCGATAGGAGAAAAGGGATTGAATATTTGGAATTAGAAACCAATATATATAAATATATATGTACATAAAGTAATCTTAAATTAAGAGAAATATTTTAAAAACTACTTTTTTGGTTTGTGTAATCTTAGTTAAAATCCACTAATTCCAATTTATAGAAACTATCGCAACAATAAATATTTTAAAGTTCGCAATACGTTTTGAAACTTTTCACATAAATCGTAATTAAATTATGATTTATTTAAGCAAAAGTAATCTTCGAGGTTAGATTTAATGACATTAAAAAAAAAAAAAAATTATACATTTAAGCCTTTGTGAAAGAAAGGAAAGTAAAAATAAATCTGCAAATTCTTTATCATCATGAGTTTATATTCTTTAAGGATAAATTCATCCAATCAATGACTTTTTTTTTCACTATTCGTCGGCAACGTTTCCGACACGTAATCTGAAAACCGATGAATCCATATAAAGATTTCTTTGTACTGGAAATCCAATTACATATCAAATGGGATTTTTTCGACTCAAAAGCGTGATTTTTTCCCCATTTTTGAGATACTGAATGCAGACAATAATTCAGATTTAGTTCGAACGGCAGGAGATGAGATCGTTTATTTTGGAACATACGCGTTAAGCGAATTTTCTGCCTTCGTACTGCGAATAAATTGGGATTCACAGTTTTTTTTTTCAGTCGTTAGAAATGCTTATTAATGTAGTATTAATAAGAATTAATACAATTAAATACTGATGTTGGAAAAGAATTGAGAGAATCAGTTAAGTAATTTATTTCTGAACTGGAATTTCATTTAAAGAATGATTGGTGCAAGGTATTAGAAAAAGATTTGTTTCATAAGGCTGTTATTAAATAAATATATTTAATCTGGTTATTTAATCTTCATCGAATAGAAAACAGGTTTTTATGGTGAAAGGTTAAAAAAAAAATAGCAGCTAATCTAATGAAATTCCATTAGTCAAATAGAATATGGTTTTTATTATATTTGACTAATGGATTTTATTACCTTTAGAGAGTTAATGCTGTAACGTCTCGGCCAATACTATGCCTACTATATATCGGCTTCAAAAAGAGGGCCACTTTCAAGATCATGGGGACATTTTAATTTTTATTTACACGCACTAATATATATATATATATATATATATATATATATATATATATATATAAATTATACTTATACTGGGGTTATGTTAAAGTTACTGAACGTTAAAGTGAAAGTCACGTGAAGGTTAAAATTACTGAACATTATTATTATTGTAAACAGAACTATGGGTTATTATACAAAGAAATAAAAAATAAAAATATAAACTTGATCATAAGTGCGCAATTTAAATCACAAGTACAGTTCACTCCAATGTAGGAGATTTTCAGAGGTCTCAAGTATACGTCGAAACTCAAAACTTGTGGTCTGCAGCAGTCCTTAATTATTAATTACCCCCTTCTCATTGGAGTAGACAATTCCTCAGCTTCAGGCCTATCACCAATCCCGATGCAACAACTCATGGTGTAGTCCATATTATATCTGTAAATGTTTTTACCTGACAAAGGAGCACAATCAATCGCTAATTTCATGAGTCTCATTATACATGACAATGAATATATGCTATCAGATTTGAGTGATAGGTTCTTTCATTAGTAAAAGGCACTAATTGCATGTAATATAACCAACCACAACACTGCTTATCTGCTGTCAAATTTGAGTGATAAGTTGTTATTATGTACTTGTCAATACTATACATTTCTCTCTCCTGGGAAAGAAATCCCAAAACTCTTCCCATGGGAAAAATCTTACAACGCTAACAGAGTCCTATAACCAGGGAAATATTTTTCAGTAATTTTCAATTTTCCTACTACTTCTGTAAATTTTTGAATGCAAAAATAAAAATGAAGGGAAATTTTAATTATAAATTGTAGCTGAAAAATTATTGATGTTCATATAAAACATTTAAAGCAAATATGTTGTTTTATATACATGAAATAACGATACCTTTAAAAAAGTAACGGTTTCTAAATTTATAAGCTTTATGCATTGTAATATGTGAATTAAACTTCAACAAAACTTAATTAAATTTTCGAATACTACAGAAAGGAGTGCATATTTGATTTAATTATGCTATTTGTATTAAACCAATCTCTTATAAAATCACAATCATTGTCGCTCTTTCTGCATTCTGAAACATTGAAGATAATGAGATAGTTTGTAATTAAAGATTAATTGTTTTCACCATTGAAGATGGTATTTTAATCAAATTTAAAATAGGAAGATCACACATTGTAAATATTTCAAGGTAATTATATATATATAATGTAAAATAGCCCTGTTGAGCATTCTAATAACATGCATGAATAAATTGTAATGTAGTGTAAAAGACATCTCACAGAAAGGTCATAACTGCCATTAAGCTTAACCATAAACCAAAGTATTTATTTTCATTTTATTATAATTTTATGAATGTAATTTTATTATAGTTTTCTGTATTTAATTTTATTATAATTTTGTGTATTTAATTTAATTATAACTTTTGGAATTTAATTTTATTATTTTTTTGTGAATTAATTTTTATTAGAATTTTATGGATTTAATTTTATTATAATTTTGTGTATTTAATTTTATTAGAATTTTATGGATTTAATTTTATTTGAATTTTGTGTATTTAATTTTATTATAATATTATGGATATAATTTTATTATAATTTTGTGTATTTAATTTTATTATAATTTTATGAATTTAATTTTAATTTTGATTATTTAATTTTATTATAATTTTATTATAATCATATGGATTTAATTTTATTATAATTTTGTGAATTTAATTTTATAATTTTATGGATTTGAAATTTTTTTTATGAAATTATTTTATAAACATTTTATTTGTCTTTAATAATAAAAACAAATTTATCTTTTAAATTCAAAATATCCTCTTTAAAAAGTATTATTTTAAGATGTATTTCGTATAACTATTAAACTTTAGTAATTTTTTCTATCTCTAAATTACTAACAGGAAATTTATAATCTTTAATTAATTATTTTACTAATAATTATTTGTATAATCTATTTTATTTCAAATTATTTTAAAGGTAATGAATACATTTAAATTTATTTATTTCAAACTTTTTACAGTTAAATAAATGTTTTTGGACAATGTTAAAAGAGATTATAATGATAATTAAATTTCTTCTGATCAAATCATCTAGAATATTATATTTTCAAATAATAAAGTTTATTTATTAGTGTGTTTTTGTTTCATATAGCATAGACAAATAATTTTATTCTAAGAAAATGCAAAGATTATTATTATTTTAATATTCATAGATGAGGACAAATGTTAGGAAAGTTAATGAGTGAATGAATGTAATTTTTTAAGACATTTTTTTTTTTTTTTTGAAATAATGCTTTATATTTCTGTAGCAAAATTATCACATCTTGATTGACGCACATTTGTTTCAGTTTACCTTTTTACAGTTCTCAATTTATTAGTTACAGCTCACTTGAACAAACATTAATCGTTATTGAAAAACAATATTGAATTATACGCATACTATTTTTTATTAATTAATAATTATTCAAATGAGGCAGTTCTCATTAAAATATTTTCAATCATCAACATAATAAAAATAAATGTTATGTGGTACACTCCTTAAGCAATTATTAGCATATGTAATTAATTATGTTGTTGAAAAAGTACATAAATATGTAAATACTAGCATACATAAAAATGATTTTTCGTCATATTAAGATAAACAATACAATACACATTTACGAGAAATGAATTCAGTAATAGAAAACTTAATAAATTATATAGAAATTGTTATACAGTTATGCTAATTCCTTATGATAGTTATGCATATTTTGTATGCTTATCTTAATAAACTCATACTCATGGTAAGGAAAGATTTAAAATTTGACTTTAAAGTTATTATATTGGTTATGAAATTATGATTATTAGTGAGTGGAAAAAATTTAAAACTACATTTTATAATTATAATAACAATTGCATTTAATTCAAATATCCACACAGATAACTGGTTATTTTCAAAATTAATGATGAAATTTAAATTGATATATAATCATTTTTTTTTTGTGGAGTTAGATTAAACATAAAGTAATTATATGGAGAAAAATAAATGAAGAACATAAAAATATGTATTTAATACACCAAAAAATTAATTACTTATTTATTAGATTTATTTTATTACATAAAAAATTTTCGAAGTCGTCATTTATTAAAATTTCTTTAAAACCTAATTTTTTATTGCCTTATTCTTTCATTGATTTAAATTTTTCACTGTGAAGTTCCTGCATATATTATCGTTCTGTTCACGCTCTGAACTAAGGCTGTCCGGTTCAAAACTGTAGAAAAATGCATGTAAAATCATCATGGTTTTGATTAAGGCACACGGCCTTTGGGCCGTTCTTTTGAAAAAAGAAATTGCATGTCCTTAATTTGTAAAACTTAAAATTGCAGATAAATAACAAGAAGGATTTGTAAGTAAATTTCACTGCTTGCTGTCTCGCTGTATGTGTGTATTCCATATAGCAACTTTTTTCTATTTAATCTTGGATTGTGCGGAATTTAATCCAATCATAATAGAGAAAATGACATCAACCCAATTGTAAGGAAAATAATTTATGAACTTTGTATAATTTGTTTCGTTTAACGCTCGACATTTTTTTAAACTACTTTAGGATAATTAGACCAGGACCTATTGTTTAACGTGGATTCCGAACCACTAACAAACACCAATGTCATCCCCAGCATGCGAACCTGAAGCCCTTAGTAACAAAAGCCAAAGTGTTAGCTAATTGGCTATCAGGACGCCCAGATATATTATAGATATTTCTTCCCTAGAAAGCTTAATCATCAAATAGGTTTACATTATGTTTCAGATTGAATGTCAAAACCTTCTTACGAAATTGCAAAAAGAATTATTCATTTGTTAAAAAAATTAAGTAAACCTTTATACTTTTTATTTTATTATAGAAATCAGTTCTAAATATGAAAAAATTAGGAAAATAAACGCAAGTATATTTATTTCTTTATGAATAATGAAATAAACAAAAAAATTTAAAGTTTTTAAAATTATCTATTTCAGAACTTTGAATTCCTTCCAAATTGAAACTAACGAATAAATTAATAAATAAATTTAATGAAGTTCACAAACAACGAGAACAAAAAATTTATTCATTTATTTTCAAAGAAAGTTAAGATTAGAGCCTTAAAATTAATTATTGTATTTTTTTTGTTACATCACAGTAAGCAAGTTACAAAATGCATTAATGTTTCTTGGTACGATATATTCTTAATTAGATTTAAGAAATTGTAATCTATCTTGTCTTTTATTTTCTTGGTTCTTTCTCGACAGCACACTATTGGGTTCCGTGTAATCAATTTTTTCTTCAATTAAGAATAATGTCTTCGCGACATTTTAAATGGATTACCTAGTATGACATGATCAAAAAAAAAATAATTTTACGATGATAAAAATCTATTAGAATGTAAAATAATGTTAAACAGAATTATCAAATTCACTTTATACAATAATAATAAGATCTTTAGTGATAATCATTTTAAATAAAATTATATTTATTTCTAACATATTTGTTTGTTGTCTGTTCCTATTAAATACAGCTTAGTCTTGTAATTACTTTATGGTTCTTCTTATAATTTTAATGTTTTCTCTCATTTTAATATAAAAAGATTTTGAAAATTTTTGTTAACCATATTCATTACAAACTATTCCTGTTTAGAAAATAAATAACATCTAACTGTAAGTTTATGCTTTTGTTTATATTTTTTTTTTCCTTTTCGTATATATTAAACTGTAATATGCTAAGGCTACTTAAATATTTTCATAATATAAAATTAACTTTGATTCTTTTGTAAATTAGAATTAAATTCTTTTTTTTTTATTTTCTTCATTTTAAATGTAAAATGTTTCCTTCTCTTTCTAAGAACTAACATATTTGTTTGTTGTCTGTTCCTATTAAAGACAATTTAGTCTTGTAATTACTTTGATTCTTTTTATCATTTTAATGTTTTCCCTCATTTTAATATCAAAACTTTTTGAAACTTTTTGTTAACCATATTCATTATGAATTATTCTTGCTCGTAAAATAAATGATAACTAACCGTTAATTAATGCTTCTTTTATTTTGTCCCGTTTTTGTATAAATTAAACTAAATTATACTAAGGAAACTTAAATATTTTTATAATATAAAATTATATTTGATTCCTTTGTAAATTAGATAGAGTTAAATTCATTAGTTTCAATTTTCTTCAATTTAAGTTTAAAATGTTTCCTTATCTTTTCTAAGAACTAACATGTTTGATGATTGTCTGTTCCTATTAAAAACAATTTAATCTTGCAATTACGTACTTTACGCTTCTTATTATTATTTCAATGTTTTCTCTCATTTTAAAGTCAAAATATTTTGAAAATTTTTGCTAACCATTTTCATTACAAATTTTTTTTTGTTTAGAAAATAAATAACATTTAACTGTACGTTAATGCTTTTATTCATATTTTGTTTCCTTTTAAATTTTAGTCAATTTTTCAATCAAGTTATTATATTAGTTTATTAGTTTATTACGTATTAGTTATATTAGTTTCCTAAATAAATTATAATAAGGTTACTTAAATGTTTTTATAATATAAAATTAAATTTGATAAATTTACTAATTAGGCAGAGTTGAACACATTGATTTTAATTTTTTTTTTCATTTAAAGTGTAAAATGTTCGTTCTCTTTTGTATTATAACTGACAATATAAGAAAAAGTAGTACAAACTAAATAGAATAATGAAGAAAATTCAAAACTAACTGTCAAATTCATTCACATTCACAAAAAATTGTCTTTGCTATTTTAAATTCAATTGATCTACAATGCTCAATGTAAAAAAAGCAATATTATGTAGAACAAGACTTTTTGAAGAAAAAAAATGATCACAGAACTAACAGGAAGATAACTTCCGTTTGGCGTGAAAAACGAAACCAGTTTTTTTTTTTTTTGTGAAATCGCCATAATCCGTCTAAATCCTGCTAAATATCTATAAAAATTTAATGAAAAAATTTAAATATGTGCGCCAATCTTAAAATAATATGCCCCAATTTTGGAGATCTACCACTCTACATTTGCTACACACTTTGCCAAATACCCGTAGATCATATGTAGCCCACATGTAATCGTCTGTAGTATTCCAGCCGCTTAGAGAATCTGGTTTTGGTCTAAATTTAATTGCGTTGTGGGCGTCGGCACTCTGTACTTAATTAATGCAGATTATAATCAAATAACGTTTTAACTATGCAGCCATATGGAGATGCATAATGCAAGATTCATATCTGCCACACAATAAAGCCAAATCTGACACTCCGCAATGCTACATAAAGAATGAGAATCATTTGATTCACCTTTCCTGTCCAACAGCGGTGTTATAATCCAGCACCATTATAATTGTATGTTTTTGTTATGTAGAATCAAAAATGTTCACAAAAATGAGCACATTGAAAAAGTTTTGATTTGGTGCTGACGAAGTCAAGTGCAGTTTCATGCTGAAGCAAGTATAATACATTCAAAATTTCGACCTAGATTTCTGTATTTGACCGGATGATACATAACAGCGATCTGTATAAATTATCTGTTGGCTTGTTCTCTGATGCGTCCAAGTTTCTATAAATGATCACGACAGTTAATTATTCCCTGTTTCGTATTCAGATAACTATATATTACATGATTTCGTTCAACGCACATGCATCTAAAAAAACAAGTAATATATAAAAAAAATTAATTCAATTCCCATCTCCAAGTTTTTCTGGCGCCATCTATTGGTAGATATATGCAAATTAAATAAAAAAAAACTAAAATTAATTAATTAAATTTAATTACTGAATTAATATTTGAAAAAACCATATAACATCAAGTGTCATCCACTGCAAGTTAAAAAAATGTATCTGAACTTGAGTGGATGAATAAAAAAGTATTTTATTAACGATTGAAAGTTTGAACAAAATATATATATGGAGAGTGTCAGCTAATAGAAGGAATTGAATAAAAAAATAATAAAATCATCAACTGTCCGCTAAGATAAGTTATTTTTATAGAGGTGCGTGCTCTTATATATATATGCTGTAAAATAAAATAATACGCTACTTTTATTTTAAAAAAATAGAAAATTCAACACGCGCACACACACACATATATAATTTATATATATGACATATTTTGAAGACACTCACTTTCTTAAAAAAAATACTTTAAATATTGTAGAATAACACATGCAATATTTATCTTTGGTTGGCTATCCAATTAATACTCAAATTTTTAGAATACATATTTTTAAAAACATATTAAAAATCTAATTAGCATTATATTTAGAATTTAAATGAAGAAGAATTATTAGAATATAACGGTACATTTAAAATGACGTTCAGAATCTAAAAATAGAAAAACCTATGATTAAAGTTGACAATGTCAAAGGAATTCAAACGCAAAGTACTGACTAACTATAAAATAGGAGTGAGTAGTTTATGGAAACGTTTTCCAATAATATGTACACAGTTGAATGGTAGAAAATTTTTCACCTGACTTTTACAACAGTTTGCATACAACTTCTGTTTATTTGACATATGCTTGCTTGAATCATTGAAAAGTTACTTAAATGTCAACAATTCAAATTACGTTGAGAGTTATTTTTAGTAGAGAGATACAACTCGCACTTTAAAGTAAACTTAGATGTTCACTTAACTATTGAATAAATATTTAACGTTATGCATAAAACTCTCAGGACAGCCAATAGTGTATTTACTGACTGTTTCTGTAAATTTAAGTTAAAGTTAGAATTACGTAATAATTGCTGCATCCAACTGTAAAGAATATATATAATATCATGTTTCATAACATATGATACAGCCAAAAACCTAGTAAAAATTCTAAACTCAATAGCTATCATGTATTAAAATGTGTTTATAGTATATTAAAATACGAAATATGCTTTTGTTAAAATTCAACCTGTAATATATTATATAATATATCAAAGATATTGAGATATTAAAGCACAGCGTTGCCCGAGGACCGATTATTTTTGTTTTATTTTAATTAAAATTTTTGTTTTATTTTATTAATTTTTTTCTTTATTTATTAATTTTTGTTTTATTTTATTAAAATTGGTTCGAGGACTATTTGAATTCGCGTTAATTCTTTTGAGTGTTTTAAGGAAACTTTAGATCATTAATATGATCGATATTACAATTAATGTTGTAATTTAGATCATTATGTTGATTATTTCCAAATAGATACTAAAGACTAGGGACATTAGGTATACAGATAAGTTGAAATAAAAAATCAGATAATAATAATAATACAACCACAAGATGGAACCAAAGACTCATCAGGAATTTCTAAAATAGAGCTTAAAATTTCCAGCCCAAAAATGTAATAATAAGAGGTATGGTCCCTGTAATACTATATTTATTTTTTTACCTAAGGCCTTTGATAGCATACATATGTTTTAATATTGATTCATGCTAAAACTCAGGTAGCTTATACAATATTATAAATCTCTGGAGAAATTAGTCAATTTCTTCTAGTAATGTTTCTTTTAAGCTTGGATGATTCTTGAAAGATATGTTGCAATTAACCTCAGAAAGGTAATATAAATATTACGTAATAATATAGGACGTAATATAGATATTACGCATCAAGATCTGGCTAATCACTCCATCGGCCAAATATTCTAATTTTTCAGAAATTCGTAGACTAGGTTAGTTCAAAGTGGACGCAAATTATCATTAACGAAAATGAAGTTAGGACCAACTGCGTCCTTGAAAATACTAGCATAGAGCTTCATTAGCTTAGCATAGAGTGCATTCCTATTATTCACTACTACTACTATACCATATGACTGTGCCTAGAGCTGAGTTGCCCCTTTACTGTTTGGGAATAACGGAGTGAGAAATCTGATTGGGATCTGTGGCGCTCTACTGTCATACGAGACCGGGACCTACTGCTTATAGTGGATTCTAGTGCTTTATTATAGTGGAAACACTACAAACAACCATGTCACCACTGAAACTTGAACCCGTAATCTTTAGTATCGAACACCAGAACGTTAGCCACTGCGCCATCAGGCCCTCTATTACTTACTACATCAGCAAAACTGCTGAGGAAATCATGAGATCTGTGAATTCATCCAATATGATGTCCTCCTCTTCCCAGCCCATCACACCTCCACTGCCACATATGATTATGAATGAAGTGGTATATGGGGATGTGAAGCAACAAGGACTATAATCCCCTAATTACTACATATATGAACAGCTAGTTTATTTTTATTTTTATTTTTAATATGTCACTCTCCACAACGCTCTAAGATCGTGTTAGACCGGGACCTACGGTTTCAAGTGGATTCGAACCACTACAAACATCCATGGCACCGTGACTCGAACCCGAAACCTGTGATACCGAGCGCCAGAGCGCCAGCCACTGGGCCATTCAGGCCCGCTGCCACATATTTTTTGACTGGAGAAAAGGTAATGAGTCCTCAGTTCCTTCCAGTTCAATTAATGTTGCTTTCAGAAATGAGTGGAACGGAAATAGCAAATCATGTTGTAAGCAAACCACCTTTCTTCATCCACTTGGAAACAATAACCTTTTAATCTCTAGTTCCTATGGATAAGAAACATAATCGATCTTCTACAACAATTTTGGTGCTTGAATGATCTTGACTAGACATTCTAATGACTGTTTTCATAAGGTGGACATGTTGATGTGTCTCCAGTTCAGTTACTACAGTCTCTAACAATCTACATTTGGAACTGCCATGATTTCAGACATCTCACAATTAGCCCTGCCGGAGCATTTTCTTAATTTTGGTGGTTAATCATTTTAACTGCTTACTTTTCAATTTCATCGAGTGTAGCATAAAATAATGCCATGAAATTCGTAGAGGTTTAAAAAAGGATAGAAAACACAGTTGAGAAGTTTCAGTACGTGAACTTCAAATTCCTATCTCTATGTCCACCATTTATTGATAAAATACATAAGTTTCTGAAATTTGAATTCAATCTAAGTTGATGACATTGATAATACGTTTTTTTCATTACAAATTGTGATATTATCTTAAAATTTTGTCTAAATTTAATTTTTCATTTTTTGCAAAAGAAGCTCTTTTAGATATAGATTTTTTAAACTATTAGAATTTAAAACATATTACGTTACTTTAAACGGCAGTTATCCTAAGTTCACATATTTTAGAATGAAAGCATACTGAATGCAAGTATACTGATGAAAGGAAAGTACACTGACTTTAATTTTTCTTTCTGTTATTTCAATGTTTCTTTCTCTTTGGATTATGTTGCAAATTTTTGCATTTTACCAAAATTTAAATTTTTTCATCGATAATCTTGTTTTATAATATAATTATTATAAAGAATAATATTAATATTGATTAAAAAAAATATATATTTTCTTGGTTTATTTTTAATTATTTATTTTTTTTATATTTTTTGTATATATATATTAGTTTCTTTAACTTTTTATTTTATCAATGAGTGCTAATGTATAATATACTGTAATCAATATTACTTCTAAGTATTTTATAATTAATATTAACTAATATGCCGTCAAGTTTTGAAATTCGTTAAAATTAATTCGTTGATTACATGGCAGCATTTGAACTGCGTCGAAAACAATAAAAAGTACATTGCAAAAGCAATTAGTTTTATTAAAATAAACAAATATTGATATAAATAATTATACTAACTTGACTAAATAAGAAATTTTGCTAATTTTCACAAAAAATATTCTTATTAAAAACTTTCTTTATTCGCTGCCAATCCTTTAGTAATTTCTTATTTCCTTAATAATAGCACACATAGTGTTTAAAATATCTAATATAGTATCAATTTTCGCAAAATCAAATTTTCTAATAAATTGCTAATTAAGTAATTGCTCAATTTTCCCAATAGTAATATGCAATAATAAAAATAATATAGTTTAATAATAATGATTGCAATAAAGAACACTAATAATAATAGCAATAAATTAATTACATCAAAATATTAAAATAAAAATATTCAAATAATAATAAATTTTGTAATATCATTAATTATCCCCGTTTCCATACTGACAGTAAAAATAGAACATTCATAATCTGATAGTTACGAACGCATCTAATTTTTTTAATGCTGAACATAAATGGACAAAAAAAAAAGATGGCTCATTTTTAAAGAAGAATTGAGGTCAATTACTTTGAATTAAGAAATTGAGATTAATTACTTTCATAAATTCATTACTTTTTGACTGAAAATTCTCCATTGATTAATTGGGCCACTTAGGATTATTTTTAAAATAGAAATGATTTCTTGTTAAAAATATTATTTTATATATTTATCAGGTGATAGATTTATGTTTATTTTACGATAAATAAAAAAGTAACCTCTTAATCAATAATAATAATAATGGAGCATTTCCATACTCCGGAATTGTATATAGAAATATAATACTCCATATTACTTTTATGTTTTAAAATTTTCATTTAATTAAATAATATTGTATACCAGTCCATCATTGTGCATCATTTAAAAATATTCCAAATGGCAGATAAAAAGATATTTTTCTATTTATCATGAATACGTCGTATCTCTATACTTTCAAAGAAAATTTAATACTCCATATTTGTTTTTCTGTCTTAAAATTTTCATTTAATTAAAAGAATTTTATATTCAGTTAATTAAATGAAAGAATATCCATCATTGTTAATTAATTAGAATATTTTCCAAAGTAGTAGATAAAAATTTATATTTTTCTAATTATGATGAATGCCTCGTATATGTAACTTTCAAGAAATGTAGTACTCTATATTATTTTTCTGTCTTAAAATTTTCATTTAATTAAACGTTATTTATATGCCGTAAATTAAATAAAAGAAAATCCTTCATTATTGCATTAATTAAGGAATTTTCAAACTAGCGACACAAATATATATATTCTTCTATTTATCATGGACTAATACTTCATTTGTGTGTTTTCTTAATACTTTCTTCGACCTCAACAAATTTTACAGGCTTATATATTTTGTATTTTTACCCATTATTAGGAAATTAACTTGTTTACAAAACAAATAAATAAATCGTAATTTTCACTTTTCTAAGACAAATAGCCCCTTTTTTATTTCTTGTATTTTATCATGAACAGACTATTTTTTTCCGCATTTTTCAGTATGATCTTTAATCTTATTTGGAAACAGAATAGTGAAATAAAAAGGGAACCGCCCTTTTCTATTTGACGTGCAATTGTCCTTCCTACATGGTTTTTATTTGTCTCAAACTTGCATTGGCGAATTAAAACAAATGGATTTGAAAAGGCGATTTTGTTCAATAGCAGCAGGTCACACGTGGAGCGAAGCAAATGGACATTATGATAGTTCTTCTAGTTTTACAGTCTCTAAAGCGATTTTTTTAATTCGTTATTATTATATATAGTTTTTCTTTTATTTTGTCGTATATTGCCGTATGTTTCCGAATTGAGAATTTTTCTAGAGGCGGAATCCCACACATTTAACTTTTTGGATTTTATATAATTAAAGTTTGGAGTCTGGTTTGGAATAAGTAGTGTGTTTGTTTTTTACTATTTCACGGAAGGAGTGACCATTTCGCTACATTATGACTTTGGAGAATATCCTAATAAATTAGTTTTGTTAAGCATAATTTATTTTGCCTTAGCATAGCTATCGCAACCTGATGGGAGTAAAAATCTGAATTTGTTTTATCTTTTAGGTAATAAGCACATAAGTTTGTCACATGTTACGCCATTCAGCAACCTGAACGAGTAGTTCACGATTGTATTGGATTAAGTCGTATTCACAATAGGGCGTTCAGCGGTGAGTGTGAAGAATTGACCAATCTTGAGCATCACTAAACGCAGCTTGAGAATTGCGATTGGTCAACGCTTCACTCATCATTGTTCAACGCATTGATGTGAATGCGGCTTTACGCCTAAAGCGCTCGTGTCAGCGTGATGATGTATGAAAAAAATTGAGAAATCCTGATTGCGAATTCTCATGCATTCTCTTCTTACGAGACGGCCTAACCGCGAATGATTTAGGTAGACTAGAGCGAATATAAGAATTTAACTTAGATGTTGTTTATGTGTGCATTCTGTTTATTTCACTGCTAGATATCAGCGTATCTATAACTTTAGACACCTTCTTTACTTTGAGTTCCAATTGTCGCATTCATACATATGATCTATTTTAATATGGTGAAATTCAGACAAATGAGCTGCCGGAAATGACGCAGAAAACTTAACACCAAGCCATCTTGACACTTTAAGGGCCATATGGTCGGAAGTAGAATTTTGATTAAATGATTTCCTTTTAATAATTTTCACTGAGAAGAGAGTAACATAAATGAAACCATTTACGTAACATAATTGGATAATAGGTTGCCAGCTGAAAAATGTAATACGCGATAAAATATAAATATAAGCTCAATTAAATCAAAAATTCGTGTAATGCTTTCTCTGTTTTGAAATTCTTTTACCCATTTTGTTTTAAATGACATAAAATATTTCTGAAATTTGTTTTTTTTCCCCATTTGCTCGTAATGTTGAGATTTCTTCAATTTAGAATTCAATATTTGCACAAAGGCTTTGATGTGGAAAACCATTGAAAGTTATACGAAAATTTCAAATGCTTACGTTTATTGAGATTATCTACTGAATTAAGAATCATTACAATAATAGTGATTTCCATGAAATCTTTACAATGCATTTTATTCTAAAAATTAAGAATACTATTCTTCAAGTATTTATTTATGAATTAAGTTTCATAATTGAAATGTCTATTTTAAACTGTTTTCTGTGTTACATATAAAGTCATCGCAGACAAGTACAATAAGATATTCTATAATCTCATTTAGAAATAAAATTTAAACATGCATGGATTACATACTTCAAATGATGAATATATATGAGATTATAGTTTTGTTAACTAAAAAGAAATTGACTGTAGAATTCGTTATAAAAAGTTCAAAACTTGAAATAAAATTCCATTAAATGTGGTTACTGAAAAAATTATAATATATATATCGATCTTTCAACATGCAGCCAATGTCATGTGTTTGATGCAAATGTAATTAAGACAAATTAAGTAAAATATTTGTAAATGTTTTGATTCTTTACAATTCATTAGCATAACAATTGCTCATATTCTATATGTGTTTGATAATAATTTTGAAGATTGAAAATATACAGGTTAACAGTAAAAACTACATCTGATAATACTTGACAAGTTAGGGGCCTGATGGCCGAGTGGTTAGCGCTCTGGCTCTCGGTACCATAGGTATCGGGTTCAAATCCCGGCTTGCCCATGGGTGTTTGTAGTGGTTCGGAATCCACTTTAAACCGTAGGTCCCGGCCCTAATAGGATCATAGAGCGTTGCAGGTGCATTGCTATTCCGCGTCCGTGGCTTATCTTCAAGTTACACGCGCTCCCTGGCTAATGCAAAGTGAGTACGTCTGTGCAGCGCTTGCCTTAAGGCATCCAAGACCAAGCTGTCTAAGTGTTTGCCAGCTACATCAGAACAAAAAAAAAATACTTGGCAAGTTAGGCCTTAATACTTGGCTAATACAATTCTTAGTACTTGACTGTTTAAGCTCCTCATTTGTTATGCTTATCAATTTAAATATCGTGATATGTGTTAAGTGAGACTTTCACAATTTGAAGCATACATGCATTAACTGAGTTTCTTACCATTTCACTAAATGTAGAGTTTAGATTAATTATTTTTGGTGCATTGTATTCCGAAGAAAATCTCACTCATAAAAGTGCAGGGAAAAATGAATTTCCTTTATTATTTAAAAATAATTCACTGCTATCTCTCCAAAGCAACGCCTTTACAAATTTTACCTTATAAAGATAACATTTTTCTTTTGGATTTTGGATTTTAAGTTACTTACGAATTTAATTGTCGTTTTATGAATAGTACAAATTTTAAATGTTTCGCGGTGTTTTTTAACTTCAAATGATATCAGAGTTATCAAAAGGCTTAGACATTTCTGTAGTGCACAAAGTTTCTTCAAACAAGCATTAAAATTATCCAAGTATTAAAAACAATAAATAAGCTGCTCAAGCCTAAATTTTAAAATAAATATACATAATTTAAAAACCCCTCATACTTTTTTTTTAGTCATTCAAACTTTTGCATCGTTCATAATATTCTCTTTATAATTTTTCTTTACGGATTCCTGCATATCTAAACAGATAATGATAACTATTAAAAAACGAAGAATTTCATTTTTTTTTAAATCTCAAGAAATTAGTGACTCCATCCATTACTGTCAAACCCAAAAATTTCGTAATACATCATAATTTATTTCGAAATTTTTTTGAAATAAGGATATATTACTTGTACTTTTTTGTACAGTTAAAAAAAAAAAAAAAAAAAAAAAAAACGTCCGTGTATTTATTATCCAATTTATTGAAAGGCATGTACTATTACAATGAGGTTTTTTCGAACATAACCAGCTGTTTTAAAATAATATATTTAAAGACAAGTAATAGAAGAAACGTTATTTAATAACATATTATTAAAGAGTATTACGGAAATATAGAGGGGGTTGTTTATTAGAAATATTTCTTTCAGAAAATTTTAAAAAAAAAGGATTATGCACTCCATTATCTTAATAACATAATAATTATTTTTTATTTGGTTTTTATTTTATGAACACAATTTATAGATTATCTTACATATTAAGTGAAAAATGTACTTTATTTTTATAATCACACATAGTAAATAAAATTTGTTTATTAAATAATCTTTATCAAGAATTTTGTAAAAAAAAAAGGAGTTTGAAATAGAGCTATCCTGGTTTTGAATTTCATATACTTTAGCATAACACAGTCACATTTTATAGCTTTCATATTATTACACTGCACCACACGACATCACTGTGTCTAGAGCTGAGTTTCCCCTATACAGTTTGAGAATGATGTGAGGGAGAGATGTCTGACTGAGCTCCGTGTCGCTCGTACAGTCATGTTAGACCGGGACCTACGGCCTAAAGTGTATTCCGAACTACTACAAACATCCATGCCACCACCGGGACTCGAACCCGAAAACCGCAGTACTGAGCGCTAGAATGATTGACACTCGTCCATTCAGGCTTCATCCCTTTCATACTGATGACAAAAAGTTAAATGGAAATTAGTAGAAGCATTTTTGGTTTCCTAACCAAATGGACTTGCTTTGAAACTTGGCAAGCTATGCCGAACAGTAAGCATCAATGTCTGCCTCGGGAATGGATATGATGAATCTATAGGTTAAAATATGCTTCTGTTCGGATGTGAAAAAATATTTCATAAATGCAAAATGAGTGCTCTTTTAAAATTGTGTAAGGCAAGGTTGGCGTCTGATACATTCTCTTACTGCAATATGGTTAACGCTGAATCTGCTACATCTCGACTACATGGCTGCATCTCGATGAATGGCATCAAGTCAAAATAGCGCCATACTAAAACAGTAACATATTGATAAAATTCATAAAAATTCAAATATCTCCTAAAAATTGATAACTTAGTAAAAAAAGTATAGTATCTCATATTTTTTTTTAAAACTAATTTGTTTTAATTATTTGTTTATTTTTATTATTTTTATTAAATTAGCCGAGTGTGAAAGCAATGATATTTGTTACTGCACTTTTAGGAACAATTTCGCTAAATTTTGTGAACTTTTTTTTTTTAAATTCGTAACAATATTTCAATAAGTTAAACATTTGTTTTGCACGATGAGAAAAGGGTTTGGAGAATAATTCTCCCGGAAAGGCTGTCAAATGTAATTTCTCGCATTTGTATCTCCAATTAATTAAATTAGAAAACCCCCAATCTGAACGAAACTCTCGAATTTTGATGTGAGACCCTGTCTCTACAGAATATCCCGTTTCCTTATGTAATGGACAAAGCAATGTTGTTTTTTGGATGGGAACAAAGATGGATCAATAATTTTATTACAGAATCTGAAAGGAATAATTTCCGACATTTATGTGTCATATTAATGAAAATTAGAAATATTTCGACCGAGAATGTTTGATAATCAATGACAGACACTCAATCTCAGACTTCATTGAGAATCACCTACAGCAAATATTACTACTGTAACGTTTTGGCCTATTTCACACCTGTGATGGCTTCAAGTAGAGGGCCACTTTCAAGTTCATGGGAACACATTAATTTTTATTTACAAGTATTATCTAGATTTAGAACTGTAAATAGAGTTTCATAAAAAACTGAAACTCTCTAAATAGAGTTCTAGATTACAAAAAATTAAAATTAAATATAATTTTATTCACAAGTGCAATTCATTCAAAGGACGGAGATTTTCAGAGTTCTTGAAAATCTACGACGAATTCTACGACGTTCTATGACGGATCTAATGCAATGGTGTGCGGTACAACTTAATTACCAAACGGCGGGATACAAGAGGTCACAAAGGGCTCACTCACTCCGGCCTATTCAGAAAAACAAAGAAAAACAACACTTCTGATTGAGTCGCAGAACTCTATCACTTCTTCTCCAAAAAAAAAAAAATCTCTTTTAAGGCAATCCGTCAAGAAGGGGGAGGTCAGCTTCCCTCACTTTTCTTTGCATACGATATTTCTCAGCTCATGGTCTATCACCAAACCACAATGGAATAACTCATAGTATAGTTCATATTCTATCTGTAGTTGTTTCGGCCTGTGTAGGTAGCACAGATATTCGCTTATCTCCTCATTCTACATGACGCTGAATATCCGCTATCAGACTTGAGTGACAGGTTATTATCATTAGTACAAAACTCTAATTGCGTTTAATATAACTACTCAAATTACTGCTTTTCTGCCGTCAAATTTGAGTGATTAGTTGTTAAAATAACATACATATCTCTCACCTGGGAATGAAATGCCAAAATTCTTTCCGTTAAAAAAAAAATGCTACACCATCATTCTTTGGCATGCTGCCTTGTAAATACCAATAGGTTACGAGTGGGGCAGTAGTATAAGTGCTATTTCTTAATAGAAGTTTCTTTGAAGATTTAACTGAAAGCTAAAGAAGCACCTACAAGAAATATAAATTATATAACTAAGCTGCTTGTTTTTGATATTACTTGAAAGAATTTCTTATAGATGAATCCAATGGGATATATATATATATAAATAATTAGCTTTACGATTCTTAATGTTGTATATACAATCTTAAAACATTCCATAGATAAATCTATTTTTCTACGATACTACGAAGTTTACGTCTTTCAATATTCTCTCTACTGTTCCTTTTATAACACGATGTTATTCGGACTTTATACTTTTAAATAATATTTTTCTTGTTAATTTCAAAATACCTGAATGCTAACGATCTAAATATAACAGCTTAAGCTAATATGTCTTAAAATTTTTTGTATATATATATATGGATATCGTTTTTCATTTATAACCAATATCTCACTAATTTAATTTGAAAGGTGGTGATTCTTGTAAAGATTGACCTTCATATCCTTGCCTTGACCGTGCCGAATTGGAGTAAGTTCAGAAAGTTTCCATGCCACAAAAAATAATGTGATTATCTATGTGAGATATTTGTCACAATCGCTACCGAGTCTCTTCGTTTCTGAAAATAGTGAATAAAATGGACGTCACTCAGACACCTGTTGCTCCATAAATTTACACGTTAGCAGTATACTGCAAACCACGTTGCATTAGGCCAATTGTGAATTCAATATTATTTATGAAACTATAAAAGACTGAGTTTAAAAAATAAATAATATATAATAAAAATAAATAATAATAAGTAAAATCTAAATGTCTTCTATTTCATAATAATCTTTTTTTTACCTCTATCAAATGTAAATGGGTACATGGTGTTTAGCAAGTACGAAATGTAGAAAATGATGTATATGGTGTTCACACAAAAAAAAGTAAATCTAAAAATGCGTACATTCATAAGTCAAAATGCGATGCTTGCATTGATATTTTGAAAAAAATTTGTTTTGTATTACAATAAATTTACTGTCCCTCTTGAATGTTGAAAAACAATCTAAGTTGCCAAATATTCTGTTTTATTTTATCTAAACATGTGAATCTAAATTTATTTTCTTCAATTTCTTTGAAAATGTCTCGAAACATATTAAAATCAATTCTTTAATAAATGTATCTTTTTGCATTTGAAAAAAAAAAAATTCGTTTTTACAGTTTGAAATCATCTTCCATTTCTATAAAATCTTATGTCAACATTTTGGATTCAAAGTAATCATTTTTTTCACGTCTTTATACTTTATGATAGTTGTTTGGAATATAATGACTTTTTCACATAAAAAGTATTTCTATCGTTGAATATACAGAATAATGAGTTTTCGCTATAAGAAGGTTTATTCTTCTAGATGAATAGTTAAAAAAATATCATCCACGCATATGATGATGAACATATTTAAGGGGATGTTTTCTTGGTTGGAATTTCTTTATTACTGATATTTCTACCGAATATGCAAGTGCTATTAAAAATAAAAACTTACCTTTCTCTTATAGAACTGAGATGATTAACTTTATCAAAAGGGAAATATTTTTTTGCTGTATAATTATGTAAACAAATAACACATTTATGTGTATAATACTTTCTTCACTATTCTGTCACGCAATACATTAGTTTGATCAATCTTTGAGATTTTTGTGTTATTTTCATGAATGAAGCTATTCAGCTTCTGCGCGCAAACACACATGCAATAGATAAAATTTATCGCAATACATAGTTATTTGCAGTATACTTGTAGTAGAGTTTACTACATTTCTGCCGATGTAAAGGCACAAAATGTAGCAGAGATTCAATTTAACCAGTGTGCACTACGAAGAGCCTGCTATACTGCACCCAACACTGTAGCGAATACGCCAAGGTAATTATCTGACATTATTTGTCATAGACAAGAAACTTTTAATTCTCCATGGTTTGTCGAATTTGTCCAGATTTATTTGTCCAGATTACCCATGATTTGTCCATGTCCAGATTTATCCATGATTTGTCAGATGATGTCCAGATTTACCATTCTTTGTCAGATTATAAACTCTAAGTTCCAGAACTCTACGGGCTGTATATCATGACAATCCCGACCTCATCCATATATTAGCTTGATGTCCAACTGCTTAGCGCTCTGGTGTTTGGTAACATGGGCTTCAAGCTCGAATCCTGGCTGGCATGGTTATGTGTGAGTGGTTCGAATCCACGTTAAACTGTAGGTTCCGGCCTGATAGTTAGCCCAAAGTGCGCCCAAAATGATCGTAGATTGACAATCAAACCAAACTTCACCCATATAAAGGGATGTTTACGTATAATTTTTTTTAAAATTTAGGTAATTATAAAAATATTTAATGAAAGTATTATAGAGTTTCATTTGCGTGTCATAATTTATTATTTCAATCTTCTGGTTTATAAATAATTACTTTAATTTAGATTAATGTTTTAAGACAAATTATTATTTAAAATTTTAACATTTCATTTTTGAAACAATTAGGATTAAATAATATATAATGTACATTTTTTAAATCTGTCAATAAGGTTTTGGGCTTAGTGTTAGGCACTACACTAATTAATACATTTCCCTAAGGATATATTATTTCTGTAGATTACTTTAATTTTCCTCATCAATTCTTAATAACTCTTGAGATATCTCAATACATCAAATGAAAATATATGAAATGAAAAAATATAGTTAAATAAACGAAAATAAAAATACATAAATAACCAAAAATATAAATAAATAAATAAATAATCCGTCAAAAATTCAAAAAATGCTTAGAGAAACGAATCATTCCTTTTCAATATGTAACATCGATTAAAATGTCATTTAAGACCAGATAGCAAACCGACTGCAACAACCCTCATCTCCAAATTGAGTTGGAACTTTTATGCTGCTCATCCAGTGACTTGTGATTGAAGGAGGGGTAAAAAAAAAAAAGAAAAAAAGAACAACGCTTTTCCGACATGTTCTCTTTTCTCAGCGTAATGCATTTTTCCACTTTGCTGCCTGAAAGGAAAACCGAATTTTTGCGTATTTCGTGTGGGAGTTCGATTCAATTGCTTAGCGTAATGCAATTCTTCCTGCGGATCCCCGGATGAGAGGGTGCATGAAAAGGCATACATCAAATCAAGTTGTGTTTGTAGACCAGTTCCTGAAGCCATAAAAATGGGCGCACGGCGAGAAAAAATCAATGCAGGCGGATAAACACAGTGTACGGATGCATCAAAACGATTGAATCATGATAACTTCGTAGTTGTCAACCTCAGATGCGAAATAGTAGGAAGCGATATTTTTATTTTTGTTTCTTTCTTTAAGGTGGGTGCCAGAGGGGTATTTTTTATCTGCATTGACAAACAAAATCATAAAAAGTAACATGCTTTTAAGGGAAAGCAAAGAAAACACAACAAAAATTTCTTTCAGAAATAACTACGATTTTCTTCAGAAAATAGTTGGATGTATAAATTGTTATTGATCAGTAATTGGAATTTAACAAAATGTCCAAAATAAAAAATGAACAAAATAAATAAATGAACAATAATAAAAATAAATTTACGTATTTTAGAAATTTTTCTTAAATTTATAATTTAATTTTTATTTTTATAAAAAATTTATAATTAAAAAAAACCTTGGAAAAAAATTAAAATAATAAAAATAATAATCTTTTTTTTATTTTTTAACAAAATAAATTTTTTAATGTACAATTTTTTAAATAATAATTTTTTTTTGGAAAATAAAAAATAAATAAATAAACTAAAATAAAAAATAAGTAACTAACCAGAAAATAAATACATGAATAAACAAACATAAAAATAAATAATTAAATAACCAGTTGAAATTTCAACCAAGGCTTAGAGACACGAATATTTCCTTTTCAATAACTAGCATC
>BPLQ01002454.1:0-325710 GCA_021605075.1 Caerostris darwini | reverse complement strand
ATAGGCATCGGTTATCTGAAAATCTTCATTATTCAGCGCTTAGAATCCAGTGGTAGACGATTACGCTTCAAAAATTTCCAGTTTCAGAAAATTCATGAGTTTGTCGATAAAATGCTTGCATACAGTTTAAATTTTATAAACTTAGCTTTAAATATCGATGACGTTGTCAGAAAAAAAATTCTGACTTGGGAAAACTGGAATTTCTGCTTTCTTGTGTGAATTTTGATGAGATCTGATCTATCGTATAAAATTTCTTTGAATTAGATGTTTACTTTTAAAAAAAGTTTAATTAATTTAAATATATACATATATTTTTTTTGCCTTTTGAAACAATCGATAGCAGGTTTTCCATTTATTAATTTTCTTCAAGATACCATTTTCTAAAGTGTAAAAATTGTTCCTCAACAATAAAACCCGTTTTGAAAAAAAATAAACAAAGGAGTTTAGAATTGATTAAAGAATTCTCAAAGTAAAGTTATCTAAATGTTAAAATATACGAAATTCATGAAAAATTGTAAGCATTTTCAAACAATCGAAGGCTGGTTTTTCATTCATTAATTTCCTTCACCATACCATTTTTTAAAAAATTGTTTCTCAACAATAAAACTAGTTTGAAAGAAATAAAATTTAATTTAGATAATGTAATCTAAATATTAAATTATACGAACTTCATGAAAAACTATTATGCACTTTCAAACAATCGATAGCCGGTTTCTCATTCATTGATTTTCTTCACCATACTATTTTTCAATAGTTTAAAAATGGTTTCGCAACAAAAAAAAAAAACTGTTTGGGAAGAAAACAAATACAAAGGAGTTTGAAATTGATTAAAGAATTTGAAAAATAAATTTATCTAAATTTTAATATATACGAAATTAATGAAAAATGTATACATTTTCAGATAGCGGGTTTTTCATTCATTAATTTCCTTCACCATACCATTTTCTAAAGTGTAAAAATTGTTCCTCAACAATAAAACTGTTCAGAAGCAATAAAATTACAAAGGAGTTTGGAATTTATGAAAGAATTCGTAAATTAAAGTAAATGAAATTCATGGAAAGTTTTATTCATTTTCAAACAATCGATAACTGGTTTTTTCCTTCATTGATTTTCTTCACCATACCATTTTTCTAAAGTGTAAAAACTGTTTCTCAACAATAAAACTGTTTCGAAGAAAAAAAATTACATAGGAGTTTGGAATTGATTAAAGAATTCGCAAAGTAAAGTTAGCTATTAAAGTATATGAAATTCATGAAACTTTTTATGCATTTTCAAACAATCGACGGCTGGTTTTTCATTCATTAATTTTCATCACCATACCATTTTTCTAAAAATTGTTTCTCATCAATAAAACTGTTTTGAAAGAAATAAACTAGGAAACATATTAATCTAAATCATTGATTTTCTTCACCATACCATTTTTCTAAAGTGTAAAAATTGTTTCTCAACAATAAAACTGTTTTGAAAGAAAAAAAATTACATAGGAGTTTGGAATTGATTAAAAATTCTTAAATTAAGTAAATGAAAAATATTATGCACTTTCAAACAATCGATTGCTGGTTTTTCATTCATTGATTTTCTTCACCATACCATTTTACTAAAGTGTAAAAATTGCTTCTCAACAATAAAACTAGTTTAAAGAATATATAAAGTCAACAATATAATATTATTCGCGAAATGAAATTATATGAAATTCATGAAACTTTTTATGCATTTTCAAACAATCGACGGCTGGTTTTTCATTCATTAATTTTCTTCACCATACCATTTTTCTAAAAATTGTTTCTCATCAATAAAACTGTTTTGAAAGAAATAAACTACATAATCTAAATATTAAATTATAGGAAATTCATGAAAAATATTATGCACTTTCAAACAATCGATTGCTGGTTTTTCATTCATTGATTTTCTTCACCATACTATTTTACTAAAGTGTAAAAATTGTTCCTCAACAAAAAAAATGTATTGAAAGGAAAAAAATTACAAAGGAATTTGTAATTGATTAAAGAATTCGAAAAATAAAGTTATCTAAATTTTAAAATATACGAAATTAATGAAAAATGTATACATTTTCAGATAGCTGGTTTTTCATTCATTAATTTTCTTCACCATACCATTTTCTCAAAAGTGTAAAAATTGTTCCTCAACAAAAAAATGTATTGAAAGGAAAAAAATTACAAAGGAGTTTGGAATTGTTTTAAGAATTCGTAAATTAAATTAAACGAAATTTATGGAAAATTTTATTCATTTTCAAACAATCGATAACTGGTTTTTCATTCATTGATTTTCTTTTTCTAAAGTGTTAAAAATTGTTCCTCAACTACAAATCTGTTTCGAAGAAAAAAATTACAAAGAAGTTTGGAATTGTTTTAAGAATTCGTAAATTAAATTAAACGAAAATCTTGGAAAGTTTTATTCATTTTCAAACAATCGATAACTGGTTTTTCATTCATTAATTTTCTTTCTAAAGTGTTAAAAATTGTTCCTCAGCTACAAATCTGTTTCGAAGAAAAAAAATTAAAGTGTTTAAAAATTGTTCCTCAATTACAAATCTGTTCCTCAACTACAAATTGCTTCGAAGAAAAAAAATTACAAAGAAGTTTGGAATTGTTTTAAAATTCGTAAATTAAAGTAAACGAAAAAAGTTTTATTCATTTTCAAACAAGATAGCTGGTTTTTCATTCATTAATTTTCTTCACCATGCCATTCTTCTTAAGTGTAAAAATTGTTCCTCAACAATAAAACTATTTCGAAGAAAAAAATTACAAAGAAGTTTGGAATTGTTTTAAGAATTCGTAAAATTAAAGTAAACGAAATTCTTGGAAAGTTTTATTCATTTTCAAACAATCGATAACTGGTTTTTCATTCATTGATTTTCTTCACCATACCATTTTCTAAAGTGTAAAAATTGCTCCTCAACAATAAAACTGTTTTAAAAGGAAAAAAATTGCAAAGGAATTTGGAATTGAATAAAAAATTCGCAAAGTAAATTTATGTATTAAAATATACGAAATTCATGAAACTTTTTATGCATTTTCAAACAATCGATAGCTGGTTTTTCATTCATTAATTTTTTTCAACATACCATTTTTCTAAAAATTGTAAAATTGTATCTAAAAAGTGTAAAAATTGTTACTGAACAATAAAACTGTTTACAAGAAAAAAAATTACTAAGGATTTTCGATTTGTTTAAATAATTCATAAAGTTAACTAAATATTAAAATATACGTAATTCATGAAGAATTGTATGCATTTTCAAACAATCGATAGCTGGGTTTTCATTCATTAATTTTATATAAAGTGGTTCGATTTTCTATGTGATGTTAAACAATATAGACAAAATATTACTGAGAAGAATCCAAAATACCAGCCTAGTTGTTTATTTATGGAATAAAAAAAAATAGAATAGTATTTTGATCCTAAGGTTTGAAAAAATGTTTACGGAATAGTATTAAGGTATTAACACGAGGTATTAAGTAAAAAAAATATTTTTTTGTCAAATAAATAAATAATTAAAAAGAGAATATAGATGGAAACGAAGTTGTCAGTGTGGATTGGTGGATCAATTGGTTTTTAATTTAAAAAAATGAAACCCATTATATGTTTCAATAAATTGTTCCAAAAATTTTTGCCTCAGTTTTACTCATCAGAAAATTTAAATAAAATTTGTCATGGTTGATAAAAAGAAAGATTCACAATTTCCATCCTTAGCCTTGAATTAGTACCTTGAATTAGTAAATTTACTAAATACAACAGTATATATTTAATCTAATATTGTAAAGGCTCGGCCTATACTAACAGATCACGGCCGATATACATAACGGCCACCTTCAAGTTCATGGGAACACTTTAATTTATATTTACAAGGATTATACTACTGTGTCAAAAAAGTAAGATCATTTTTAAATTTAAAATTCCCGGGGTTTATGAAATTTGAATTTATTTTTCTTTTTTAGGTTGTCCTTGACATCTGTGTGAAATTTGACGGCAAAATATTAATTAGTGCTTGAGTTACGCTTGGCTTTGTGAGACGCTGAAACTGATTCCGGCGATTTTTGAAATGTCAGAATTAATTGAGAAAAGAACTTGCATTAAAATTTGTTTGCAGAATGCATATTCGTGTGCGGAAACCTATAAAATGTTGCAGAAGGCATTTGGTGGCAAACTATATGGGAAAGAAATGTTTACAAGTGGTATAAACAGTTGAAAGAAGGCAGAGAACTCGCTGAAGACGAAGAGCCGTCTGATCGACCATCAACATCAAACGACGAAGCTCACGCCCCAAAAAAATTAAAGATTTGGTACTTGCAAACCTTCGATTTACAATTAGAGATCTTGCTGCTGATGTTGGAATTTCAAAAGGATCGGTCAATTCCATATTGGCCACAAACGAGTTAAATCTCTATTGGCACTGAAAACGTTGAATGTGTCAGCTCACACTGCATTGATTCTTCGTGATATTCGTACTTCGTGAAAAATTATATCGTTCCACAACCACAGTTTTCACAGCTTACGACTGCTGGCTAATCCCTTAACTGAAAAGACCATTCCTGGGACACTGTTTTGAGGCGACAGAAGAGATTCAACGTGGATCGTCGCGGGCTTTGAAGGCCATCCCTGCCAAGGACTTTTTAGAATGCATTGAGGATTGGAATAAAAAGTTGGTATAAGTGTATTGTGTCCAGCGGGGATTACTTTGAAGGCGATGAAATAAATTTGGAAGAATAAATAAAGAGTTTTTGAAAAAAAAAAATTGTCTTACTTTTTGGGCACAATAGTATATACATACAAAACCCTATTTACAAATATGAAAATTAAAAAAGATAATTCGATTCACACGCGCAGTTCGCTTCAAGGACGGCGATTTTTTGATTTCTCGAGACTGCGACGGCTACGAAGGCTTCACCTGGTCTGCGGCAGACCTTAATAACCACACAGTGTGATACACAAAACCACAATTGATTCACTTTGAATACAGGAGGAAACTCCGTCCTGTTCAGTTACTTAACCCCCCCCCCCCCAAAAAAAAACTCTCTTCTCTTTGACTCGTCGCAGAACTTTCTTCATTCTCCGCCGAAAAGAGAAGAAAAACCTCCTGTTATAACAATCCGTCAAGAATGAAGTTCAGCTTTCCTTACTTCTTATTGGAGTAGACATTTCACAACTCATGGTTTACTACCAATCTGGATGAGATAACACATGGTATAATATCATGAATTATTCCATCCTGATTGTGCGGGAATAATCCATAAGCTGGTCCATAAGCTCGTCTGCTGTCAAAATTGAGTGCTGGGTTTATTATATATCTTTCGAATAACATACATTCCTCTCTCTTGGAAATGAAATGCCAAAACTCTTCTCGTGAGAAAAAAATGCTACAATACCAATTCATCTAATTACTGTTTCACGCCAATTAAAGGACACGCTAATTTTAATTCCGACGACATATTTGATCTCTGGAGATAATTCCAAAAATTGCAATAAGCTGTTAATAAAAACAAAACACGAGTAATAAATATACGCTTTATTTTTTATAATAATAAATAGACATTCTTTTGCACATGATAATATTATTATTGACATTTGTACAATTTGTTTACCATGTCGATATCGCTTTCAGTCAAGCCAGGCTTGTCAAGGGCTCCAACAGTGGTGTTCCGTCATGAGCTTCCATTGACTTGAGGTTGCCAGGATCCTTGGAGAACGCGTAATTTCCATAGTGCATGATGGATGCGGTATTGTATGGAGTGCTGATTTGTTCGTCATCTGGGTGTGTTTTGTTATATTGGTCCAGCATTTCTATGATATAAGAACAATAATAAACATTATTATTTTTTATTTTAATCAATAAAAACCTTTTGACTGACAAATTCTGAACTAGAGCAGACGAAAAATAAAAGACGTCTTTTAAATCCATTTGTTTACATTGTCTTAAACCCCTTTCTGCAGTTAATGCAACGCATCCACATATTTTTGTCATGATTAAACGTCATAGTAGGTATAATATTCCAGTTTGTTCCAGTCATATGAGTAATATGACTACGCTTTTTTATTTAACTTAGTGTTAAAGTATTCAGGAACGTTCATCTGCAAAATATTTGTTATTACTTATAATTAAATAACGCTTTATCGGGGTGTAAAAATATTTAAATAATATATTTCTTTGTTAGAAAAAAATGGAATAATTTAATAACATGGATTACGAATAAAAAGAGTAGTCCCTTTAATACATTTGTTCATTTCTTATGTTATGAGAATTTTCTGCATAGAAAAAATCCAACTACTAACATATTCATCCCTTTGATTTTGATATTAGTGAAATAATAAAACTCACAATCGATTACCTTGTCAATTAAGAAATCAGGACACTATAGGGAATCCGTTATAAATCAGGACTAACAGAAAGACTGTTGCAAGACGCTTAAGATATTATGAGTAAACTCGTGTTTGCCTTAAAATAATACAAGGCAGCCTAAAATACTGGTTTTAAGCCAAATTTAAAATTTTATTTCCTTGAAAATTAACTCGTGGTGTTCCAAAAAGATACAAAATGTGATATGAGTTTATCCGTTATGCAGTTATATAAAGGCAGATATTATCAATTTAAAATAATGCGCTAATAAATACGTATGTCAATGTTATTAAACCATATACACTTCCCTTATTGTCAGGATGGGGTATGCTTTGAATGATCTTGAATAAAAAAAGTTTTGAATAAGCTTTCTACATTTTGCGATATCAAAATGCGGTACATAGCTAAATTTATCAGACAAAAATGTTTAAAAAATGCTTGTCTCTGTTCAAAATTCTTGAGATAGGGTATTGTTAAAAATTAATTTTCGTACAAGTTAACTCTTGTCGTTCCAAAAAGTTACAAAATGTAATATGAATTTAATTTGGCGATCCGTTATGCAGTTATATAAAAGCAGATATTAATAATTAAAAAGAATGCTCTAATAAATACACATGACGAGTATATGATATTAAACCATATACTCGTTACCTATTGTCAAGATTTGAATAAACTTGAATAAAAGCTTTGAATAAACTTTCCAAAACTTAAAATAAAGTTTTCAAAGTTTTCAATATCAAAATACGATATATCGCTCAATTTAACATACAAAATGTTTTAAAAATATTCATTTATTGCTCTGAATACTCTTTACAGGCTAGAGTTTTCGTACAAGTTAATTCATGGTGTTCCTTAGAGAAACAAATATTTGATACGACTTTACTCGTCATGATCAGTTAAGAAGTTAATATTTAAATGGAGATAGGATCAGTGTTAAACAAAATGCTCCTCACTTATCCTTATGATTGAATAAGCAATAAATACTCTTGAATAAAAGCTTTTAATAAGCCAAAATAATCTTTCAAAGCCCAACTTCTTTGGTCTCCATCACCAGAACTTTTGAGATCACCCTGTGATGCATTACTTTGATTATCACACAGAATGCCTTAATTATGAATAAGTTCAATTAACATTTTAATAAGATTGAATATGTTTTTTAAAAGCATATACCTGGAATAATATTCTGTTCATGTACAATGATAAAATTGTCTCTGTCCGATCTCATTTGCTCGTGGAAAAATCCGCAGGTATGCAAAAGTTCATGCACAATGGTTCCTTTGTTTTCACAGCCTGTACCCAAAGACAACGGTTGAGATCCCTGGTATCCACATCCCACGACGGAATAGCATCTGTGAAAAGCAATTAATCACACAACTGATGTATAACTTTATATTAATGACTACGATATTTTCACCCTTTTTTTCTTAAAAGGGTTTTGGAAGAAGTGTAGATGCTTTTCTTTCCCGTTCAATTGTCTGTAATTAATATTTTGTAAATGAAATGCTTTTATTTTCATCTTTAGCAGAAATACGACAGAATTACAGCACTCCGTGCAACACAAGGTTGCAGTTACAGGTCACCAGTATTGATTTTGTGATAAGAAAGCAACAATAAATGTAAAGTGGAATATTAGATATAACAACCAAAGCAATGAATATTATGTTACAATTAATTGAATAGATTTTTATTTATTGATCCTTTTAATACATTTAAGTCTAAAAATATTTGTTCATAAGTATGTGGCGATTAAAATTGGCTTGACTTTACTGTTAGCGGCTTGTTACCTAGCCACAGTCACATAGGTTTTATAAGACAATTTTATGACGAAATATTTTTTTTGGAAAAAAAAATGTCTTTCATTCTATCTACGTATTCTTTTTTATCTCTACAAGTGATAATTCTTGAACTAGAATCTTGGTTAGCATATTACTGAAAAAAGATCTGATATTTAAGTTCACAATAAAATAAAAAAATATTGAATATAATATTTTTTTTTTCTATGATTTAAAGGTTAACATTTTTATAAAACTAAAATGTTGTTCTTTTTTTCAAAAAACAAGCAAACAACCTCTCGTCAAAATTTGAAATTTTTTTCAAAATATCAGCCAATTGTACATTTAAAGTAAAATAAAATTATAATACACCGTAAGCTGTCTATGCATTTCTGTTCTGTGGAATATGATGGGAAATATTTTAAAGCTGTCTTCATTGGTGCAAAAGCCCCATGGAGATCCGTCCATCTAGAAGGCCGTCTGTCTACAGGCAGATATTGAGGCGTAAGGTTTTTTCATTTTAATAGAGAGGCATGTCAGCCCTTCTCCCAACTCTTTACAGTAATATTAGATCGGAACTTACGATTTAAAGTGGGCTCCAAACCACTACAAGCATCCTGGGCACCGCCTGTCTGAGCCCGAAACCTGTGGCCCAGAGCACCAGAGCGCTAGTCACCTAGCAATCAATCCACAAGGCTGTTCTAATTAAGATAATCTCTCTATACACTTCCCACAGTTTGTATGTAAGAATACCTGTAGTGGGTTTCTTTGTACATAATGGTTGTATTTGAAGTCATTTACCCTTTGATTTATCTGGTGCCTTATATATACAGGGGGATTATAATTATAGTCCCACTTTCATAATTCTGTACTAAAAGAACCACACATCACAATGAATTCAAATTTGTATAGATGAAACTTGAAGAAGCTGGAAACGGATTGCATCAGAAAAAAAGTTCCAGAATGTATTAATAGATTTTGCTACAAGCGGCATAAAGAAACTGTATTCGACTACTGGTTACATTTTGAATCGAAATTATGATGGCTTTGCAATCAGTTGTGTTGTGGCGCTGTCATCCACCCACTCAGTGAATGAGACGTAATTAGGAAATTGATGGGAAATGTGTAAATTTATGTATTTTGTGTTTAAATTTGGTTGCAAATTATACATTTTTTTTGGTTTTGTTTTGTCATTGTATTTCGATATTCATAAAGTTGCAATTTGTTAAATTATGTGTGAAACATTTTCAAATCCTGATTAATAATAATAATTATAATAATAAAAAGAAAAAGAGGAAGAGAAGAAAGAAAAGTCTTAAGTTGTGCCATTTTCATTCAAACTCAGTTCTTGGTAGGGGTTGTTGTTTGACTTCCGGTGTGGTCACGGTAGAAGATGGCGGACCCCATGAAGTACGAATTGAACCTCAGGCTCCTGTCACCCCGTCTGGAACCGGGATCTCGACCAATCGAAGCCTGGAATGACGTCAGCTATGACGCGGTCATCATTCGTGCTTATAAGCGGTGGTGGACAGAAGAAAGGTTCCTTTTTGGACGGAGACAGGACGATGGAGTGTTAGCAATTGTATTCTGTAAAGAAGCGGAGGTCTGCTGCCACGTGGTATTGAATTCTGCTTGAAAAAACGAATACCTCCTGATCAGCTTTTGGCACCATTTAACAGAAAAGGAAAACTCAAATCCTGCTACGTAATGGAATCACCGTTGACGCTGAAGTCCTGACTATTCGAAAATTTGCCGTTGCAGACGAGATTTATTTGCAGGGAGAGATTCTACGTTCCTAGAACGTTCCTAGAAGAACTAGATAGAGTGATGAGTACACATTTCAATGTTTGATATTTCTTTGCAATATTATATCTCTTCCTTTGAACACTGTATTTTTAATGTATTCAGCATTCAGAGACAGATTCTGAATAACTCTAAAGTGATATTGATTGCTCAGTGCACATTCCTCCGTCCTTTTTGCGTATGAACTCAACAGACAGAATTTAGTGCCTCGTCCTTTTCTTGTATTTAAATTGCTTGTGATAGATGTGAGTGAGAGTTAAATTACAAGAATTGATTTAATATACTATTTTATCTAATGTATTGTGTTAAGTTAAATCTAAGTGTATTGTGTGTGTACGTAATTGTATAATATTGGTGGGGCCCCTGTTTGCATTTAATTCAAAATTAATTCATTTGTTTATATCTAATTTTATTATAATAAATCTAATGTTTATGATTATAATTTTCCTGTTTATTTGTTCCTGCAGACATTACACGCCCCATGCTGATTGCCGTTTAGGTGAAATTTTAATTTCCTGGTTTATTATCTAAGAACACAACGCAATTAATTCAATAATAGTATCTGATTTGTTTTGCTTTAGATTCGAGATTATAAATGATAGTTTAATTAATTAGATCTCTAGAAAGCAACACGACAGTTGCACATTAAACCAACCCTAATGTAGAAATTTTTTTTGGAACTTTCTTTTGATGCCGTACCGATGCGATGAGTGTTTCTTTTTTTTATGTATGTGTGTATATATTTCTTGGAATTTTTGGGAAGCTCATAAAATATTGAATTTTATTATTTAATGCATACTTAATTGTGTATTAAAGATTTTCACAAACACATTTCTACTATACTTACCCCTTTCCTTTTTTCATTTGGACGTAATGTTTCTCATTTGTTCTTTCAACAAACGTAATGCAAGTGTTGTCTTGGATATGTTGCATGGCCTCCTGGATTAGACCTCTGTGCTTCTCTGAAAAAGGCCGAAATACCTTTTAAATCTTTTAAAAAGTGTACCAATTAACAAATATATTGTAAAACCACGTATCATTCATAAACATAGTAAAAGAGAGATATTTCCTATAAATCTATCATTTACGAATACTTTATCAAAGCGTGACAAAACTGGAAATCTCAACGGCATTTTCTATGGAATGAACCTTCCTTATTTTAAACATGTTAAAGGGAACTAAGGGCCAATCTATACTTCAGTGAGAGAACCTAGAGAAAACAAGTATACAACCATCTGACATTACTGACATTACAGCCTTGATTCTCAAACACAACATCTGTCTCGGTCCAATGTCAATCTCCTCCGGTTAATAATCTATTTCTGTTGCATTGGTTTTGTAACAATGTTTTTTGACGAGGTTGGGTTGTTAGCTCAGCGCTCAACCTCGAAGAAGATGCACAGTTATTGGGTACAATTTTAGTCGCCTTTTACAACACGCATGGGCTACGTTAGGACTATTGTATTCCGGTCACTGCACTAATATTGTTAGCTTTATTCGAAATTATTCTTGAGCTTAGTAAATATTTTAATTAAATATCTGATGGGTTTGGTTTATCGCTCTACTGTAATTTGTGTTCTGTGATGGAACAAAGTGCCTTGCCAATGCCAGGATTAGAACTTGAAACCGAAATATTTTCTGAAGCTTCATAGAAAGGTTTATTATTATGCAACGTCTCGTAACAAATAGTTTATTTAATGCTATTTTGCCCTACGTTTGTTATATGATTAGTTACAATAAGTCATACTTCAATCAGTGAATAAATGTTAATAATGAGTTAATTTGACGAGTTCGAGAATTTATTAAACGAATTGAAATGAACTAATAACATGATAAGTATTTTAAACAAGGTGGCTAACAAAGATTTCAATAAAGAACCTTCTTTGTTGAAAATATCTTTCAGGGAACTAAAGGCCGATCTACATTTCATTGAGAGAACCTAGAGATAACAAGTAGATACAGAAATTTAGGAAACTGTAATTTAAATTATCAAAGTAAATTTTAATATTTTTAATCTTATAGGACAATATTCTCACACTTAGTACACGCCCATATTTGATCGAGTGAATAATTTATATGAAAAATGAGTTGATTTGACGAATTCGAGAATTTATTGAACGAATTGAAATGAACTTCCTAAAATTGTTAATAAATGTAACTATCTCAAGCTTTAGTAAAAATATCATGGCTTAGTATAATTTTTATGCATTATTTTATGAAGCGTCATAGAAAAGTTTGTTAATATGCAACGTTCTGAAACAAAGTGTTTATTTAACGCTTTTATTAACTAAATGATTATTTACAACGTCTTTTGTGATGCCCACATTTCATCGAGCGAATAAATGATATGAAAAAAATTAGTTAATTTGATGATTTCGAGATTTTATTGAACGTATTGAAATGAATTTCATAAAATTGTTAATGAATGTATCTATCTCATTAAATAAATACCATGAAAAGTATTTTAGACAATTTGGCTAATAAAGAATTCGTATTTGCAACATAAATAACTCATGAAATCGAACATCTGAAAAGATGTGCTAGTCAGAAAAGTAAAGTTCATATCGCGAAAAAATCTGGGCATAACGGTAAAATTTCTTTAAGGATGCAATTAGTTTTGAGGCATTTGATGGAATGAAAGTAATATTAGTTTTAATTCAAAATGCTTAGTTAATTCATATTTAAACGTTTAATATGTGGAGCGTGAAATGGTTAATAAATGGATATCAGTTGATTAACAAAATGGTTATTATAAGTCTATAAACTTATTTAACTTAATAATTTTTCATTTTCAAAATGTTTCTCAGACAGTGCCCTTTAAAACTTTTTCAAAAGGGCCGTGAAGAGTTTAAGAAAACTTTACGTCTATACTTTAAAAAACTTTGCATTGGATTGCCTAAGAGAATGTTTTATTGATAATCTAGTTTTGCGGAATATAGCCACACAGGCACTTATTGCTTCCAATGCTACAAATAAAATTCTTCCTTATTAAATTATAGGTATTTCATCTTTAAATACCTATAATTTAATAAATCTTGAGAAGGCCTTTACGAAGTCATGTCAGCCTATAAAAACAATTTCTAATTTTTTATAGCTGTTTCATTGGCAACAAGTTCTTAAAAATACTTCCAGAAGGTACAGCAGTTGGGCTGTTGACATTTCATCGGTAAACCAGTAATTTTTGACAAATGCTACAAGAAGAAATGCTTTCCGTAAAAGAACAATGATATCTTTTTTAGATTTGGATCTATTTAATTGGTAACTAGTTATTAGTCTGCGATAAATGTTCTGCTCAAGACTCTACACTGTAGAGGCAAATCATGTCATCTTCAATGGAGTCCTGCACATGTCAACATTGAGGGCAACGAATGCGCTGACTCTTTAGCCAAAGAAGCAAGGGACAATGATCAACCCAAAACTACCATCATACTTGCAGATGCTAGAGCAGTTGCCAAAAGCCGACTCATTCCTCATAACTTTAAGAAGCCACTAATCACGGACTTCAACTGCCCTAGGAAGTTGACATCAGTTATTAGCAGACTCAGAACTAATCATTACAGAGGGATTAAGATTCTCCCAGACAAGACCAGGGAATAAATCCCCTGCAAAAATTGCTCCAACGCTTTCCTAACACTTAAGCATATTCTAGAGTGCCCAGCACTCAATCCCCATGTATTGCCATAGGGTAGGGGGCCAATCGACGCCAACTAAAGAGAAGTCCTGTATAGTGGAGCGGTGCCGTTGCTAGCGGACGCTATCAAGAAGACTTTTGACTTGATCTGACTTTAATAATAATATTTTAAATCCATGGACACGATAACAACAACAACAACAATAACAACTAGTTATTAGTACTTTGAAAACTCCTACAGAGAACACAGAACTTGTTGAGTTTTAGCAACATGAGATAACTTACGACCAACATTTATCACAGCAATGGAAAGTAATCTCACAATAATCTTCTTGATAATGATAACAGATAACAATTTTCCTCAATTTTTGATATTTACCTAAAGATTGTGGAATAACGTAGGGAATTGTAGCGCTTCCAGGGTATCCAGGCCAGCGATAATTGGTGTCTTTTACTCCAGCCTAGAAATCAATTTAAAATGCAATAGTTTTAGACCTCGTAAAAGTGTTGATCAAGTCATCAAAAATATCTGCAGCAGCAAAAGAAAAATTGCAAAAAAATTTACTTAATGATAAATATTGATTTTATTTTTAAGCAACAATTATCAAAATAATATTCAAATGGGTTTAAATTACTTATATCAAGAGAGTCTAAACAAATTCATTCCTCTATTTTATTCTTAAAAATTAAATTGTTGATTAAGTCATCAAAAATTTTAGCGGCAACAAAAGAAAAAGTACAAAAAAACTTACTTAATAATAAATATTGGTTTTTGCTTTAGTAACAATTGTCAGAATAATATTCAATTGGGTTTAAATACTTATAGTAAGATTATTTCCACAAAATATTAAATTAATTCCGGCTTTTCGGGCTTTCCGCAAAATATTAGAACATTTTAATAATACATGTATACACATACATATGCACACATGTATATTTATAATTCGTATATACAAACATGAGGCTATCAAAATGACCTGCGTATAAAAGTGAATAATTGAATGCTCTTCGTAAGCATTAAAATACAATAATAGATACCATTTTTTTTAAAAATAGAAATGTATATATTCTTGTAGTATGTGGTAATTCTGTTGAAGTTTTATAAGTCCGTTTTACCACCCTGAACCAATCCATTCCATATTCTGCTAACAGTCATTGGATCTCGACAGACGCGAGCAACAATACTGCGATACCATAAACCCTAATCCCGGAACGCTACTATTAGACCTTTATGAAACGTGCTGGTGCGCATGTTTCCTTCTAACATAAGGCATCACAACAACCTTTCACCAGGCAACAACGTTCAAATGCAATTTCTGCATGAGAAACCGGCTGCACAATTTCCTCATTTAAACACGTTGTAGTTGTCGCTACGGGCGCCTGCTTTGTCTGAATGCGCTGAGAAGCCAATAATTTGCATGCCACAACACCTTCTTCCTGGCGTTTAAATTTCACGTCTTGGTGTAGAAATTGTAATGGCCAGTAGTGTATATACATACATACATATATATATTTGGATAATACATATAAAAATTTATTATCTATAATATTGGCAGAAACACTAATGAGGCCACTTAACTACTACTTTACATTGTTTACTGAAAAAACAATGATTATATCTTAAAGAAAAAAGCAAAAAATCGTTTACTTTCTAATACAAGTGCCATTTCAAAGATACTAGAAATTCATAATATGTTATTTTTAAGGTCCATCTTTATTGAATCGCTATGACAAAAAATAACAAAGATTTTTTACTTACATGTCCAGGATATATAAGCATTTCATTCCCATTTCCATAAAAGGCTTCGTGTGCAATCCCTATAAACAAAATTTAATATTCAAATTTTCATGTTTAAATTAATATTCAAATTAAATTTAATATTCAAATTAAATTTAATATTCAAATTTTCATGTTTAAATTAATATTCAAATTAAATTTAATATTCAAATTTTCATGTTACGGCAACCTGACGGCAGATAGGGTCTGATATATATAACAGATTCAGCTTTACGAAGTGCGAAACACACGAATATTACTGCATAATATCCTTTTTGGTATTTTTGCAATTCGAGATTGTGATTGTAATGGAGAGTTTGTACATTCCTCCTGGAAAGCAGAAGAACTTTCTGGCTGCTAAAATAGCATATCGTAACATGTGTAACAAATCCAGCTTTACCTAGAGTAAAAGATACAAATAGTGCTACACTACATTCTTTTTGTACAATTAGGAATCTATCATCTTTCTTTTATTACAATTAGGAATTATGGCTTCTAATAGACTGGCTAATGTACTGGACTAACTTTCTGGCTGCTAAACTAGCATATTGTCACTTATGTAATAAATCCAGCTTTACCTACAGTGAAAGATACAAATAGTGCCGCACTACATTCTTTTTGTACAATTAGGAATCTATCTTCTTTCTTTTGTACAATTAGGAATCTATCTTATTTCTTTTATTACAATTAGGAATGATGGCATCTAATGGAGCATTTGCTCTTTGTTCCTGGAAACAATAGAAAATTAGGAATGGAATTATGGAAACAATCTGTATACGTAGAAACTATAGGTATGTATAGAAATATGGAAACAATATATACTAATACAATTAGGAATGATGGCATCTAATGGGGTATTTGTTCCTGGTATCTGGAAACAATAGAATCTATGGAAACAATAGGTATACTTAAAAACTATAGGTATATATAAAAATATGGAAACAATAGGTATACGTGGAAACTATAGGTATATATAGAAATGTGAAAACAATAGGTACTATTACAATTATTAATGGTGACATCTAATAAAATATTTGATCTTTGTTCCTGAAAACAATAAAAAATTCTGATTTAAAAATTCCTCGTGTCTATTTTATTGATCAAGGAAGTTTTCTGTTTGTTTAGCTTAAAAAACTTCAAAAGGATCTTTCTGCATTCGGGCATTAAAATGCTCACTATTCGTATGAAAAAAATTGATGGGAGACGCCTTTGAGGCGCTTTTTTACATGCCTTTGAGACGCCTTTTTTTTCCTTGACACTTTAGACTCTCCTCGTTTCTGTAAATGGTGAACTATGAACGCCGCTGGTGAAATCGGACCAGAGTTCTTCTGCACGTCAGCTGCGCACGTTGTCACTGAGCCACTAGAGGAGCATATTGCATATAGTATGTTGACTATGCAATCTGCAAAGTTTGGCATTCAAGAAATTTTGTTTTAAATTTTTTTTTAATTAATTTTTTCAATTTAAAACACATTTTTAAAAATGTGAGGATACAATCTAAACAAGTAATATAAATAATAAAAAAAAATTAAAGTCAATTCCTACTTTTTTTTTCACTCTATTGCAGAAAGTCCTTTATAAATAATTTTCATTCATTATTTTTAAGTTTATCTGGCCATCTATTGGTAGATATATGCAACTTAAATCTAAAAAAGAACTAAAATTAATGAATTAAATTTAATTACTGAATTAATATTTGAAAAAACTGTATTAACATCCAGCGTCATCTACTACAAGTTAAAAAAAATGTATTTGAACTTGAGTGGATGAATAAAAAGTATTTTATTAACGATTGAAAATTTGAACAAGATATATATAGGGAGAGTGTGAGCTAATAGAAGGAATTGAAAAAAGAAAATAATTTGGGGAAAAAGCGATTATCTTCGAAAAAGAAATCCAATAAATTAAAAGTTGAGCATCCCACTGGAAAAAAAATTAGTTAATTTGTTAGGGTGGGATGGGGAGGAGATGCAATGGAATGAAGGGATGGAATGTTTTTTGTAAAAATAGAATTTGGACTTACTTCTTTGCTGTGCATCCAATACCGGTCCCTCCAATATCGGAGGTGCACGGTAACGAAGGAAAAGCTTCACAAGAAAAGTAATAACGGATATAATGATCGAGAAAAGCATTTTCGAGCTTTTTTGGAAGATCGAATGTACTGTCTATGGGGAGAGAAGAGCGATGCTTTAATAGGCATCGGTTATCTGAAAATCTTCATTATTCTGCGCTTAGAACCCATTGGTAGACGATTACGCCTCAAAAATTTCGAGTTTTAGAAAAAGTCATGAGTTTGTCGATAAAATGCTTGTATACAGTTTAAATTTTATAAACTTAGCTTTAAATATCAACGACGTTGTTAGAAAAAAAATTCTGACTTGTGAAAACTTGAATTTCTGCTTTCTTGTGTGAATTTTGATGAGATCTGATCTATCGTCTAAAATTCTTTGAGTTAGATGTTGTTTTTTTTAAAAAGTTTAATTAATTTAAATATATATATAGATATTTTTTGCCTTTTGATATAACCGATACCCGGTTTTTCATTTATTAATTTTCTTCATCATACCATTTTTCTAAAGTGTAAAAATCAACAATAAAACCCGGTTTTTCATTTATTAATTTTCTTCATCATACCATTTTTCTAAAGTGTAAAAATTGTTCCTCAACAATAAAACTATTTTGAAAAGAAATAAACAAAGGAGTTTAGAATTGATTAAATAATTCTCAAAGTAATGTTATCTAAATATTAAAATATACGAAAATCATGAAAAATACTATGCACTTTCAAACAATCGATAGCTGGTTTTTCATTGATTTTCTAAAGTGTAAAAATTGTTCCCCAACAATAAAACCAAAGGAGTTTAGAATTGATTAAATAATTCTCAAAGTAATGTTTTTCTAAAAAAGTGTAAAAATTGTTCCCCAAGAATAAAACTGTTTTGAAAGAAAATAAAATTACAAAGGAGTTTAGAATTGATGAAAGAATACATAAAATAAAGTTATCTAAATTTCAAAATAAACGAAATTCATGAAAAAGATTAATGAATTTCCAAACAATCAATAGCTGGTTTTTCTTACATTAATTTTCTTCTCTATACCATTTTTCTAAAAATTGTTCGTCAACAATAAAACTGTTTTGAAAGAAAATGAAATTGCAAAAGAGTTTGGAATTGAATAAAGAATTCGTAAAGTAAAGTTATCTAAAAATTAAAATATACGAAATTCATGAAAAATGTAAGCATTTTGAAACTATCGATAGCTGGTTTTTCCTTCGTTAATTTTCTTCACCATAGCATTTTTTTTAAAGTGAAAAAATTGTTCCTCAACATTAAAACTGTTTTGAAGGAAAAAAATTACAAAGGAGTTTGGAATTTATTAAAGAATTCGTAAAGTAAAGTTATCTAAATATTAAAATATACGAAATTCCCGAAAAAAATCAGATCTCTTTGACTATACAAAGAGATCTGTACAAATGTACAAATAGTTGAAATAGTACAATAGTGAATGTGTAAGCAGGAGAAAATCTTATTTGCCATCTCTTTTATGTAAAAATTAACTCGAGCCATTTAAATTCTTAATTGTTTAATCCCTCTTTTTTGGTTCAGCATCAGTGCGCCTCTTATTCCAACTACTACTGTGCCCAAAAAGTAAGACCAATTTTTTTTTCACAAATTGGTCTTTATTTATTCTTCCAAATTTATTTCATCGCCTTCAACGTAATCCCCTCCAGACACAATGCACTTATGATAACTTTTTTTCCAATCCTCAATGCATGCTAAAAAAGTCATCGGCAGGGATGGCCTTCAAAACACGCCGAGATGCACGTTGAATCTTTTCAATCGACCCAAAACGGTGTCACCGAAGTGAATTTTTGAGTTTAGGGAATAGCCAGAAGTCGCGCGGGTGAATATGGTGGTTGTGGAACTATATGGGTTTCATTTTTTGCGAAAAATTCACGAAAAATCAACGCAGTGGGAGCTGGCGCATTCAGTGTTTTCGGTACCAATCGAGATTTGACGTGTTTGAGTCTCAAAATGGAATTGACCGATCCTTTTGAAATTCCAACATCATCAGCAAGGTCTCTAATTGTAAATCGACGGTTTGCAAGTACCAAATCTTTAATTTTTTCGACGTGAGCTTCGTCGGTTGAGGTTGATGGTCGACCATAAGGCTCTTCTTCTTCAACGCATTCTCTGCCTTCTTTGAACTACCACTTCTACTTTGACTACCACTACTACCACTTCTACTTTGACTACCACTACTACCACTTCTACCTTGACTACCACTACTACCACTTCTACTTCTACGTTACCACTACCACCACTACTTTGAATTTCCACTTTTTTATACCACTTCTAAACATTTCTTTCCGATATATTAATGCTGGCCGAATGCCTTCTGCAACATTCTATACGTTTCCGCAAACAAAATTTAATACAAATTCTTTGCTCAATTAATTCAGACGTTTCAAAAATCGCCGGAATCAGTTTTAGCGTCTCACAAGCCAAGCGTAACTCCAACGTTAATGAATATTTTGTAGTCAGATCTCACACAGATGTCAAAGACAGTGTCAGCAACCTAAAAAAATAAATAAATAAAAAAATAAAAAATAATAAATAAAAAAAAATAGAAATTCCATAAGCGCCGGGAATTTTAAATTGAAAATTTGTCTTTATTTTTTTTGAAACAGTAGTATATAGTTCAGAAAAAAACACATATGGGCATTGAAGGAAATACTTTCTTTTCCGATGAGACCTTTTGGGATAACTGATCCACAGTAGTCTTTCGCAAGGAAGATGGACAAATTGTGAAACAACTTGAGGATGATTAGATGAGGATTTCAAAACATGTACAAGATATCTACTACTTAACCCAAAAAGTAAGACCAATTATTATTATTTTTTCAAAAACTCTTTATTTATTCTCCCAAATTTATTTCATCGCCTTCAAAGTAATCCCCTCCGGAAACAATGCACTTATGCCAATTTTTTTTACACGTATGAACTCACTTAAACTTGCAGATAATGTCTTTAATAGTGCTTTGTTTATGCTAAAAAGTATCAATATATTTTAGCATGTAGTATGATATAAAATATCGTCTAGTAACGTTGCCTTTCTTTGAAAACCACTTTCAACCTTTCTTACAGCTGAACCTGTGATTTTGAAGACTTTCCAAATTCGTGAATCAGTTTTAGCGTCTCACAAAGCCAAGCGTCACTCAAACACAAATGAATATTTTGACGTCACATTTCACGCAGATGTCAAGGACAGTGCCAAATTGAAATTCTATAAGCCCCGGGAATTTTAAATTGAAAATGGGTCTTACTTTTTGGACACAGTAGTATATATACATCCTTGATAAAGCTAACCTTCAGGACTTTATAATTAATTTCCTTAGGGTTTCTAGTTTATTTCGGGTTTTACGGATTTCCTGGACAACATCTTTCCACACCCTGCCATTGTATACTTCACCGCCATAATCATGGGCAATATATAACGATGATTATGTATAATCACAGGTGGATTAATCCGATAATTATGCATAATCACCGATTAATCACATACAACTTAGCATACATAATGCAAAAAAATAAGGATGCTAATAAGAATTTGATGCACAATATTTCATAAATTTAGTAATCATTTTATTATTTGGTTTGATTTTTGTAGTAACCGAGTATTAAAGTGATGGCTAAAATGGTTTTTATTTAACATATTGTTTTTTATATTCATGTCTAAAAATGTCTGTTGATATATATGTATCGATCCAAACAGGCTTGCACATGTTTATGCATTATCTTGCCCCAACTACATATTTTGTTGACGCAAATTTAAAATGGAACATATTTCTGGGAATACCATACAGTAATTTCTCGAAATAAGCGTTTCGAACCGCAAACTAGTTTGCTTATCTGAATTTCAAAATGGAACATGTTGTTTGGAAATAAATATCGTAGAATTGATATCAATATGTTGATAGGGATGCCGCATATATGATCCTACATGTCTACAAGTTGATAGGGATCCTAGACGTACGATACTACATGTAGTTGATAGGGATTCTTACATGTAGGATCCAATATGTCTACATTTTGATAAGAATCTTACATGAATACATTTTCATAGAGATCTTACATGAATACATTTTCATAGGGATCTTACATATATGATCCTATATGTCGTTGGCAGGGTTTTTACACGTATGATACTAAATGCAGTTTATAGGGATCCTACATGTCTACATGTTGATAGGGATTCTACATAACTACATTTTGATAGTGAACCTGCGTCTACATATTGATAGGCATCTCACATGTATGATCCTATATGTCAACATGTAAATAATGATGTTACATGTATGATCCTACATGTCTACATGTTGATAGGGATCCCAATGATCCTACATGTGTACATATTGTAGGGATCCTACATGCATGGACATGTATCTCTACATGTTGATAGACATCCTACATATATGATCATATATGTCTACAGTTTGATAGGGCTCCTACATGACTACATTTAATAGGGATCCTACATGTCTACATGTTGATAGGGATCCTACATGTCTGCATGTTGATAGGGATCCTACAGCACATTATTGACAAAAAATCTGATTTGTAATAAATTTCTGTTTTGTAATAAAATAAAAGACATTGATTAAAATATGTTTCTAATAATTAAATGATATTTTGTTTGTTTGCCAAGTTAAAGCTGAATTTTGGAAACCCTTTTGTCATAATCTGAAATTTTTTTTAACAAATTTCTACTTATATTGAAAAAGAAGGAAAAATGTATACATATTTTATGACGAATCCAGGTAAAGCATCGACTAAGGTCCGAGTTTCCCTGACGTGGGTCATTTACGTAGCGGAGATTAAAGTAGTTTTGAAGATTGATAGCAGATTGAGGCAGATGATAAAAAAACTATATTTATTATATTAAAGTAAAATTTCACACAGATGTCAAGGACAGTGCCAACAACCTAAAAAAGAAAAAAATAAATTAATAGTTTAAAAAAAACTAAAAAATACGCTTTTAGAGTTAATCAATCTAAAAAGTAAAAAATAATTGTTAACATAAGAATAAAATGACTGACGAGAAAATGAATGTCACTGTTCTAAAAGCGTGGGGTGCTCGATATCAATCGTTATAATTTTTCACTAGTTTCATTCCGAAATGCAGAGTTAGTTTAAAAATGTCATACAAAGCACCCCACGCTTTTAGAACAGTGACATTCATTTTCTCGTCAGTCATTTTATTCTTATGTTAACAATTATTTTTTACTTTTTAGATTGATTAACTCTAAAAGCGTATTTTTTAGTTTTTTTTAAACTATTAATTTATTTTTTACTTTTTAGTCTGATTAACTCTAAAAGCATTTTTTTTTTAGTTTTTTTAAACTATAATTGTTTTTACTTTGTTTTCCACTTGGCCGGTTATCCGCTAAGTTTACATACTTTTTCCCACCGCGATTTTCGGCCAATAGGAAGAGCGCAATTCGACATGATCGCACTCCTATGCCTTTGAGATCCGCCTCTTTTTAGCCACCGAAATTTTCGGCCAATAGGAAGAGCGCAATTCGATCGCGGATCAGTTGACTGACTCGCCAGTAGATGGCGCCATCAGTCCCAAAATCGAGCCCAAAAAGTGAGTTACATACAAACATACAAACATACATACATACATACATACATACAAACATACAGGTGAAGCTAATAAAAGCGTATTAAAAATAATTAAAATTCCATTACCACCGGGAATTTTAAATTGCAAATTGGTCTTACTTTTTGGATACAGTAGTACATCAATGTCATCATCTAGAATGCTATAGAATGATTTATCGTCTCTTTTGGACATCATCGATTATTAAATTATCTATATTTTACTAATTTTAATTTCATTGGATCTAGACAAAAGAGATTTCTTAAATTTCTATTATTTCTAATCTCATTGATTTCTAAAGTAAGGAGATAATAACAGGAACAGATAATGCCCTTCGTGACAGCATTCAAATGATTATAATCTCATGCTGAATATAATTTCTCTTAAATTATCTGAAACTTATAGATGTGGGATACATTACTAATTTTTGGTAATAATGGAAGAAAATTAAATTTCTTATATTGAAATTCAATACATAATATACACCTGGATTTCTTTTGGGGATAGTACAGATATATGCATTAAATATGATCCAGACAAAAGAGATTTCTTAAATTTCTGTTATTACTAATTTCCTTGATATCTAAAGTAAGGAGATAATAACAGGAACAGATAATAACATTTGTGGCAGCATTCAAATGATTATAATTTCATGCTGAATATAATTCATCGTAATTTCTCTGAAACTTATAGATGTCGGTTACATTAATAATTTTTGTTAAAAATGGAGGCAAATTAAATTTCTTGTGTTGAAATTCAATATATAATATACAGCTAGAAGTTATTTTTTTGCTGTCTGCATTAAATATGGCAAAAAATAACTTTCTAAAAATTAGTGACATTATTTTTTTTAACAATCGCCTCCACCCTCATTATTATCATCAGCGCAACAACCCAAGATGGTCCAAGACCGTGTGCCTACTGGCAGATTTCGAGATTGAAGGTTTTTATTTCTTTTTCAATTACTTCTATTAGCTCACACTCTCCATATATATATCTTGTTAAAATTTTCAATCGTTAATAAAATACTTTTTATTCATCAACTCACGTTCAAATACATTTTTTTTTGAACTTGTAGTGGAACTCACTTGATGTTAATACACTTTTTTCAAATATTAATTCATTAATTAAATTTTATTAATTAATTTTAGTTTTTTTTAAAATTTAAGTTGAATATATCTACCAATAGATGGCACCAGATAAATTGAAAAAAATTAATGAAAATTATTTATGAAGGACTTTCTGCAATATAGTGAAAAAAAAGTAGGAATTTCTTATATTACTTGTTATGTGGTAGGATTGCCAGCCCTTACGCCATACTAGACTCGGACCTGAGGCTTAAAGTGAATTCTGAACAACAACACACATCCATGGCACTGCTGGGACTCAAAGCTACCAGAGAGCTAGTCACTTGGACATCAGCCTCTTTTTATAACATTATAATTATATATTTTTTATTATGTCTGAGGCTATGAGTTTACTAATCGTTTGCGAAGCTCGCGATATTGAAACAGGGCGATTTATACATCAAGTTTATTCCTTAGGTTATTGGTTACATATATTCTTTAACATCGGCTGAAATTAAAACATACAATAGCGGTAATAGCACCACAGAAAGAAATATGAATTTTCTTTACCACTTATAGTCAGAATTAAAGTTTCAATGAGTTAAGGCTCATTATCAGTACAGTTTGGAACGGAAATTAACTGTCTTTAGACGTAATTAACTATCCAGAGACAGTATCTGAATAGTTAATATCTTAATCCTTATACCAAAAAGGAAGGACTTTCTGACACATAGATTTATGATGCTCATCTCGTAGGCATGGGAGTTTATGTTTCGACTTTGATTGCCAGACTTCAGAAATGATTGCCAGAATTCGGTTATCCATTAAACCAGGGGTGGCCAACCCAAATGATCTTGCGAGCCACTTTGGAAATGCATCCTAACTCCGCTGGCCGCATATAAAACTATATGTCCCCTTATTAGATTTAAATCCACTATAGACATTTTGTTGGAGTGAAAAATTGAAACATAATAAGTTATTTTTGTGTTTACTATTATTCTTACATATAAACATATAATAATAATGATACTAAACGCACATCGTAAAGAAATATATAACACTAAAAATGAAATATAAAAAAAATGTATAAACAAAAGGAAAAAAAATTTAAATCATTAAAAACTATTTATTTTACTAGTGCGATACTTGTTTCTGCACTCTTTCACTTAGTTTTTACAAATTGATCTGAATTTGGGTATTTGCACGTCGTAGTTGGTGTTACAGGTTAGTGCCCGTTATGCTTGAGCATGTTTTGTGTTTGGTCAATTTCATTTTCGAGCAAAAAAAAAAAAAAAAAAAACGATTCGCAGGTGTTTGAACCAAAAAAGCTAACAACTTTTTGTGTCAGATTTCTCAAATTGGATAACATGGATGCACAAATAATGAAATAATGTATTTTTTTAATATATTGGTTTTCACTACTTTGGCCATTATAAAATAAATATATTTGGTAAAAGTGTGATAAATCTCACGGGCCGGAGAAATGTTTAAGGCGGACCGCGGGTTGGTCGCTCCTGCACTAAACAATTTGAGGCTAATAAAGTATTATAAAATATTGTATTTGACCGATTCGTAACACTAATAGGGATGATTTCAACTAGGATATAGGGGGGATTCAGTACAGATTCGATTCCCGCTGGTGGTGCACGCTATAGTCATTGTTTTCATAAACAAGATACAACAATGTGTATATAGGCGTTTTGATAGACAGTCAGTGTACTTGGACGGAGCTTTCCAGATTTGCCTTTTTACGGCACTCAATTGTGGTGAGTATCTCTCACCACAATTGAGTGCCTTAAAAAGGCAAATCTGGAAAAAAAAAGACCTTTCAGGAAGTCCCCTAAAGACCCTAAAAGACCTTTCAGGAAGTCTTAAAGGAAGTCCCATCTTTCATTACATATCGGTGGGCTATAAATAACACATATGAAATACACCGATGTTTAACAAAATACGGCACTTAATTAATATTATAAATAATATAGCATTGAATTAATTTAATGGAGAGCAATAGTTATTAATTTATGAATTTATGTTTCCTTGGAGATATATATCAGTTATTGACAACAGCTTTAAGCGATTTTTTAAAAAACAAGATAGCCCAGATATTTAATCTTGCCGGACTTTAACTCTTGCTTTTATCAATTTAAATCTCTCTTGCGTAAAAGCCAGACATAATATAAAAACTAAAAAACAAGATTGTTTAAATAGACTTTAATTTCCTTGCTATAATCAATTTAAAAACATGCAAATTCTCCAATTACTCGAGACGATAAACATCTGTAATTAAATCAAATGTGTTGACCATTGAAAAATATCAGCTCTAATATTTAAGTATACAAAATACTGTGATACATAAAAATACTGTTAAGCATACACATGATAATATGTACGTAGTTATGTTTAATATTAGCAGTATTAAGCTATATATTACTAATATACTGCTAATATTAGCTATGTTTCTTAGCTATGTAATACTGCTTCTTCTCCTTTTTCAATACATTGAGTGTGACAAGGAAAGTTTATGTTTTCCCATGCCGACTTCGTCAGATTTTATCAATCACATTATGTATTTGTTCACCATGTGAAATGTAATCCATTAATTTGTAATTCTGCCGGACTGTGAGATCCACAAGAGATTAAGATATCTTTCAGTTCATGAATTTTAAACATACAATATCTTGATTTCATTTTTCAATTTCTTTCAATATCCTGTATAAGGCATACTGCGAGCAATTTTGTGGGGGTTAACAAGCATTGTACGTATTATAGCTCCAGGAGGACCATTTCTATCGATGAAGTGATCCACAACTAGTTTCAGATTGTCTGTAAGATAACGTGAAACCTGTATTGTTTCCCAAAGATTTCGTTGCCATTCTGTACAATTGGCATGCAATTTGATTCTGAGCCACTTCAGTACGTAAACTTTAAATAAACTCAGTCATAGCTTGTAATTCATAGGAAACTTGTGTATCAACACAAACACACCAGATTGGATTAGCAGTTGTCAACCAGCGGACATGGGAACGTTTCCCAGGATTTTTATGGGACAAATTCTGAAGATACACACCAAGCAAGGGTTAACAAGCATTGTAAGGATTATAGCATCAAGAGGGCCATTTCTATCAATGAAGTGATCCACAACTATCTTCAGATTGTCTGTAAGATAACGTGAAACCTGTATTGTTTCCCAAAGATTTCGTCGCCATTCTGTACAATTGGGAGGCAATTTGATTTTAAACCGATTCAGTACGTAAAACTTAGATAAACACACATCGAAAGCTTGCAATTCATACGGAACTTGTGTTTCATTACAAACACATCAGATTAGATTAGCAATTGTCAACCAGCGGACATGGGAACGTTTCCCAGGATTTTTATGGGACAAATTCTGAAGATACACACCATTTGTCACTGTAGTGCAGATATATTTGATCTATGCTAAGAACAGTTTTGTCTGCAGAAGAAACTGTAGTGCTAATTTTCGTAGTCCCCTCCTCCCAATTCTAATAGCGTAGAGATAATTTGTCGTTTTCCACAAAATTTCGTTATACTTTCAATGCCAATAGCAGAAGAGATTATTGGCGACAAGTATATAATATTTTCAGCCAAATTCTTCTATTTTACGTAGATGCCTGAGAAGTAGCTCATTACAATGAAGCTGACACACTAACCAATGTAAGGAGTTCTTACAAAATAGATATTTGCAGCCAAATTTTCTATTTGCGTCACGTGTTTTTCAAGTGCTTTGTTCTAATACAGCGTTCTCTCAATGTTTTTCTGGGATAAAGTTCCCACCAAAAGTTACTTTTCCACCGTAAAAATGCATTTTTTTGAAGTTTTTAGTGGCAATAAATTTGAAATCTTGGACTTGGCGTTCCCTGCGATATTTCTTTCTTTTCCTTCTAATATTATGTTTTTCTTACAACACTGAACATGCCGTAATTTTTGGCAATTATTGCGTCTATAAGAAGTGTTCTTGCTATTATGGTCACAGCTCAGGCGGACACTCCCATTCTATCGCACATGCTAGCTAGCTAGGTATGGAAGGTGGATTATTCGTAACATATTTTAAACGTTTATTTTTTATTGCATTGAAGTTGTCAAAATGGAAGATATTTTTTGATTACTTTAAAGTTTTCACATTTATATTCTTTTATGTTTTTTCAATTTTTCTGACCAAGCGAGAGAAAATAAATCGTAAATTGAAAAAAAAAATCTCTAAAATGTACAAAATTAGTATAATTTTTGGTTAATTTGGTACATTTAGATGTCACAGTGAAAGCGAAAGATATTTATTTATTACTCTAACATTTTGCGCACATATATTTTTTTTAAAAATATTTTTCCAACCTTTTCGTTCTATCGGGAAGAAAAAAATTTGAAATTGAAAAATTCACGGACAGTTGAAAGTTTACATTATTTTTCGCTAAATTTGCATAATAAGAATCCAAAGGGGAATTGGAAGATATTCGTAAGATTCTACTGTGCGTTCTCAAGAGAACTATATAGGAATGTTTAAATAAACTGGTTCACCATGAATTCTCCCGAGAACTATATAGCGGACCGCAAGTGGAGAGAAAAGAGAAATGCTTAAATAAACTGGTTCACCATGCATTCTCACGAGAACTATATAGCGGACCGCAAGTGGAGAGAAAAGAGAAATGTTTAAATAAACTGGTTAGAACTATAAACTGTCTTCCGTTTTGGGCACAGTATTAGTTCTCTTGAGAACACATGGCGGTTCCACCATGTATTCTCAAGATAGCTAATGGAAGACAAATTTTTATTTTTTTTCAAAAACTCTTTATTTATTTTTCCAAATTTCTTTCATCGCCTTCAAAGTAATCTCCTCCGGAAACAATGCACTTATGCCAATGTTTTTTCCAATCTTCAATGTATGCTAAAAAGTCATTGGCCGGAATGGCGCGGATTCACGTTGAATCTCATCAATCGACTCAAAAGTTGTCCCTGGAGTGTGCTTTGGAGTTTAGAGAATAACCAGAAGTCGCACGGTGTGAATACAGTGGTTATAGAATGTTATGGCTTTCATTTTTGGCGAAAAGGTCACGAAGAATCAATGCAGTATGAGATAGTGCATTATCGTGATGCAAAAACCAAGAGTTGTCTTTCTATAAATGTGGCCTCATTTTGCAAATAGATTCATGAAAAGGTCGCATAACACTCAAATATTATTCCTTGTTTACAGTTTGGTCCGGCGAAAGGAATTCATAATGCACAGCACCATGGAAATCGAAGAAAACAGTCAACATGACCTTAACTTTGGCGTGCTCTTTTAGGTCTTGCTTCACCTTTGTCACGATATTCGTTCAATTGATCGGTTGTCTCCAGGTCGTAAGCACAAATCCAAGTCACATCTCCAGTTATGATGCATTTCAACTTGTCCTGATAGTCAAAAAGCATTGTTTCACATACTTCAACGCGACGACGTTTTTCAAAAAAATTCAGTGTTTTCGGTACCAATTGAGATTTGATGCGTTTGAGGCCCAAAACATCTATTCAAATGGAATTGACTGATCCTTTTGAAATTCCAACTTCAGCGGCAAGGTCTCTAATTGTAAATCGACGGTTTGCAAGCACCAAATATTTAATTTTTTGACGTGAACTTCGTCGGTTGAGGTTGATGGTCGAGTAGGGAGCTCTTCGTCTTCAACGTGTTCTCTGCCTTCTTTGAACTGTTTATGCCACTTGTAAACATTTCTTTCTGATATATTTTTCTCGCCGAATGCCTTCTGCAACATTCTATACGTTTCTGCACACGAATATTCATTTCCGCAAACAAAATTTAGCGCAAGTTCTTTGCTCAATTAATTCAGACATTTCAAAAATCGCCGAAAAAATCGCCCCCAAAGCCAAGCGGTATTCAAATACTAATGAGTATTTTGACGTGAAATTTCACACAGATGTCAAGGACAGTGCCAACAACCTAAAAAAAAAAAAAAATTGAAATACCATAAGCCCGTGAAATTTAAATTGAAAATTGGTTTTACTTTTTTGACACAGTAGTATATAGCTGACCGCACGTGGAGATCCACCATTAATTCGCACGAGAATTATGTGGCAGACCGCGTGCAGAGAGAAAAAAAAAAAAAAAATTAAATAAACTTTATTCGAGATGTGTTGGCAACCATAGAGTGTTCTATCGTTTTTATAATTACAAGTTAGTTAAATCGTTGTTTTGTTTTAGTTGATTGGTTTTGAGTTATAGAAAATAAATGACATGTTTATGTCAACATATCCTCTCAATTTTAAAAATTCAATAATCATTTTCATCTTATGTTCCCCATTTTTTGGATGACAAAAATTCTATTTTCTTGGAAGTTTCAAAGTTGCAAATTATGGAGAATTTTACTAACGTCATTATGTCTTCAACGGCGAATACACCTATATCCTGCAATAATCTGTACTGGCGCGAATTCTACACTGCAGCAATTTCCAGGTGATAGTTTATTTTTACTCTTATAAATATAAACTCCTACATTTTATGTAAATTTAATGTTAAATTTTGATGTTTAATGTGGTATTTTTAAAATTTTTTTGCTTCATCTGTGAACAACTTTAATTTCTCGTCTGAGAAAAATAAATACACCAGTGTCCTATTTTTTATTGTTTTAAAATTCTACACTGCAGGAATTTCCAGGTGATTTCCTTTACTCTTATAAATATAAACTCCTACATTTTTTAAATTTAATGTTAAATTTTGAAAATTGTAGTGTTACAGAAAAATTTAGTTTTAAATTAGGGTTCTTTTTCTCTCATCAGTGAAAAATAATTTTTTTTCTTCAAGAAAAATAAACACACCAGTGTACTATTTTTTATTTTTTAAAATACACTGCAGGAAAGCGAATGATTTTATTCTTTTATTTTTCTGCATTATAAATATTAAACTCCTACATTTTATTGCCAATGCATTATTATATTTGAATTTTTTATAGATATTCTTGAGTATATAATTCTAATTATTTGTTAACATCATTATTAAAAGTATATATAATAACACTGATTTATTTTTATGTTGGTTTAGGTGTGATAATTTTAATTTTGGGAATCATTTAGTATCAGATTTTTTTTGAAGACAAAAAGTAAATTACTATTTACTACTAATTTTTTGTTGTTGTTGTTGTTAGTAAGAGCAGTCTCTTTTTTTCAATTCCTTCTATTAGCTCACACTCTCCCAACATATATCTTGTTCAAATTTTCAATCGTTAATAAAATACTTTTTATTCATCAAGTTCAAATACATTTTTTTGGACTTGTAGTAAAATACACTGGATGTTAATACAGTCTTTTTTGAAAATATTAATTCAGTAAGAAATTTAATGAATTAATTTTGTTTTTAGATTTAAGTTACATATATCTACCAATAGATGGAGCCAGATAAACTTAAAAAAAAAAGGAATGAAAATTTATTTATAAAGGACTTTCTGCAATAGAGTGAAAAAAAAAGGAATTGAAATAATTTTTTTAAACTTGTTTATGATGGTAACTTAAATGATTTTAAACGATATGATATTTATAATGTAGTGCAAACGTTACATCTATACAAAGTGGCGACTCTATTTTTGGTAGTACATGAACACCAAAGATGAACAAAGAAAGAAATTAACAATTACATAAGACATTTGAATTTTTATAAAATATTCTTACAATATGTGAATGTATCAAATGCATTTCTTATGAAACATATTTTTTGTGAGTATATAAAATCAGGTTATTCAAAATATTTTATAGATCTTATAATTAAAATTTTAAATATTTTAAGTCACTGATTTTTTTGAATATTAAAAATGTAAATTTACGTATTTAATATAATGATTTTTTGATGGTTTAAATGATAGTGTATAAACATTATGGTATTTTCAATTCCTTCTATTAGCTCACGGTATCCCTACATATATCTTGTTCAAATTTTCAATCGTTAATAAAATACTTTTATTCATGTCAAGTTCAAATACATTTTTTTTGATACTTGTAGTGGATGACACTGGATTTTAATACAGTTTTTTCAAATATTAATTCAGTAATTAAATTTAATGAATTAATTTTAGTTTTTTTTTAGATTTAAGTTACATATATCTACCAATAGATGGAGCCAGATAACCTTAAAAATATGAATGAAAATTATTTGTAAAGGACTTTCTGCAATATAGTGAAAAAAAAGTGGGAATTGACTTTAAAATTTTTTTTTATATTACTTGTTTTTTAGTATCATGTTCTTTCTAAGCAAACGCAGAAAGGACGATTTATATAAATTTGCCATTGAGTTGGGAGTGCGTGAAATATCTGAAATGGAAATGATAGAGAATAAAACAATTATTACCATGAGCGAATCATATGAGAAGGATTCAAATTTCGTAAAAGGTTTGTTAGAAATGTCTATTAGCAGCAGGCTTGAGGAAGAAAGGAAACAAAAGAAGTAACAAAAATATTGAATGAATATTAAAAAAATATATACATGATAAAAATAATGATTATTCAATTCCTTCTATTAGTTCACACTCTCCCCATATATATCTTGTTCAAATTTTCAATCGTTCACAATCGTTCACATCAACTGAAGTTTAAATACATTTTTTTGAACTTGTAGTGGATGACACTGTTTTGTGGATACAGTTTTTTCAAATATTAATTCAGTAATAAAATTGAATTTATTAATTTTAATTTTTCTTAGATTTAAGTTGAATATATCTACCAATAGATGGCGCCAGATAAACTTAAAAAAAAGGAATGAAAATTATTTATAAAGGACTTTCTGCAATAGAGTGAAAAAAAGTAGGAATTGACTATAATTTTTTTTTATATTACTTGTTTATGATGGTAACTTAAATGATAATGTGTAAACGATATGATATTTATAATGTAGTGCAAACGTTACATCTATACAAAGTGGCGACTCTATTTTTGGTAGTACATGAACACCAAAGATGAACAAAGAAAGAAATTAACAAGTACATAAAACACATAGGATGGTGCATAAAACGTATGCTTTTACAATATGTGAGTGTACCAAAAGTACTTTTCATGCAAATGCATTTCTTATGAAACATATTTTTGTGCGCTTAAAAATCAGGTTATTCAAAATATTTTATAGATCTTATCATTAAATTTTAAGGTATTTTAAGTCGCTGAGTATTTTGAATATTAGAGATGTATACGTGTTAATAATAATGATTATTTATGATGGTAACTTAAATGATAATGTATAAACATTATGGTATTTATGATGTAGTATAAGCGTTACGGTATTTATAATGTAGTATAAAATTTAAGGTATTTATAATGCAATATAAAATTTACAGTATTTATAATGTAGTTCAAACCTTACATCTTATACATAATGGGACCTTATCTATTGGTGGTACATGAATCACAAACATCAATAAAGAAAGAAATTAACAAGTACATAAAACACATAGGATGGTGTATAAAGTGTATGTTTTTCTATTATGCGAATGCATTAAAAATATTTTTCTTGTAAATATATTTCTTATGAAACATATTTTTGTGTGCGTAAAAATCAGGTTTTTAAAACATTTTGATATTATAATTAAATTTTAAGGTAATATTTTAAGTCAATTAGTGAGTTGGATATTAATATATACATGATAATAATAATGATTATTTTTTATGGTAACGTAAATGATAATGTATAAACATTATGGTATTTATGATGTAGTATAAGCGTTATAGCATTTATAATGCAGTATAAACGTTGTAGAATTTATAATGTAGTATAAACATTATATCGATACATAGTGGAGACTGATATTTTAGTGGTACATGAACACCAAAGATAAATAAAGTAATTAACAAGTACTTAAAACACATAGGATAGTGTATAAAACGCTTGTTTTTACAATATGTGAGTGTATTAAAAGTACTTTTCATGTAAATGTATTTCTTATGAAACATAATTTTGTGTGCGTAAAAATCAGGTTATCTAAAATTTTTATAGATATTATAATTAAATTTTAAGGTATTGTTTTATGTCACTTAGTGTGTTGAATATTAAAGATGTATACGTGTTAATAATAATGATTATTTTTGATGGTAATGTAAATAATGATGTAGAAATGTTACGGTATTTATAATGTAGCATAAACGTTACGATATTTATAATGTAGTATAAAATTTACGGCATTTATAATGCAGTATAAAATTTACGGTATTTATAATGTAGTTGAAACCTTACATCTGTACATAGTGGGGTCTTATCTATTGGTGGTACAGGAATCACAAACATCAATAAAGAAAGAAATTAACAAATACATAAAACACATAGGATGATGTATGAAATGTATGTTTTTCTAATAGTGAATGTATTAAATGTATGTTTTTCTAATATGTGAATGTATTAAATCTACTTTTCGTGTGAATGTATTTCTTATGAAATACATTTTCTGTTTTTATCAAATTCATGGGATGGGCCTCATCTGTCCTCTCTCTATAAATAAGACCACGGCAAAACGCTAATACGATGGTATAAAATTCGAAACTGGAAGAAACCTGAAGACTTGAAGAAACTTAGAAATATGTTTATGCCATTAGAGGTAGAGCGAGGAATGTTAGGAGATGAGTCGCACCTATTTTCCTGTTTGCACACCCTTTATAGATCTTTATTTACTCCTTCAGAATCTTCTTTATATATGTTGCTATTAATTTTTTAAAATTATTAATCTGTTTATTTGTTATACAGTTCATTTTGTTACTTTTTTTACTTGCAAAGAAAGGCAAATTGTTAGGATGGCGTTTAATAAAATCAGTGTTCCAGAAATAAAGCAATTACATTTTTCAATTCCTTCTATTAGCTCACATTCTCCCTATATATATCTTGTTCAAATTTTCAATCGTTCATAAAATACTTTTTATTCATCCACTCAAGTTCAAATACATTTTTTTGAATTTGTAGGGGATGACACTCGGTGTTAATACAGTTTTTTCAAATATTAATTCATTCATTAAATTTAATGAATTAATTTTAGTTTTTTTTTAGATTTAAGTTGCATATATCTACCATTAGATATCACCAGATAAACTTTTAAAAATGAAAGAAAATTATTTATAAATGACTTTCTGCCATATAGTAAAAAAAAAGTAGGAATTGATTTAAATATTTTTTTTTATATTACTTGTTTATCTTTACTATTAGAAAGAAAAACCGAAAATTAACTTATAAGGTCACTCACTATCTCAACTTAACTTTATGCAGATAATAAAATGTAGAACTAGGTATTTGAAAGGGAAAACCCGACATTTAAACCCCTTATGGAATATAGAATGCGAATTGACTAAAATAATCTATTATTTTCTCTGTTCACATTCCACATTAGAATTTAACTTATTAGAAAAAGTTGATATTTAACAATAGTTAGACAGTTTAATTCGTTCAATGTAAAAAAAAAAAAAAAAAAAACATTTTTAGAAAGTTAAAAAAAAAAAAAAAAATCCCGATATATTCAAAGATTATGGATTGCATTCTGCTTTGTGTTGCACTTGAGCTTCTTCTTCAAAGATATGGCTAATACGATAAATTAATAAATCGGATTTTTTTTCATAGTTCCTATAACCTTTTTAGTATAACTATCCATCTGTATAAGATGATCTCACTAGTTTCTATGGTTTTAAAGAAACTTAATCAAAAAAAATTCAAAATGTTTTGCTAGGCTGCATGCTCACTGTTCCGAAGAGTCACGGAAATAGCAAAATTAAATCTCAAAAGCAATTTTTGTTTCATTGATTCAAATGGAAACACCATCTGTCCTTTTATGCACTTCCCAAATGGTGGTACTTTTTCTATACATCTTAAATATTGGAAACTCCGTTGAGAGATTCTAGGAATTCACTAATATCCCGGACATCATCAGAATCCATCGGAGTTCCTCGGCATGATAAGAATCTATCACTGTTCTCGCCATGATCAGAATCTATCGTTGGGCCTGGGCATGATAAGAATCTATCGCTGTTCCTCAGCATGACCAGAATCTATCGTTGTTCCTTAGCATGACTAGAATCTATCGCTGTTCCTCAGCATGATCAGAATCTATCGCTATTCCTCAGCAGGATCAGAATGTATCGCTGTTCCTCAGCATTACCAGAAACTATCGCTGTTAATCGGCATGACCGAATCTAACACTGTTCCTCGGCATGATAAGAATCTATCACTGTTCTCGCCATTCAGAATCTCGTTGGGCCTGGGTATGATAAGAATCTATCGCTGTTCTCGCCATGATCAGAATCTATCGTTGGGCCTGGGCATGATCAGAATCTATCGCTATTCCTCAGCAGGATCGGAATGTATCGCTGTTCCTCAGCATTACCAGAAACTATCGCTGTTAATCGGCATGACCGAATCTAACACTGTTCCTCGGCATGATAAGAATCTATCACTGTTCTCGCCATGATCTGAATCTATCGTTGGGCATGATAAGAATCTATCGCTGTTCCTCAGCATGACCAGAATCTATCGTTGTTCCTTAGCATGACTAGAATCTATCGCTGTTTCCATGATCAGCTATGCTATTCCTCAGCAGGATCGGAATGTATCGCTGTTCCTCAGCATTACCAGAAACTATCGCTGTTAATCGGCATGACCGAATCTAACACTGTTCCTCGGCATGATCAGAATCTATTGCTGTTCCTCGACATGATCATAAACTATCGCTGTTGCTCGACACGATCAGAATCTATCGTTGTGCCTGGGCATGATAAAAATTTATCGCTGTTCCTCAGCATGACCAGAATCTATCGCTGTTCCTCAGCATGACCAGAATCTATCGCTGTTCCTCAGCATGACCAGAATCTATCGCTGTTCCTCAGCATGATCAGAATTTATCGCTGTTCCTCAGCATGATCAGAATTTATCGCTGTCCTCACCATGATCAGAATGTATCGCTGTGCCTGATCTATTGTTGAAATTTAGAAAAAGTTGTCGTTAATGAGCTGCGAGAATGCAAACGTGATGAGTAGTCCTCATGATGCTGTTTAGATTATTATTCAAAGTATCTACAAAAATACACATTTTGCGTATTGCTACGCACATTTGATTAATTGATCAGCAGGTGCGAACAATTTTTCCAACTTAGGTAATATAACATTTTCACTAATTCCCCACTGAGAATTGCTAATGTAGATGAAATTTTTGGAAGAAAAGATACCTTATGACAAAGGTACCAGGTGGAATTTTATGTGTTAAATTATAAATACGGTGTGCGAATACAAGATCGAGTTGACTGAATGCGCAGCAAAAATTGTTCATCATGTAAGCAAATTGCAGCTGAAAATCGAGCTGGGTAATTCGTCTTATGTTAGAAGACTTGAAATTTGAATTTCTGAAAATAATGGTAAATGTCGATGTGTATATGCTTTTTTTTAAATTGGTTTGATTACAATGCTTTTTTTCTTATTGAACATTGGTAGTCGTTGTGATCCATTTATGCACGGAACGGCATCCAATCGACAGGGGGTGAAGGGAGGACATTGCCTTCATATAAGAAATTTATGGGTACATGAAAGGAAAATTGGTTTAGTTTGTCGCATTACGCTCATTTTATGCACACTTTGGGCTAACTAGATCAGGACCTGCAATTTAGGGTGTAGTCCTAACCACCAACAAACATCCATACCTCAACAGTATTTGAACCTGAAGCCTGTGATACCAAAACCCAGAGCGTTAGCAAATTGGCCCTCTGGATGCCATAAAGGGGTAGAAGATAATTATGTCTCATTTATATGAGTCGTTTAGAAGAATACTTGAAAAGACCTGAGACGCTTTACACACCTCATATCAATCGCTACTCAAATCAGTCACTGCAATGTACGCCACCAGTGAATTTGAACCTGATACACCAATCCCGCAATTAATCTATAAGCCAATTGAAAACGCGATTTAATGACACTTTGTTATCCTAAGCTATCCACTACTTAGTGGAAAACCACACTGGATTACAAAACATTAATAATAGAAAGATGCAATCCCATTTCTAGGGGCGTGATATGATAGATTATCATGTCACAAATACCTTTATTTATATCGCTCTTGTTTTTGCACTGCATTTGCATGTTGTATGAAAGAAAACCTGGGAAAGTTTCACCAGGACTCTAGTCTATAGATTCGAAACGATTTACATATATTGTCACAACCGTACTCGTACTACTACTGCACAACACCAAATCACTGTGCCTAGAGATGAGCTGCCCCATTACAGTTTGGGAATGATGTGGGTGAAAAGTCAAATTTGGCACTGTGAAGCTCTACGGTCATATGAAACCGGACCCTACTGTTTCAAATGGATTCAGAACCTCTACAAACATCTTGGCTCCGCCAAGAACCCGAAAATTGTGGTACAGAGCGCTAGGCATCTGTCCCCCCACCCCAAATCGTATTCCAGCCTACTCTTCTCTGAAATTTGTGGCTATAACGAGGACAGTTAGAGGATTCGAACCTAACTCCTCCTGTGCAATCGGCCTGGGGGCCAATTAGCTAGCGCTCTGGCATTTGATACCATAGGCATCAAATAAGAATCTTGGATGTTTGTGAGTGATTTAGAATCCACTTTAAAAACTGTGTTTAGCCCTCGTGCACACATGATGACCGTAGAGCGTGCACTTTACCACTAGACTATCAGTGGGGCTTCCATATTTTACTCGAAAAAGAAAACAGAACTGAATGCACCAGGAAAGTAATAGTGTAACAGAGTGTTTAATATTTATAGGGAACTCCCGTATTATTTTTAGAAAAAGTGTTTTTAGTTATGTTCACTTTTCTTTCCTTCATTAGATCCTTACAAATGCAGAAATGAAATTTCATTCCACAAGTGCAAAAGGGCTTGATTCCTAGCCAGTTAAAGTTAAAGAGTTTGCTGAACTTAGTGATACATTTTTCCTCATGTGCATTAATTTCCGATATTCTGTTAAACTGACACCCATAAAACACAAATTGCATGTGGAATTTATTATTATAAATTGATTAAAGATTACAAATATATAGTGCTTTTTCAATTCCTTCTATTAGCTCTATCTCTACACTCTATCTATATATATATATCTTGTTCAAATTTTCAATCGCTAATAAAATACTTCTTATTCATCCACTCAAGTTCAAATACATTTTTTTTGAACTTGTAGTGGATGGCACTTGATGTTAATACAGTTTTTTCGAATATTAATTCAGTAATTAAATTAAATTAATTAATTTAATTTTTTTTTAGATTTAAGTTGCATATATCTACCAATAGATGGTGTCAGATAAACTTAAAAAAATGAAAGAAAATTATATATAAAGGACTTTTTGAAATATAGTGAAAAAAAAGTAGGAATTGAATTTTAAAATTTTTTTTTATATTACTTGTTTAAAATAATCTTGTAAGTGTTTAACATCAGTACAGCTTCTTAATATGATTAATAATATGCAAAAACTTTACACGCTGCTGAAGATGAATTTATTATAACCATTTCGACAAGGAGGTATTAACACTTGTATACATAATTGATCAATTTGATATCCTCTGCATGCAATCCTGGTTTATCATACGGCTCGCGAAGGTGGTGTCTTGGATTCTTGGATTCCATAGTCTTTAGTAAACCAGGTTGTTTGGAGAAGGCATACTCTCCATAATGCATGATGGAGTTCCAATTGTAGTTGTGCTTGTCTAGCATTATCTCCTTCTGAGGATTAGTTTTAAGGAAATTGTGTTGTTGTCCTAATAATAAAAAAGAGTAAGCAATGAAGCTTCCAATATAAAAAGCAAATAGATTAACAATAAATTTATCATCTAGTTACCCAAATACATTTGGAAGGTGGCAGGTTTTAATAAAATTTGTAACTCTTTTTCACATTTTTTTGAGGATCATTATAGGGTTCTGGTAAAAAATGATTCAGTTAAATAAATTAGTTTTGGTAAATATTATTAAAAAAAATTTGTTCCGTTATAAAGGTTATACATTTTAAGTAATTGCACTTATACAATATGAAATGCCTCCATAAAGCAATCATTCTTATTCAAGATCTTTCAATAGATTTTTTTCGCCAGTAAATGGCACTGATGTCAGTAAAAAGGTTTTAATTAAGAGTATTTAACAATTTTTTTAATTTTTGGAACAAAGTAAAAAAAAAAAAAAAAAAAAAAAAAGGAATTCCTAAGTTATAATTTATGTTTACTACTACATGCATACATAGCTATAATATATGCATAGATGATAACAGCAATGTAATTTCTATCTATGATAAACAAGTGGATCTCCTGTAATAATGTCAATCGCAAAAGACAGCGGCTTAGACATCGTTCGAGGTTTTTTTAGTAGCTTCTAAATTATCTATATCTTAAAAAATTCTTTTGTATGGAAAAATGTGAAAGGAGTTGCTAGCTATGAGCCACTTATGTGACAATCAAACAGAAAACGTTGAAATTGACTGTTGTCAATAGATACGGCACGTAAAAGACTTTTTAAGGCAAAAAAAATCTTTGCTGTTGTTTCATGTCCCCCTGGTTTAGACGCCTAGACCAGGTCCATGAGACCATGTTGCTCAATCATCTTCATGATGGCCTCTGCACCCTCGCTCTACAGCTGCCAAGCAAGAACAGGTACAGGGTGAATAAGTCTTTTCGCTAATTCAAATTTAAAACTTTTAATTTGGTCACTATATGCCAGTGGACTGCAATGTTATGCCAGCGGACTACAATGTATGCCAGCTGACTGTAATGTTATGCCAGCGGACTGCAATGTTATGCCAGCGGACTGCAATGTTATGCCAGCGGACTGCAATGTTATGCCAGCGGACTGCAATTATAAACCAGGACGACTTGCAGCATACCAAGTGTATCTAGGAGGGACTCTCCAAGCAGAGGTTTCTTTAACTCTAAAAATGGAGTAAATTTCGGAAGCAAAAAGTTCAGTGTAGGTGGTACTGCACTTTATTCCTTTGCCATCAAGTGTCCTACCTCGATTCCGAAAACACCTACATGAGAAGATATCCATTGTAAACATATGGAAATTCTCTGGTACAAATTTGCCATCTTATTAATAATATCTTGTCCAGTTTTTTCAAGAATTTCAGACCAGATATTTAGGAAGAACTGTCGCTGGTAAACAAAAAAAAAGGGCCATCTAGCAACATGCAATTGACTAATCCACACTGCAAGAATAATTTAGAGTTTTTTGAAATATTGTTGCTGCCAATTTATGCTTTTCTCACACTTTCTGAAAACTGATTAACTTCTTTTTAGTAGAACACAGAATCCTTTTGAAAAAAAAAAGCATTTAAATCTCTTTCAAACTCATCTCATGGAATTTGAAAAAAAAATTAATTTTTTTAAATTTATTACGAGTGAAAAATGGAATAAATTTTTTAAAAAATGCATCAAAAAGCTGCAGAAAAGATGCTATTGAAAAGAACGGTGACTATGTTGATAAATAAATACGTATGTGTTTGGCTAAGTTCTTCGTTTAATTTTAGTTGGAGAAATAGACCGAAATTTTTATTTGGATACAATAAATTTGAAATTAACATACTTAAATGAGAGATAAAGGACAATTTAAAAATTTGTGAAATTGGACGAGAAAAAATAATTGACTTCTATTTATTTATATTCTTTTAATATCTAGTATTAATTAGAGGTCATCGCAATTACAGTTCAATAAAATCTTCACTAATCAGATTGCAAATTCAATCAAACTTCATGCAGTAATTTGCAATACTACTAATTGTATCAATGATTCTCAATTTGTCAATCATACAGAATAAAATCTCTTACCCTGATCAGTGCGTTGATATTGTTGCAGTTATTGGTACTTATTAGTAAACTACTGTGCCCAAAAAGTAAGACAAATTATTTTTTTTCAAAAAATCTTTATTTATTCTTCCAAATTTATTTCATCGCCTACAAAATAATCCCCTCCGGACACAATGCACTTATGCAAACTTTTTTCCAATCTTCATTGCATGCTAAAAAAAATCATCGGTAGGGATGGCCTTCAAAGCGCGCTGCGAATCTCTTCAGTCGACACAAAACAGTGTCCCCGGAGTGGTCTTTTGAGTTTAGGGAATAGTCAGAAGTCTCACGGTATGAATACGGTGGACATGGAACGATATGGGTTTCATTTTTGGCGAAGAAGTCAAGAAAAATCAATGCAGTGTGAGCTAGCGCATTCAGTGTTTTCGCTACCAATCGAGATTTGACGCGTTTGAGGCCCAAAATTGAATTGGCTGATAATTTTGAAATTCCAATATCAGCAGCAAGGTCTCTAATTGTAAGTTTACGGTTTGCAAGCATCAGATCTTTAATATTTTGGACGTGAGCTTCGTCGGTTGAGGTTGATAGTCGACCATAAGGCTCCTCGTCTTCAATGCGTTCTCTGCCTTCTTCGAACTGTTTATACCACTTCTAAACAATTCTTTCAGATATAGGAATGCTCACCGAATGCCTTTTGCAGCTTTCTATACGTTTCCGCAAACAAATTGAATGCAAGTTCTTTGCTGAATTAATTCAGACCTTTCAAAAATCGCCGGACTCACAAAACCAAACGTAAGTCAAACACTAATGAATATTGCCGAGGACAGTGCCAGTGACCTAAAAAAAATGAAATTCTATAAAGCTCGGGAGTTTTAAATTGAAAATGGGTCTTACATTTTGGACACACTAGTACTGTGACTACGCGAATGAATGCAGGTAAACTAACAGTAAACTATTTAGTGGTTTAATCAATAGTAGCCATTCAATCAACAAATGGTGATACAGTACAATTTAAATTTTGGTACAAATTAACTGCATTATAAAAGTTTCCATTTATATCACAAATGCTATTTTTTAAATTTCTTTCACGAGATAATAATCATGTAATTAAATAATAAATTGCTCTAAAATATCATCACAGGAAAGCAAAGGCACTTTTGTTTCGATGTGAATAGGAAGGAACATTGTTTGGAATTCTATAGTTTCTTTTTAAATTTTTTATAGTCGCTTTTAAGCGTTTGGTTATTTTAAATTTTTTGAATAACATCCATAACGGCACTGTCGATTAGAATGTTTTGAGTATTATTTTTATTTCACTTAAATTAATTTTCATTTATATTGTAATATTTAACTTTTTTACTTTCGAAGTTGCCAAAAATGCAAAAAATAATTCTTCAAAAGATGTCATCCATTTTATCCGACTGGTTTTGCAAGGGCTCCTTATTCTGAAGCTATTAAGAACTGCCAATCTATTATGAGGTCTCTGTCTTGCCAAAATAAGACTATTTGCATGCAGTGGATACCAGCCCACTGCGGCATTGAGGGTAACGAAAAAAGATGATCTGATTGCAATAAAAGTCAGTGATCATTCAAACTTTTGATGATGAAGTCTCTTTCATCAATCTAAGACTATTCATTAAATCAACCCTCACGAACAACCTATGTGAAAAGCTTTCGGAGAGAAATTCCCAAAAATCTTTGTGGAACAGTATTTCAAATCTTTATGACTGGCGTAGGATGAAGGCAATTGCGGAATTTTGTCTCGTCAATGACCACGATTGTCTTGCTACTCATTTACACCGCATAAATGTACTTGAAGATCCTCGTTGCAGGCTTTGTAACCTTATGGACTGTGGACTGTGTGGAACTTCAACGTTGTCTTTGTCTCCCTGCCTCATCTTTGTGAGAGCGATATTGAGTGGCTAGGTGCCAAATGGGTCCATAGACTTTTCCCCTGTTGCCATTTGCTATTTTATATTGTTTTGTTCTGTACTGTTTGTCTTGTTCTGCATGGCTCTTATGTACCCGCCATTGGAAATAAAAAAAAAATAAAATTCGAACTTGATCAGATTTTTTTTTAAGAAATAAGAATATTTTTTTAGTCTAATTTGCACAAGAGCGAAAAGTCCTTATTTGCTTATAGACTCGCGTATTTTTTTTTATTTGAAAATTTTAATGAGATTTTTTTTGCTGGATTCCCTCCTCGAAAATTGAAATAAATTGTCCTCTTCTATATAAATGACATCTATTCAATATTTTTGGATTTAAAAGAAGACAACTTTTTTTACTTCGTCGGATATATGTTTTTTTCAGGTTAAGACACTTTTTTGAATCGCAGTGTCAGGTAGAAATTAGATTTTAACGAGTCTCGCTCTCTATTTATGTATGCAGCTGACAGTCCATGCTTTGGCGATAAGGAGATGGCATCAACTTCCTGAAGTATTCAGTAGTAATTATCCAACATCTGTGTTTGTAACTTGGTTATCTATGCAGGATAATTTACCATACCCATTGCGCTGTTTCTCAAAACAGTGAATGCTAAGGATACCACCAGAGAATTTGAACTTAAACCCTCCCGTACTTTAACTGAAAACGTTAACACTGGGTCACGAGTCCTACTTGGTTAGGGTGAACAGCCATGAACAACACTGTAGATTTGGCATTTTTTTAATCCGACTGTTTCTGAATTAAATAAATGCCAAATCTGCAGTTACACAACGATTAAACTACACTCAAGAGCCGAAACATTATGACCACCTGTCAATAACGAGTTGGCTCACCTTTGGCGCGCAACACAGCTTCAACCCGCCTTGGCATAGATTAATACCACCACTTAATACCAGTTAAATACCACTTCCACGTGCCTTCCACGTCATCCAGGCGAGTTCATTGCAAAATGTAGAGGTGGTCATAATGTTTTGGCTCTTGAGTGTAAATATTAAGAGCACTACTTAATTACTTGATAAATCTCGACGAATACGCTAAAAAAACTTACCGTCGACTACATTTTGTATGTATACTCTTATGTACTCGTCTCTGTCGGATCGTTGATGCGTATGGAATAAACAGAGGGCATGTCCTAACTCATGTACTATGGTTCCGACGAAATCGCAACCGTAGCCCAGAGACACAATTTGTTCACCACCAATCTTGCCTACGTAAGAGTAGCAACTGCAAAAAAACAACGTTAGTTTAATCTAGATTCTTTTGTGAATCGAATTAAATTATATGATAGATGAATAATTAAATCTAATTTGTTAGTATTGTTTTATTGGTGCCAATCTTAATTATTGATCATTAGCTCAAGTTCATAAACTCGTAATTACATAGTGAGGAAAATACTTTGACTGGTCTTAGAAATCACGATATATATGATATATAAATCACGATATATAATGCCTATTTATAAGAGAGTGAATATTTGCTATGCGTGTTTAGTTTCTTATGTCATATGGATTGTTACATTTGTTGTTTATTGTTTAAATTTTTATATTTCCTTATCTTTATGTTTTTGTATTTTAAACATAAATACTTTTAAGAATTAAACATCTAAACGTTTGCATCAGCTTTCCCATTTAAATTATGAAACAATCAATGTTAAATGCTGTTTTTCATCTCCGTTGATAGTAGTACAATATTGAATATTATCAAATCTTCTTGTAATTCTGTTCAATTATATTATGAGAAGTATTAAGGAGTTCCAAAACATGTTTTGTTGTGTAAAATAAGAAACTGCTTCGCATTGAAATTATTGCTGAACGACTTTGATTTTGTCTACTGTTGTAGTTTAAATGTTTCTTTGCACTCATTCACAGTAGAGAGGACTGTATGTTATTCGGAATTTTCTATCACTCTTTCCAATCCACCAATTTTCCATCATCGAGAAAGTCTATCCTTCAAATTCGACAGCAGATTATTTGTATTGCGGGCAGTTATATTATATGAAGTTAGTGTTTTGTAGATCGCAGATATTCATTATCATATATAATTAGGCTCAGGAAATTAGCGAATATCTGTGCGACCTTTACAGGTCGAAACAATTAAAGATGGAATATCAACCAATTGATATACCCTAAGTCTTTCCATCGTAATTGGTGATACAACAGGAGCTGAGAAATGTCTACTTCAGAGAGAAGTGAGGAAGCTTATCCCCCTCCCCACTTTAAGGATGGCCTTAAAACGAAATTTTTGGTGAAGAAAAGAGAGAGAGTTCTGCAAAGAGTCGACCAGAAGTGTTGTTTTCTTTCCTCTGAAGTGACTGAATAAGGCGGAGTTTCTCGCGTGTTTTCAAAGTGAACTCATTGTGGTTTCGTGAATTAAACAGAGTGATAGTTAAGGTCTGTTGCAGACCAGGTGTTCAGATTCGTCGTAAACTCGAGAACCCTGTAAATCTCCGTCCTTGGAGTGAATTGCACTTAATAATCAAATTATATTCAAGTTTCATTTTTGTAAATAGAGTTCTGTATATATGTATATAATGCTTTGAATAAAAATTAAAGTGTTCCCCTGAACCTGAAAGTGGCCCTTTTTTTGAAGCCGCTATAAGGCTATAATAGGTCGAGACGTTACAATATTATAAATTGAAGGTTATTTCAATTTATTATTTTAATGTGTGCTGGGAGGGAAGGGGACAGTATCTTTTCGAAATGGAAGCCTAGTTAAACGAAGGAAAGAAGGTAATAAAAGGGTGTAGAACACCGTCAGCAAACTTCTTAGTTGCTTAGGTATAACGGATAACAAAGAGATTTGACATCAACGAAGAAAATGAAATTATATCTCATGCCTTCTGAACAATGGATTCATTTTAGTATAGTGCTGTTGTTGTGGAGTTTCCATACAGATCTTAACTGGCAAAGCGAGAGTTGTTGTCTGCCAAAGCCTTATTCACGATGTTGTAAATCAGGTAATATTAGAGGCATTGTGATGATCGCCTTGTTCACTTATTAGTTCCTATCATTAGGTTATTCTTGACTGTGTATTTTTCTATGGTTCAACCATTCCTTTCATTCACATCGAATATTGGAATTGCTCTCATTTAATCATTCGATTGAACCAACCTCCTTTCTTTGTACCAGTTGTATGTCCTTTCTTAAACGGTAACCTATGCTCACGCTGTGTTTGAAACCATAGGCATTGGTACAGGCAAAATAAACAACTCGAATGAAATTCGAGTGGAAATTATGCTCAAAAATTGGAATTTGTTTTTTGCACATCTTCCGGATGCAAAGTCGTTATGCTGTAATTTCATCTATACATTCACTGGCCAACAAAACTTATTATTTGTAAAGTTGATTGAAAAATGTGTGATTACAAAAATGCGTTACAATTAGATAACTCGCCAAGATTTGTGCCTCAGTGTTAAATTGTGTACTTAGTGGCTGTTGTGATGATAGGAGTGGCTATTGTGATGTATGTTTTCTCCAAAAAGTGTTCTCCGCGTCTCACATCGGTGGGTTCTTCGTGGCATATATAAGTGGAATACAAAACCTACTAATGTAAAAAAAGTATATTACATATTTTGCATCGTCTGTGTTTTTGACTGAATTAGCTCTTTTATACGTTTGCTAATAAATGTCGAGAAATCCATTGCAATTTTTGATATGTGTTTTTGAATTTTGTTTGTATCTAGGCAAAAGAAAAAAAAAGAAATATATGAAAATTTAACATCAAAGATCTTTACGGAACCCACTTTCAAAATACACTGCTGGCTATCCAAAATGCAACATCAAGAAAGACAAAATATATCAAAGCAAAACTGCCTTCACAGGTTGTACACAGTGTCAATATTAATTGATTTGAAATGCAACCTTTTTGAGGTGTTGAGGACGACGGGAAAATCAGTAGTGAGTGCTGCCTTCAAGGCTGCCAATAATAACCAATAATACTCGAATCGGACCTTCGTGATATTGCTTAAAGAAGCGTGATACATCTGTAAACACACTATCATGCCATTCGGATGTTCATCTCCGTCTTTCAGTGCACCATTGTCAACGCAATCTCCTGTGGTTTAAAGTTAAACGTAAGCGATGCAATGGACGCCGAGTGGACAGCCCACAGTACTGTAAACGACGTCGAATTGTTCGTACGGGCACCCATTGTTGTGTTACTGACTGTATTCCTTGTGACATGTTGTATACTGCAGATATGGCAATGAAAGCCATCACTGACATGACTCAATATGAATGACAAGGCTATTCAATATTACCATAACTATTACTTGCCTACACCCGACACTATGATTGATTTTTCGGAAAGATAATCCGCAATAACGAAAACATTCCCGTTTGCTGCAACATTCACATTCTTCAAATAACAATCTGTCTTCCCTTTATACACGGATTGAAAGTGGCTCTGCAGTTGTCCATAATTTGCATGTGTATTAAAATATATTAATCATGTGAATAATCTATCGCGGCATACACATGATACAAATTTCCTGCTGTTTGGATGCTGCCGTTAGGGTGTTTAATTTTGGATTGACAGCAGTGTATATAGGGACGACTTAATTCGACTATACAATGACTATACAATCCGAATAAACCAAGTACATTACCCCTCATCCCTTTTTATAAGTATATAGTCTCCGCGACCACTTCCTTCTACAAAACGAATGCAGGTATGTTTATGATACTGTTCCATAGCCTCTTTGATGAGAGCACGTTGATCACCTAGAAAAGATATTCGGATTTCTTAGTTGATAATATTAATTCAATATGACATGAGGATATATGACAGATGTAAGATATATGACATGAGGAATTGAATGTATGTCTAACATGAAATTGCAAATTTACTTGTGATTTTTATGTACTATAAAGTTAATTTTAATGGTAGGGATACATTCTACAGAAAAGCAAATATAAAAAAATGATAGAAACTGTTTTTATTTACCTAAAAAATTAGGAATACGTTCAAATGTTATATAAAATTGTATTATGCAAATATATCTAGTTGACATTTACCTAACACTGCATAAAATGTTTGCAGAAATTTAAAAAAAAAGTATCTTGGTAAATTTCCTTGAAAGCCTGAAAGACATTTACATAAAATTTTAAAAAAAAATCGAAATTTTTAAGGGTGCCATAGCAACTTGTTGTTATTAGGTACTACATATTGCTCACCAAATTCAAAATTGTAAAAGCACACTTTTATAATGAATCCATTATACAGAAATATGCATCCATAAAATCACTACAAATTTAAGTTCCGTGAAAAAATTTATTTTCAATGAAAATTATTTTGTTGACAAATATTTTTTTTTTGTTGTAATGAGAATCAATATATGCGATTTTTAGAACGCGTGTGAAAAACAAATTAATAATAATTGTAAATTTTTAAATTACTTAAACGTGTTCATATTTTTTAGTTTTGGAAGCATTGTTCAGTACAATAATGTCGTATATCAAATGGCATGATCATTAAGATTGCCAATCGGCAACGTCCTGGCAACGGATGTACAAATTACGGAGTACTTTTGTGGTAAAACTTTATGTAATAGATTATTTTATTTATGTGATAAGTGGTAAATTTTTTCATGCTAGCTTGAAAGTTAAATCTTAGGAAAGTAATTTCTTAATTTTTTCTTAAGTTCAAATTTAAATTTAAAACAACAACCACATAAAAACAAGCATAGGAATTAAATATTTAATGAAAACAAATTATAATTTTAAGGTCTCCCGTTTCACAATTTCCCTCCACCAAGAAAGATAAAAAGTTATCCCCCTTCCAATTGGTACATAAAGGGGTGCTTAATTCGATGCTCTAAAATTAAAATTAATGCATTAATTTATTAAAAAAGTTCTTGCTTAATACGTAGTTAACCAGACAGGGATTTTCAGCTTGACCATCACTTTCATAGATGACGATATCCAAAACACCATAACTACACACGAATTTGGTTTGTTTGCTTGGTGCACTTTGAGCCCAATAAATGTAAAGAAAAAAAGAAAAAATAAGTAATATAAAATTTTTTTTTAATGTCAATTCCTACTTTTTTTCCACTCTATTGCAAAAAGTCCTTTATAAATAATTTTCATTAATTTTTTTGAGTTTATCTGGCGCCATCTATTGGTAGATATATGCAACTTAAATGTAAAAAAAAAACTAAAATTAATTAATTAAATTTAATTACTGAATCAATATTTGAAAAACTGTATTAACATCCAGTGCCCTCCACTACAAGTTCAAAAAATGTATCTGAACTTGAGTGGATGAATAAAAAGTATTTTATGAACGATTGAAAATTTGAACATGATATATGTAGGGAGAGTGTGAACTAATAGAAGGAATTGAAAAACAATCATAGTTAATAAAGAATGAATTAAAAGAATTATATACATATAAAAGATTGAATTAAAAAAATTATCAATTACTGAGAGATTTGTCGATTTTGTAATAAACTATTGCCTTTCCTCGATACTTAGGCCAACGGTATCTCTCGTCCTTGATGGCAGCCTGAAAGGGAAGCACAGTTTAACTTCATTGCAGTAATTTATGGTGCCTAGAATCTTAAATATTTATTTATCCATTAATAAGGATTTTAATATAAATATTAACATTATATTCGATGACTATCGAATTTATCTATCAGTTGTTTTTTAAAAAACAATAAATTATATAAACTTCAATATAAAAATCAGAATAAGCAAGGATCCATAAGAAATATTTAAGAAATAATATACTTAGCAATTTTTGCAACATAAACTTTCGCCTATCAAAACTCTGCAACATGAAAGAGGCATCTTATAGGTATATGTATCATGCGCATAGCGTGATAGGATATACAAGTAATTAACATTTCTGCAGAGATTCACATGTTGGGCGCAGCATGCATGTCGCCATATTTTTCATGCATGTTTTGCAGCCTATTTTAATTCTCAGTTTTTAATGTGGTTATATTTCAAAAGGGACTATGTGAGTTCACAAGGGGTTTCCAAGTGAAACTTTAATATAAATATAAGAATAAGCAAGCAGTCGTTAAGAGTAACCATAACAAATATTTATGAAATAATATGCATTGCGATTAATGCAAAATAAAATCTTGCCTACCGAAATCTCTGCAACACGAAGTAAACATCTAATAGGTATGGAATATGCATCATGCGCATACCTTGATAGGACATGCAAGTAATTAGTATTTCTGCGCAGACTCATGTTGGGCGCATGCCCTACTTCTTAAATTTTACAGCTTATTTATGTTTTTTAATGCGGTTTTATTTCAAAAGGGACTATGCGAGTTCACAAAAAGTTTCATCAACCGCAATGCATTGCTGCTTTGGCAAGTAACTTTTACCCTGCTCGCACCTTATTCTGTAACATCAGGAATCATAGAGCATGAAATGGGGCCGGGCCTTTTGCACCCCGATCTGCCTCAGTTCTCTCCATTCGATATCGTTTGCAATATAGAATTTCAGCAATAATTCTATTGCTACGATCGAATTCTATTCTAGACCTCAGGTATGTGTGTCTGCAATGGTGCTGAGGAACGATGAACAAAGGAGATTCACTTTTCTGGCAAATGATAATTTCGCCTGATTTGAGACTGACAACAACGTAATAAGAATTTTTTTTTTGTTCCAATGCAGCTGGCAAACACTTAGACAGCTTGGTCTTGGATGCCTTAAGGCAAGCGCTGCACAGACGTACTCACTTTGCATTACCCAGGAGGCGCGTGTAACTTGAAGATAAGCCACGGACGCGGAGTAACAATGCCCCCGCAACGCTCTACGATCCTATTAGGACCGAGACCTACAGTTTAAAGTGGATTCCGAACCACTACAAACATCCATGGCACCGCCGGGACTCGAACCCGAAACCTGTGGTACCGAGCGCCAGAGCGCTAGCTACTCGGCCATTCAGGCCCCCAATAAGAAAATGTAGAACTCTTTAATTACGCATCTGGAATTATAGTTTGATAGTGTATTTTACACTTTCACCCCCATTAATAAGTACTGATAGAACACTGATCAACCAGGAAACAATGTTCCAGGAAACAGTTTCTGGGATTTTGGAGACTTTCCAGACTTACATATTATTTCAAAAAGAAAATGTGAGATCTCATGTGGTAAGAATCACCTTTTTCCACCAGACTGTATTACAACCTTGGCTTGCCCGTTCTTCTGGGATTTGGTTTCATCAATCCCAGCTCCAGTAAATTTCTCATTTTTTTATAATACCAAATTATTTATGCTTATCTCACGCTGAAATTCGGTTTTTAACTAATAAATAAAGCTTTTATACTGTAATGCTTTCAACCATTTTAACATTTGACGAAAGTCAAAACTAACTTTCACCAATTCATCTTATACTACTGTGTTCAAAAAGTAAGACACATTTTTCAATTTAAAATTCCTGGGGCTAGTGAAATTTAAATTTTTTCTTCTTTTTTAGGTTGCTGGTACTGTCCTTGACTTCTACGTGAAATTTAATGGCAAAATATTCATTAGTGTTTGAGTTACGCCTGGCCTTGTGAGACGCTCAAACTGATTCCGGCGATTTTTGAAAACTCTAAATTAATTGAACAAAGAACTTGAACTAAATTTTGTTTGCGGATACGTTTAGAATGCTGCAGAAGGCATTCGGCGAGCATTCCTATATCGGAAAGGAATGTTTAGAAGTGGTCATTAGAAGACCATCAACCTCAACCGACGATGCTCACGTCCAAAAAATTAAAGATTTAATGATTGCAAACTGTCGATTTACAATTAGAGACCTTGTGATGATGATGTTGGAATTTCAAAAGGATCAGACGATTCAATTTTGGGCCTCAATCGCGTCAAATCTCGATTGGTACCAAAACACTGAATGTGTGAGCTCACACTGCATTGATTATTTTTGACTTTTTCTCCAAAATTGAAATCCATATCTCTCCACAACCACCATATTCACGCCATGCGACTTCTGGCTATTCCCTAAACTCAAAAGGCCACTAAAGGGATACCGTTTTGAGTCGATTGAAGAGATTCGACGTGAATCGGCGCTCTTTGAAGGCCATCCCTGCCGATGACTTTTTAGCATGCATTCATGGTTGGAAAAAAAGTCGGCATACGCGCATTGTGTCCGGAGGGTATTACTTTGAAGGTGATGAAATAAATTTTTAAAAATAAATAAAGTGTTTCTGAAAAAAAAAAAAAAAAAAAAAAAAAAAAAAAAAAAAAAAAATGGTGTTACTTTTTGGGCACAATAGTATACATTTTTCACTTTACTCCTAATCCTTTACTCTCTGCTAAAAAATTCAATTTTTTAAGTCAGTTGTATTTCATCAATCGTCTAGATTTAGTGTCCTTGTACTGTATTGTAGCGTAAAGAGCTTTTGATTGTTAGTACTGTAGGATAAGACAAAAAAAAAAAAATTCAGATTTCCTGTTAGTATGAATGATTAAATCCTCATTCATGGAGATGATTTTTTTTAATGTACCGGGGAAATATACACTACTGGCCATTAAAATTGCTACACATGAAAGAAATGCAGATAACAAAATGATATTTTTTGGACAAATATACTATACTAGAAATAACAAGTAATTACATTTTCAAGTCATTTGGGTGCATAGATCCTTAGAAATCAGTAAATATTAACACAGAACAACCACCATAAGTGCAGTAATAGCAGCACTTATAAGCCTGGACCTTGAGTCAAATAGAGATCGGATGGCTTGGGCAGGCACAGATAATGCTCATGCAGCTTCAACACGATGCCACAACTCATCAACTGTAGTGGCGTATGGCATGAGTAGACCAGACGTTTTCTATTGACAAGAGATCTGCTGAACGTGCAGGTCAGGACAACAGCCGAGCATTTTCCGTATCAAGGAAGGTCCTTACAATACCAACAACATGCGGTTGTGCACTATCCTGCTAAAATGTTGGGTTTATCAAGGTTCGAATAAAGGTAGAGCCACGGTTCGTAACACACCAGAAATGTAATGTGCACTGTTCAAAGTGCCGCCAATGCGAACAAGAGGTGACCGATAAGTGTATCCAATAGCACCCTATACCATCACGACAGATGATGGGCCAGTATGGCGATGACGAATGCACACTGCCAATGTACGTTCAACACGATGCCGCCAAACACGGATACGACCATATTGATGCTGTAAACACAACCTGGATTCATCTGAAAAAATGACGTCTCGCCATTTGTGCGCCCAGGTGCATCGTTGATCACACCATTGAAGACGCTCCTGTCTGTGATGCATCGTCAAGGGCAGCCGCAGCCATGGTCTCCGAGCTGAGAGTCCATGCTGCTGCAAACGTCGTCGAACTGTTCGTGCAGACACTTGTTATTGACTCATGGCTCATGACGCTGCTGCATGATCCATTAAGGCCATTTCGTTTAACAAGCCTGTCTTCTCGGCTGTTAGTGATAGGGGGCCGTTGAGATCCAGCATCGCGTTCCGTATTACCATCCTGAACCCCTCGATGCCATATTCTACTAACAGTCATTGGATCTCGACCGACGCGAGCAGCAATATTGCGATAAGATAAACCGCAATCCCCGCACGCTATAACGCAACGGCCTTTATCAAAGTCTGAAACGTGCTGGTGTGCATTTCTACTACTTACACGAGGCATCAGAACAACTTTTCACCAGGCAACAACGTTCAAATGCAATTTGTGTATGAGAAACCGGCTAAACAATTTCCTGAATAACCACATTTTAGGTGTCGCTACCGGCACCTGCATTGTCTGAATGAGCTGAAAACTTATAATTTGCATATCACAGCACCTTCTTCCTGTCGTTTAAAGTTCACTTCTGTAGCATGTCGCCTTCTTGGTGTAGCAATTTTAATGGCCAGTGATATATCTATTGCATATTTGTTACCAATAAACTTTAAGATGAACATATTCAATGTAATGATACTTTAATAATACATACATTTCTGTGATCATCGTCTACGAATCGCATATCATCCCCTTCGCCGTGAATAGCTTGCATTGCAGCATCTGCAAAGTGAACAATAAATATTAACGATAGTCTTTAAAACATCATAAAATTAAGTCCCATTTTTCATTTGGTTCATTCTGGTATCTATAAAAATATTAGACTCGTTTTAATGCCCTTACAAACAAATAGAAATAAATAAAGATTTCGACAAGGTCATCGTATTCATGTAAAATATAATGAATTCATGAATTCGTGACTATTCATGATTATGAATTAATTAATTCATATAACTTTTATTTGTGATCGGCGTAATAACCTTACAGTACTGAATTACAACTTTCAAGTGCTAAAAGATTGCAATGGAGGTTCTGTCCTTTTTTATTCTTTGAAGGGTAATTATAAAATATGATAGCATATTAACATCTAAACTATCTATAATAAATCACTGGATCATTTTTAATTATGTTAGATGCAAAATGAATTGACTTAGCCATCATTCCAGGACAACATTAACTATCATTTAATACAACCTCGAAGTGATCTACATCCAAAGGTATGAATCTTAGATGAGCTGATAGATGGCAGCCCAACAATAACCTCTGAAGGTCACTGTCAGTATCTAACGGGTTTAAAATCATTTGTGAAGATAAAAGGGCTTTGGTTGATAAATGAAAAGGAACATGAAAATGCCAAATTCCACTCTACGAAAATGACCACGAGCCTCCTGCAAATATGTGGCTAAGAAATTATGTTTCCCTCACACTATACTTCTTTCCTGACTTACACTTTTATACTTATACTTTTATACAGTGCTCTATATTATCTCTTCAGTATAACTACTAATATGTCGAAAAAATAAGACCAATTTTCAATTTAAAATTCCCGGGGAGTAAGGAATTTCAATTTTTTCTGCCTTTTTAGGTAGTAGTTGGCACTGTCCTTACCATCTGTGTAAAATTTGACGTTAAAATATTCATTAGTGTTTGAGTTACGCGCGGCTTTGTGAGACGCTCAAACTGATTCCGGCGATTTTTGAAATGTCTGAATTAATTGAGCAAAGAACTTGAATTCAATTTTGTTTGCGGAAACTTATAGAATGTTGCAGAAGACATTCGGTGAGCATTCCTATATCGGAAGGAAATGCTTACATGTGGTTATAAACAGTTCAAAGAAGGCAGAGAACTCGTTGAAGACGAAGAACCCTCTGGTCGACCATCAACCTCAACCGACGAAGCTCACGTCCAAAAAATTAAAGATCTGGTGCTTGCAAACCTTCGATTTACAATTAGAGACTTTGCTGAGGATGCTGGAATTTCAAAAGTATCGGTCAATTTTATTTTAGGCCTCAAACGCTTCAAATCTTGATTGGTACCGAAAACTCTAAATGCGCCAGCTGTAACTGAATTGATTCTTTGAGTCTTTTTCGCTAAAAATGAAACCCATTTCGTTCCACACCAGCTGTATTCACATCATTCGACTTCTGCATATTTCCTAAGACCATTCCGGAGACACCGTTTTGAGTCGATTAAACAGATTCAACGTGAAGGTCATCCCTGCCGATGACTTTTTAGCATGCATTGAGGATTGGAAAAAAAAGTTGGCATAAGTGCATTGCGTCCGGAGGGGATTATTTTGAAGGCGATGAAATAAATTCGGAAGAATAAATATAGAGTTTTTTTGAAAAAAAAAAATTATTGGTCTTACTTTTTGGGCATGGTAGTAAGACAACTGTTTAAGTGTTTGCTAGCTGCATTAGAAAAAGAAAATTATCTAAACGCAGCAACATTTTTTAAAAATTGTCTGTAGTATTTTTAAAAAACACATATCAACATACCTGCATCGGACCAGTTTCTTGGTCCCCATGCAGTAGGTACATATTCGTCGGGATCAACTGAAATATCAAAAGCATTATCTGTGGGCCCCCTTAAAGGGTTGAAGAAGGTGGCCAGCGCCAGGAGGAATTGCCACCACATTTTCGGTTGCAAGGCAGCTTCTCTGTCTCTAGTGTAAGAAAGGGAATCAGATAGGAGACAGAGATAAACTATCTCTCCATCTTTCTGAGTTGCGAGACGTCTGTCACTTAAGACGTAATAAGGGTGTGGGATTTCACGTGCGTCTTCAAAAGTTAGTGCAAATTTCGCTTATTTGCAAGGATTATGGCCGGTTTAAAATTGCAAGTTAATATGTTTTTGGCTATCTGCTGACTTCTAACTAGTTTTAAGGCATAGGTATGATTTTTTTTTTATTTGCCTTTCAATGAATGTCTGGGTTTTTTTTTTTTTTTTTTTTGCTGTTTTGAATGTTACCTTGTCTATGTTTAGATTAAATTTTGATATGCCAACACGTTTCTATATTAAATGAAACGTTTTTAAACACTATCTGTTATGCTGGATTGTGAAATTTGAAAAAAAAAAAAAAAAATCATAACTGAAAATTTAACGCATTAAATCATTTATTAAAAATGGTATTGGAATGAAATCTTTTAAAGTATATATATTTTGAAATTTATTTTTTCTAATTATTAGTAACATCATAATATATATCAATCACAAGAATAAATTTTGATATGTCAACACATTTCTATGTTAAATGAAATGTTTTTAAAAGCTATCTGTTTTGCAAGATTTTGAAGTTTGAAGGAAAACACGAAATCACAGCTGAAAATTTAACTATCGCATTAAAAAGGTAATGAAATGAAATCTTTTAAAGTAACCACATTATAAATTACACAAATTTTTTAATCATCGGTAACATCACAATATATATCAATGGTAAGTTCTATAATATATATATATACATGAGGGCCTGAATGGCAAAGTGGCTAGCTCTCTGGCGCTCGGTACCACAGGTTTCAGGTTTGCGGTGCCATGGATGTTGTAGTGGTTCGGTATCCACTTTAAACCGTAGGTCCCGGTCGAATATGATCGTAGAGCGTTGCGGGGGCATTGTTACTCCGCGTCCGTGGCTTCTCTTCAAGTTACACGCACCCCCTGGGTAATGCAAAGTGAGTAATGTTTGTGCAGAGCTTGCCTTAAGGCATCCAAGACCAAGCTGTCAAAGTGTTTACCATCTGCATTAGAAGAAAAATATATATACAGGAATGGCAAAATTATATTTTGATACGTCAACACATTTATATATTAAATTAAACGTTTTTAAAAGTTATCAGTTATGTTGGATTGTAAAGTTTGAAGAAAAAACAAAATCATAACTGAAAATTTAACGCATTAAAAAAGTTATTGGAATGAAATCTTTTACAATAAATATATTTTGAAATACATACTTTTTCTAATCATCGGTAACATCATAATATATATCAATGGCAAGATTAAATTTTGTTATGACAACACATTTCTGTATTAAATGAAACGTTTTTAGACCCTATCTGTTTTGCAAGATTGTGAAGTTTGAAGGAAAGAAAAATCACAACTGAAAATCTAACTATCGCATTAAAAAGTAAATGAAATTAAATCTTTTGAAGTAATTACATTATGAAGTACATAAATTTTCTGATCATCGGTAACGTCATAATTTTATATCAATGGCGTGAATTTGAAGAATATTATTCTCGTCGTCTTCTTTATGGTTTACAGAATATATTGATCCACTGGCCCTTAAACTCTTGCCTTCCGATTGGATACTATAGGGGCCTGATTGCCGACAGGCTAGTGCTCTGACTCTCGGTCCACAGGTATCGGGTTGAAATCCTGGCGTTGCCATGGATATTTGCATTAGTTCGGAATCCACTTTAAGCCGTAGGTACGGGTCTCCTATGATCATAGAGCGTGACAGAGCCCAATCAGACTTCTTCTCCCCCACATCATTCCCAAACTGTAAAGGAGCCACTCAGCTCTAGGCAGAGTGATGTGGTGTGGTGTGGCATTAGTAGATTGGATACGATATTGTTTAAATGAAATAACAGAATATTATAGGGCCTGATGGCCGAGTGACTTGTCCTCTAGTGTTCGGAGCCACAGGTTCCAGGTTCGTGTCCCAGAGGTACCATGTATGTTTGTAGTGGTTCGGAATCCACTTTAAAACCGTTGGTCCCGGTATAAATTGACTGTAGAGAGTTGTGTGTAGTTCTGACAACCCTACTCTTTTTTTTTAAAGAAAATCCTCATTTCCTGATGTATATCAACTTAATGAAATGTAATATAATAGATAAATTTGCAAATTGATTTTTAGCATAAAATATGCCTTTCGTAATCTTATTTAAGTTAGATGATAAAACTATGGATGCCTGCATTTCAGTCACAGCTTCGGAAAACTCTGTCAAGAGTGTGACAGAATATCTATGCAAAACTTACCCCAAGTTTCTCTTTGTGAAATGGGTGAGAAGAAGTCTGATTGGGCTCTGTCACGCTCTGCGGTCATATGAGACCGGGACCTACAGCTAATTTGTTCAGAATAAAACTACTCGTTACGATTTCAAACAGATACTGATTTTTTTTTGGGGTTTGTCGCTCTACGGTCATTTTGAGCACACTTTGGGATAATTAGACCGAGACCTAAATTTTAACCTGGATTCCGAATCACTACAATCATCCATGGCACCTCTGGGATTCCAACCCGATACCTGTCGTACCGAATGCCAGAGCGCTAGCCACGCGGCCGTCAGGCCCTTTATGTCAAAGTCTGGTGTCAAGCCAAAAATTTTGTAGGTATGGCTTCATACAAGGAGACTTCTTGAAGGCTGGACCTGGAGTTTTATTTTTGCTACTGCTCGTCATATATTACCTTAAATTCTTTCTTTTGTTTTTTTGCAAAGAATGATTCTTTTTGAAGATTCTCACTATACAAATATTGTACGAAATCTGAAACTAATGGTTGTAATACTCTTAAAAATGATATTATTAAGATTATAAAGGACACATTTATTGTTAATTGAATGATTCCCTTATTGTAGATTAATACTGAGATCCTTGGCCGCGTAGCGGCCACTAGCTCCTTCATTGTAAAATGTTGAAACATAGCTGGGGTCTCATGCCCTTTGAGTTAATAAGAAAAATATATAATTAAATACCCTTTTTTTTAAAAAAAAGAATTATTTATTGAATAAAATTATAAAATGAAAAATAACAAAAATTTCAAAAGTGTAAATGTTTATAAAATCAGTTGCATGCAATCAAAAATATAAAACAAAATGAGCAAAGGTCAAATTAGGAGAAAATTAGACAGTTGTAGGTAATAAATCAGTCAGAGCAGGAGAAAATCGTCAGGATAAGGAATTAATTTAAAATATTTAGAACAATGCGAGGTCTTTTCTATGTTTGAGGGAAGAAATATCATAATCGTAATTTTGTAGAATATTTAAAACAAGGTTATGGATGTTTTGCATATTATTATAGAATTTAGTAGAATATTTAAAACAAGGTTATGGATGTTTTGCATATTATTATAGAATTTAGTAGAATCGAAAGATTCATGACAGCTTTATTATCATGTGTGAACATGATGTTGTCCTACCAGTGTTGACCAAAAAAATAAAACTAGAAAATAAAAAAATAAGTTAAAGTGTAAGTTATTGTTTAAAACAGATTAATCTTTCTCTCAAGACGAGAAACCTTCATTTTAAAATGTTTTTATTTAAAATAAGCGCTGATTTTCAAGTGATTTTATCCATGTGTGTTTTAAAACCGTCATGGAATATGTATTGCTGAATATAACGAATGATCTATATCCAGTCAAGTGCTCTGTAGTTCATTTTGAATAGACTGACTTTTAAAACATAAACAGATTATTGTGTCGATATCCTCTAAATAGAGTCTAATTTATGAGTTTATGTTTATGAAAGTTAATTTAACCATCAATTAACAGCACACTCTGTATGAATTCGGTTGTGTTTCTTATAGTATTTCAACAATTGTTTCATTATAAAGTTTTAGAGGCATTGATTTTAGTTATTATACTCATGCTGTTATTGCATTTGATAGTTCTTCTGGAGTTCTGCACTTTAAGGTTCCGATATCTCCAAGTTTCTTTTCCACACCAAATGGAATCGCCAAAACATCAGTGGCCATTTTATTTGCTTAGAAGGATACGTTAAAAAAAATCACATAGGAAAATTATGGCCAAACAAACAAGGGGAAATCTTTAATTGGATTAGAGTCCTTAAATTTAGTTATTATATTCATGTCGCTATTAAATTTGATAGTTCTTGTGGAGTTCTGCATTTTAGAATTCCGATATCGCCAAGTCTCTTTTCCGCACCAAATGGAATCGCCAAAACAGTAGTAGCCATTTCATTTGCTTAGAAGGAGACTTTAAAAAAATCACATAGGAAAAATATCGCCAAACATACAAGGGGAATCTTTAATTGGATTAGAGTCATTAAATTTAGTTATTATATTCATGTCGCTATTAAATTTGATAGTTCTTTTGGAGTTCTGCATTTTAGAATTCCGATATCGCCAAGTTTCTTTTCCGCACCAAATGGAATCGCCAAAACAGCAGTGGCCATTTCATTTGTTTAGGGGGAAATTTGCAAAAACCGCAAATGAAAAAAAATCGCCAAACAAACAAGGGAAACCTATAATTGGATTAGAGTCATTAAATTTAGTTATTATATTCATGTCGCTATTTAATTTGATAGTTCTCGCCAAAACTGTATAATCGCCAAAACTGCAGAAGCCATTTTATTTGTTTAGGAGGAGACTTTGGAAAAACTGCATGGGAAAAAAAATCGCCAAACACACAAGGGGAACCTTAAATTGCAAAACTCCCTTTCTTGTAATATTCTTAGCAATTGCTTCGTGAATTTTTTAGGTACTTTGGAATACATTTTTTGCATACATTTTTGAACATTGCAATACTTCCATTTGTATTTGTCTAGCCAATTCACATGGGAGTATACCAATGTTCAAGTATTGCCAGCACATGACACATTGAAATAGATTTATCCTTTTTATGGCACTATTTTAGTTTTTATATCATTATTAACTTCTTTTATAAGATTCATAAATGCTGGTAAATATAATATAAGGATTAATATGAAAATAATATTTACAATGACCAGTTTTTACTACTAATTACATGATATGTAGAGGTATAAGAAATTAATTATTATGATATATATAAAAAAGGTAAAAAAAAAAGGAAAACAGACAACTATTATTCAACAGCTATTAAAAACATGGATTATAAAGATGTAGAATAGGCCCTGATGGCCGATGACTGATGGGTATCACATGTTGTGTTCCAGTCCCGGCGGTGCCGTGGATGTTTGTAGTGGTTCGAAATCCACTTTAAACCAGTATTATCTTCCTCTATAAGATCCATAATTGCTGTTAAACATATTATAATGATTATTATAAAAATATGATTTACAATGACCAGTATGTGCTACTAATTATGTGATATATAGAGGTATAAGAAATTAATTAATATCATATAGTATATATATCAAAAAGTTAAAAAGAAAAACAGATAACTCTCATTCAACAGCTATTAAAAACACATATTAAAACGATTTCTTTTACGATTTTCTTATTTTTTTTTTTTCAGAGATGTAATTATAAAACGATATAGCAGAGTAATGTTTTTAGTAAATATGCGCAATGCATTGATTTTAAAATTCTGTTTAGTCACATTTTACCGAGCTAGCGTCTGGATTATTTGAAAAAAGTCGACTTTTGAGATATTAAGATGATAAAAACGACTGCTGAGTAATATTAAGGTATTGAATTACTTTAAGTTATTAAGATAAGTGCAAAAGCGACGCATATAAATAAGAGGTTACTGGATCAAAGATCACATTCTGCGGTTAACATCCCATTGGCAAACATGTGGTGGAAAATGCTGCTAACATTTTGGGCCCTGATGAGGCAGCCTGGGGTGCCTGTCGGAGACACCGTCGATTCGGATCCCTCGGAATTTGTTCCCGTCCCGCATGGACCCCAGACTGTCGCTGAAGAAGGTGAGTTCCCGATGCTTATATTACTTCTCTGTATTATCTTTGGCCTTTCCCTCCTTCCATAGCTCATTCCGTGGTCTGTACGAGAGGGTCTATTTTCCCTCTGAACTCATAGCTACCTATAGACTCTCGGAAAAATTAATCCCTCTCACGCTATTCATTCTTATCTTATCGACAAAGTCTCGACGCGTTATGGGTGGTCTGCAAAGAAATTAACCATCAAGCTTATTGTTTGTTTTTTGTATTGACATCGAAATAGCTGTTTTTTTAGACATCTTTTACGTATGATATTTTTGACGTTATCGAAATAAACCAATAGTTTGTTTTTGTATTCCCTTTTTTTATATTTCGGTTTTTGACATCGAAATAGCTGTAATTTTTTAGACATCTTCGTTACGTATGATATTCAAATTCTCGACGCGTTATGGGTGGTCTGAAATTAACCACTTATTGTTTGTTTTTGAAATCGAAAACCATCGACGCGTTATGGGTGGTCTGCACAGAAATAAACCATCAAGCTTATAGTTTGTTTCCCTATTTCGGTTTTTGATATAGAAATAGCTATAATTTTTAGACATCGTTACGTATGATAATCAAATTCTCGATATAATAATCAAATCCTCGTTATGGGTGGTCTGCAATGAAATAAACCACCAATCCTATTGTTTATTTCTGTAATCCCTTTCTTCCATTTTCCTTCTTCATATCGAAATAGCTATAATTTTCAGACATCTTCGTTATGCATGGCATAAATCTCGACGCGGTATAGATGGTCACCAAAGAAATAAACCATCAAGCTTATAGTTTGTTTCTCTATATTCCGTTTTTGATATAGAAATAGCTATAATTTTTAGACATCGTTACGTATGATAATCAAATTCTCGACTCGTTATGGGTGGTCTGCAATGAAATAAACCATCAAGCCTATTGTTTCTTTCTGTATTCCCTTTTTTTTTCTATTTCCGTTTTTGATATCGAAGTAGCTATAATTTTTAGACATCTTCGTTACGTACAATTTAAGGTAAAAATGGGCATACTTTCTTTAAGGGGTGAGCGACAAGGGTTTCTTCTGAGGGATGGGTAACAATTTGAAATCCTTTTGACCGCGGATTAGCTAAACGTGATTTCAAACAATTTAATTCTTACACCAAATTAAAAACATTCATAATATGTTTTTAAAATACACTATATGACGATCAATTGTAGATTCACTTATTACAGTATTATGCATTAATCAATCCTATCAAATGACATATGCAACCCTTTTATTCATCCCAAACAATTTAAATATTACGATTCATCACAATGACGTTTTAAAAGAATTAATCTTGAGCCAGGCTTAAAGGTGTGTGTGAAGGACAACAATTTTTCGCAACAACACACCCTTTATTCACTATCCGTAATTATATATTTTTTTTTTTCCTTTTTTTTTTTTTTTTTTTTTTTTTGAATAAAAATCACAGGAGTTGGTGAGTAGAGGATAAAACCTCGATCAGCAAAAAATAAAAAGTAAAAATTTACTAAAAACAACAAGAGTTGGAGTTTTTTTTGGTTACTATTTTTTTCTTTATTTGTTTTTTTTTCTTGTTAATTCATTTCTCTACGTCATTTAGTTTTCCTTCTAACATTAATTTTAACTCTAGTTTTAATTTAAAGTATTCTAATAACAATGATATATTTTATATGTATTAGTTTTAGTTGCATTAAATGTTTTCAATGTAATGATCTCTGAAATTTAATTGTAATTCTGATACTCCTTAAGTAATCTCTCAAATTCTGCAAATAATTTTACAATAAGTCGATTCCTAATTTTTCTTGTATTATATATCTATATTACCTGCATTGAGGTGAAATGGGGATAGATTCGAAAATAACAGTTTTGGGTTTTCCTCTGTTACAACCCCGGCATTCCTTTCAATGCAATTCTCTCCCAAAAAGTAAGACCAATTATTTTTTTTTTCAAAAACTCTCTATTTATTTTTCCAAATTTATTTCATCGCTTTTAAAGTAATCCCGTCCGGACACAATGCAAACTTTTTTTCCAATCCTAAATGCATGCTAAAAAGTCATCGGCAGGGATGACCTTCAAAGCGCGCGGCGATTCAAGTTGAATCTCTTCAATCGACCCAAAAGGGTGCCCTCAGAGTGGTCTTTTGAGTTTAGGGAATAGCCAGAAGTTGCACGGTGTGAATACGGTGGTTGTGGAACTCTATGGGCTTAATTTTTATCGAAAAAGTCACGAAGAATCAATGCAGTGTGAGCTGGCGCATTCAGTGTTTTCGGTACCAATCGAGATTTGACACATTTGAGGCTCTTTTGAAATTGCAATATCAGCAGCAAAGTCTCTAATTGTAAATCGATGGTTTGCAAGCACCAAATCTTTCATTTTTTGGATGTGAGCTTCGTCGGTTGAGGTTGATGGTCGACCAGAGGGCTCTTCGACTTCAAACACTTTCTCTGCTTTCTTTGAACTGTTTATACCATTTTTAAACATTTCTTTCCGATATAGGAATGCTCATCGAATGTCTTCCGCAAATGAAATTGAGGGCAAGTTCTTTGCTCAATTGATTCAGACATTTCAAAAATCGCTTTAGTCAGTTTCAGCATCTCACAAAGCCAAGCGTAACTCAAACACTAATGAATATTTTGACGTCAAATTTCCCACGGATGTCAAGGACAATGCCATCAACATAAAAAAAAAAAAAATAGAAATTCCATAAGCGTCGGGAATTTTAAATTGAAAATTGGTCTTACTTTCTGGACACAGTAGTGCGGAGAAGTCCCTAAAGAGACTTTTCAATATGAGGCATATTTCTTCTTCTTAATCCAATTGTTGCTGATGGTTCAATCAGTGGGGTTTGTGATCTTTGATGGAGGAAGTTATGGGTTCGATTCCCATCATATCGTTGCCAATTAAATAAAATCATACTCAAATAAGGGATATTATTTAAAATATAATGTTTATACGTGCAAAAAAAGTAATCTAATACTTCAGGTTTGTGGCATTAGAAATATACTTTTAAAACCATGAATGTATATAATTTGATAAAACAATCATTAAATAATATTTTTACTAAACATTATATTTAAAACATTTCATTGCGCTCATCAATAATCGCATACAATACTTCTTAAACTTTTTTTTTATTGCTTTGTACTCCTTTGTATTCTTTTACAGTGATATTTACTTCTTTGTTTAGAGTGATATTTATAATAACTATACCTAGGTAGTTACAAGATCGAACTGAAAAATTGAATAATAGCAGCCATTGATAGCTATGCTGCTAGAAGTTCTTCACTATACGACTAATAGATTCCTGCTACTATACTACTAATAGAAGTCGATAGACCACGATACTATTTTCGACTTTAAATTGATTTCCTTCTAATGACCAAGTCTAAATAACCGGCAAGAGTGTTTTAACCAATTCAATCTAAAATCGATGTTCTGTAATGGTCTAGTATCGATGTGACGTAATTGTTTTTAACAGATCAATCTAAAATAGTTGTCCTTTAATGGTCAAGTTTCTGTGGTTGGTGATAGTTTTTAACCAGTAATCTAAAATCGATGTCCTCTAATGGTCAAGTCTCGATGGCCGTTAAGAGTTTTAAACAGTTCAATTTAAAATCATTGACGTCTAATGCCAAGTTCCGATGGCCGTTAAGGATTTTAAACAGTTCAATTTAAAATCATTGTCCTCTAATGGCAAGGTCTCGATGGCCGTTAAGAGTTTTAAACAGTTCAATTTAAAATCCTTGTCCTCTAATGGCCAAGTCTTGATGGCCGTTAAGAGTTTTAAACATCTCAATCTAAAATCGTTGTCCTTAATGGTCAAGTTTCTATGGCTGATAAGAGAATTTTAACCAGTACAAGCTAAAATCGACGTTCTCTAATGGCCAGGTCTCGACCGCCGTTAAGAGTTTTAAACATCTCAATCTAAAATCATTGTCCTTAATGTTTAAGTTTCTGTGGATGGTAAGAGTTTTTTAACCAGTACAATATAAAATCGAAGGTCCTATGATGATCAAATATCGATTGTCGATGTAATTTGACTTTTCAGTTCACCAGTGTACAGATTAGGGATTGGTAAAACATATCTCACGTATCTCGATAAAAAACATGGCCAAAAGCTTCAAAGAGCTGACGGATCCATGCAATTAGAGTTGCGAAGATTGAAATTTTGCAAACTAATGAAACTTTGATACCTTTTTTATAAAAAAATTATTCTCGTACATAATTTTCTAAGGGATTTATTTTTAACTGTAGAGATATTTTCTGGACATGCTATAAATCAACGCATTTCATGATTATCTGTTACATTTACGATCAAAAATAAATAATCTTACCGTAAAACCATGCAATTAATATTAAGCCATACTATTTTTATTTTTCAGATATCACTCGAGCTGCTATTTATGGTGAACACTATGGTGGTGATATGATATTCCCTGATGATTGGAACACTTCTGATGTAAGTATTTACCAAGATAAATTAAAATCGTAATCTACGAACCAAAATTGAATATTCCATTTAATTCCCGGTTAGATTGAAGTTTTCTGTATTTCAGACTAACTTCCTAACATGAACAGATTTATTAATTCAATTAAAAAAAATGTAATTGATTTAGCGGTAGAAGTGAATGTTCGTGTTATTTTGTGAAAAACAAGAAACAATTTGCATCGAAAAAAAAAGTAAAAAATACTCAAACATAAAATAAAAAATCTAGAAACTGTTTAGAGTTCTCGAGTCTACGTCGAATCTAAAAATGCGTGGTCTGCGGCGGACTTTCATGATCACACGGCATGATATACGAAACCGTATGGAGATCACTTCGGAAGCAAGCGGTCTATTCCGGCCTATTCAATCAATTAAGAGAAAAAAAGAAAAATAACACTTCTGGCAGACACGTCGCAGAACTCTCTCCCTTCTTCCCCAAAAACAACTAATTTAAAACAGTCCACCGAGAAGGGGGAGGGATCAATGGATCAAGGAAACAAGGGAATTCGGAAACAAGGGATCCGCCTCCCTCACTTCTCATTGGAGAAGACATTTCTCACCTCGTGGTCGATCACTAATCATGATGGAATAACTCATGGTGTAGTCTATATTCCATCTGTAAATATTTCATCCGGGGAAAGTTGCATAGTTTATGAGATTAATTCGCTAATTTTATGAAACTCATTAGTATACATGATACCGAATATCTGCTATCATATTTGAGTGACAAGTTGTTCTCATTCCCTACTTCAGAAGAAATCATTTTAAAGTAGTACATATCTATGTTCCTGAACTCATTCATATGATGGTAATTTACACAAGGTCTATTACACATGATACGTAGAGACGCAGTTCTAAACATAAGTTACATCGCTATTATTATTATAAAAAGCATTGATAATGACAAAAAATGTATGCCATCTTTTTCGTCAGTTAGACAGCTGCTAAAGTTTCCATTTTCTCTGCAACTGCAGCGACATGGACTGCTTTACAAATCGCGGCTCCAGGTGCTGATCTTATTTCTTTTCGTTAATTACCCTACAGACAATTTCATTTATTGAAAAAGGTAATCCTCACAATTATTATTGTGATAAACATTGACCATGACAAAAAGTGTATACCATCCTTTTTCGTAAGATAGACAGCCGCTAAAGTATCCAATATTTCCTCTGCAACTGCTGCGACCCGGACAACTACACAAATCGCGGCTCCAGGTATTGATATTATTTCTTTTAGTTAATAACCTTACAGGCAATTTCATTTGTTGAGAAAGGAAATCATCACTATTATTATTATGAAAACCATTGATAATGTCAAAAAGCGTGTACAATCCTTTGTCGTAAGTTAGACAGCCGCAAAAGTATCCAACATTTTCTCTGCGACTGCAGTGATACGGACTACTTGATATTACGCGGTATTGATCTGTATTGTTGTGTATTGATATTGATCTTATTTCTTTTCATTAATTATCTTACAGACAATTTCATTTATTGAAAAAGGAAATCATCGCTATTATTATTATGAAAATCATTGAAAATGGCAAAAAGTTATATTATCCGTTTTCTTAAGTTAGACAGTCGCTAAACTATTCAATACTTTCTCTGAGACTGCAGCGACTACTAGACAAATCGCTTCTCTAGGCATTGATATTATTTCTTTTAGTTAATTGCTGTACAGATAATTTTATTTGTTTGAAAAAGGAAAAAATCTGTTTTTTCCCTCACAGAGATTTTTAATATTTTCATTTATTGATATAATGAAATAAAAAAAAGTTAGATAAATTTCTGTGAATATGATAGCAAATTGTACTTCTTAGAACTGGACTAACAACTAACAAATCAGACTAATTTATTTATGCCACTATATCCTGTGTGTCATTTTTCTCAGGCTGGTATCAAAGATGAAAGATACCGTTGGCCACAATATCAAGGATTTGTTCGTGTTCCTTATGTGATAGACCAAAATTCTCGTAAGTATACAAGTTTGTTTCTCACATTTTTGCGCAGTTGTTTTATGTACTTTATTACACATGAAAATTTCATTATTGTATTTTGGAGCACATTTATTTCGTATTCCTTATCCCTTTTTCGTTTCTTTACCACATTCAAAATCTTTTAACATTATTTTCACGAGCTAATGATTAAATAATGCAAAATTGTTCTAAAAAAACAATTGGTGGTAGTTTGGAATTGTATAGTTCTCGTATTGTTTGGAAGTTTAGAGTTTGTATCTATATTTTTTTTAAGATTGTTTTTATGCGTTTTGTCCTTAACATTAAATTCCAAATTTTAGTGGTGACTTGTGTATTGACTCAGGTGATTACATTTAGTTTTATTATTACATTTTTTTCTGATTATCTTCAATCTACCTAGGTCAATTGCTTATAAGGAATATTAACTTTTTTAATTATTTCTACTATGTAGATTTTGGATATTTTTTAAACTTTTTATTTGTATGCATAACTAAATAATAATAAAGTATAAATGTGAAAATCTAATTCATGTCAAATATAATAGTTACCTTCGAATGCTGGAAACAATAGTATCTTTTTTTCATTCATTTCTTTACGTAATTTCCTTTTCCTTTTAATCAGCTAAGATAGCATTGGCTCATTGATTTTTTGAGGCAAATATGCATATTAGGAATATTCAGTTATGAAAATGTAGTAAGTGCGCACTTCGAATATTGAATGGGATTTCAAATATGACGGAAAATCAGAAAATTAGGATTAAACGGACAAAAAAATAATTAAATAAAGCGGTGCGCAAAAGGCTTCAGTAAGGAAGACTTCATCGAAAACTGCCAATATTGTGTATAGCATTAGTAGTATGCTAACCGAAATGAAAACTTTAACCGTATATCCAATTAATTGGTGTGCTAAGTCAATGGAGGTCTCTACTCTTTACTGAAGAATCAGGCTTTTGTTTGTAAATTAACTCGAAAACATTTTGGCCTGTCAATAACTAGCTATCCATGAAATAGTCAGATTTGAAGGATCCGGTGTATGCTATAACGTCTCGGCCTACTTTCTTTCCTTTAAAAACTCCTTTTAAGACAATACGTTTAAAGCGGGTGGTCAGAGTCCTTCAGTTCTCAATAGAGTAGACATTTCTCAGCTCGTAGTCTATAACGAATCATGATGGAACAACTGATGGTGTATCTATATTCAATCTGTAACTATTTCGTCCGGTGAAGATTGCACAAACGTTTAATAATTTTAGCGAAAAAGAATCAAGGAATCAATTCAGTGAGAGCTGGCGCATTCAGAGTTTTCGGTACCAATCAAGATTTGACGCGTTTGAGGCCTAAAATAAAATTGACCGATACTTTTGAAATTACAACATCATCAGCAAGGTCTCTAATTTTAAATCGATGGTTTGCAAGCACAAAATCTTTAATTTCTTGGACGTGAGCTTCGTCGGTTGAGGTTGATAGTCGACCAGAGAGCTCTTCGTCTTCAACGTGTTCTCTGCCTTTATTAAACGGTTTATACCACTTCTAAACATTTCTTTCCGATATAGGAATGCTCACCGAATGCCTTCTGCAACATTCTATACGTTGCCGCAAACAAAATTGATTGCAAATTCTTTGCTCAATTAATTCAGACATTTCAAAAATCGCTGGAATCAGTTTGAGCGTCTCGCAAAGCCATGCGCAACTCACACACTAACGAATATTTTGTCGACAAATCTCACACAGATGTTAAGAGCAGTGCCAGAAACCAAAAAAAGAAAGAAAATTGAAATTCCATAAGCCCCGGGAATTTTAAATTGAAAATTGGTCTTACTTTTTGGACACAGTAATAACACTTAGACAGTAGACATTTCTCAGCTCGTGGTCTATCATCAATCACGATGAAACAACTATTGGTATAGTTGATATTCCGTCTACAGTTGTTTCAACCTGTGAAATTCCCACAGACATTCCCTAATTTTATGAGTCTCATTATACTTGATACCGAATATTTGATATCAGTTTTGAGAGACAAGCTGTTCTCATGAGAGCAGAAACTAATTGCTCGTGATCTGTTACCAATCAGGATGCAACCACTCATGGTATAGTCCATATTCCATCTGTAGTTGTTTCGACCTGTTGAAGGTCGCATAGACATTCGCTAATTTCACGAGTCTCAATATACATGACACTGAAGATTTGCTATCAAATTTGAGTGACTGATTGCTCTCACTAGTATTAAACACTACACCTTGCAACTCAATTATATAGAAAGGAAATTCTTCATCAAATATATTAACCATTCAAAGGTGGTTAAGCTATTTCAAGCTACTTTGTGGTTCTTTCATCATATAAAACGATAACTCTAGACCATACACAGCCCTTTAGGTGGATAATTATCTTAATGAAAGAACTATTGTGCCAATTATATAGAACAACCAATATTATCTGGAATTCAACCTAATTGAACATGTTTCTAATGATCCAGAGAGACCTATTGGTGAAACTGACACTTTCTGCATCTCTTCGCGATCTTGATGAACTTTTCTCTTGATTTGATATTTTCAAATCAAGAGGAATACCGACACATATATATGTTGTTGTTGTTGTTTCTTATCCCACTTGGCTGGCTAAGCCCACGAGCCCATATGGACTCATGATTGAAGGGGAAGGAAGCAGCTTCTGTTGTGATGGAGCACCCGTAGGTAGAAGCCTGACTTTTTGCTCCGTGACGCTCTTACAGTCATAGGAGACCGGGACCTACGGCTTAAAGTGGATTCCGAACCACTACAAACATCCATGGCACCGCCGGGATTCGAACCCGAAACCTGTGGCACCGAGCTCCAGAGCGCTGGACACTCGGCCATTCGTCTATTTAACGTCTATTTAACAAAAACATAGACTCGATTATGAAAAAAATGGAATAGCATGAAGAAGACAATGTAAGATTGGTATTTAAAAAAATTAAAATTCCTTTAGATGCATATGAAGATGTACGTATCCTCAATTTGTAGTGTGTATATATATGTGTAGCCAACGGCCGTACCATGCTGAATATACCGGTTCTCGTTAGATCACCGAAGTCAAGCATCATTGGGCGCGGTCAGTACTTGGGTGGGTGACCACCTGGGAACACCGCGTGCCGTTGGCAAATTTGGGACCTGAATGACCGAGTGTCTAGCGCTCTGGAGCTCGGTGCCACAGGTTTCGGGTTCGAATCCCGGCGGTGCCATGGATGTTTGTAGTGGTTCGGAATCCACTTTAAGCCGTAGGTCTCGGTCTCCTATGACTGTAAGAGCGTCACGGAGCCAAAGTCAGACTTCTACCTACGAGTGCTCCATCACAACAGAAGCTGCTTCCTTCCCCTTCAATCATGAGTACGTATGGGCTCGTGGGCTTGGCCAGCCAAGTGGGATAAGAAACAACAAACAACAGACGTTGCTTCTGTTTTCAAAAATATTTAGTCTTCCACTTTATCCAATTTTTTCCCATTTTGTCAGGTTACCTATTTCATTTTCAAGAAAGTTAAAGTTATTTTGTTTATCTTCTTGTATTAGTTTTACCTTTAGTTTTTCTTCTAGTTTTTAACTTTTTGTATTTTAAACGTATTACGAGCTTTAGAATGATTAACGCCAAACAGATCTCGTAGAGTCATTGTTTATTCTTGTTCTTTCCATTTTAAGCCTTTTTGACAGATGGGTTTTATTTTCAATGCTTCTTTGAAGTTTGAGTCAATCTTTAAAAAGTCCTACAATTTTATCTACAATAGGCTTTATTTAACCTGTCTTAGGTGGAATCTTAGTCTTTTCCAAACAGGTATAGAGTGATCGGAATCGTAAAATATTTAGGTTTATTTAAATTTTGTAATAAAAATGCTGAGAACTTCTCTGTGAGCTGGCAACATTTATGTAGGACAATGATGTAAACAATTGACCAGGAAGAAAAATTATGTATATCTATCTATCTATCTATCTATCCCAAGACCACCATTGTTTTGGCGGCATCGTGGTGAACGCACATTGGAAGCGTGCATTCGTCATCGCTATACTGGCCCATCACCTGTCGTGATGGTATGGGGTGCTTTTGGATAAACGTTCGCATTGACGGCACTTTGAACAGTGCACGTTTCATTTCTGGTGTGATACGACCCCTGGCTCTAACCTTTTTTCGAACCCTACGTTTCAACAGGATAATGCACGACCACATGTTGTTGGTATTGTACGGACATTCCTTGATATGGAAAATGTTCGGCTGTTGCCCTGGCCTGCACGTTCAGTAGATCTCTCGCCAATAGAAAATATCTGGTCTATAGTTTCGGAGCGGCTGGCTCTACACAATACGCCAGAGTTGTGGTATCACGTTGAAGCCGCATGGGCATTTGTACCTGTACATGCCCTCCAATCTCTGTTTGATTCAATGCCCATGCTTATAAGTGCTGTTATTACTGCACTTATGGTGGTTGTTTTGGGTACTGATTGCTAAGGATCTATGCATCCAAATTACTTGAAACTTTAATCACTAATGAATTTCAGTATGATATAAACTCATGTTTGTGAAAATTGCAACACCATGAAGGACTTACGCGAGTGAGCTGAAATTTTCTGGAAATGCAAATTAGTGCATGATATGCAAATGATTAGAATTTCAAATCCGTAGCGTATGCATATGCTGAGCAGTGCCCTCTGAACGGCGGATGGATCCGAATAAATAGACGGCTGTAGCGAGGCGTGTATGGTTATCGGTGGTTATCCGCTAATGGTAAACGTTAGCTCAATCGTTACTTATGCCTCTTCGACGAAAGAGAGCGAAATTTGAACAACTTACAGAGTTTGAACGGGGGAGAATCGCCGGCCTTCTTGAAGCTGGATTGTCTTATCGTACAGTAGCTGCTCGTGTGCAGCGTAACAGCAGCACAGTGATGCGTCTTTGGAAGCAGTGGAGGGACGAGTGTCGGACAACTCGGAAATCCGGGAGTGGACCCCGAAATGTGACATCAGCTCGCAATGATAGACACCTGGTCAGCATGGCGCTGACGGACCGTACAGCTTCCTCTAGACAATTGGCAGCACAGTGGTCAATAGCTACAGGTGTTTCATTTTGTGCTTCATCAATTCGTTGATCAATTACAGGATCCCTCTCACGCTAAACCTTCGCAGCCTGCGGCTACAATGGGCGGCTCAGCATAGAGACTGGCGTGCTGATTGGCAGCATGCCGTGTTTTCTGACGAATCCCGCTTTAATTTGTGGTACCATGATGGCCGCATTCGTGTCAGACGCTAGGCCGGTGAACGCCATGTGTGGGATTTCGTTGGTCGGCGTCTCGCTCGTGATCCTCGTCCTGTTGCTTCTACAGACGAACTTTGGGTACGCATACAAACAATATGGAATGCTCTTCCTCGGGCAGACATTCAAAATTTGTTTGACTCCATGCCATGTCGTGTAGCAGCACTTATTGCGGTGCGTGATGGCTACACAAAATACTGATTCCAATCTCTTCTTATTGTTTGTTTGCTTTGAACATTTAATCATTTATTTGTACCACTACCACTCAACTGTGTATTAAATTTCATTCAATTATGATGATTCTTTCATGGTGTTGCAATTTTCACAAACATGAGTTTATTTGTCTAATAAATATCATTTTGTTATCTGTATTTATTCCTGGTGTAGCAGTTTTAATGGCCTTTAGTGCATATAAATTGAGACTTTTTAACTCTATGGATTTTCATCATACTACTGCGCCAAAATAGTAAGACCCATTTTTTTTTTTCAAACACTCTTTATTTATTCTTCCAAATTTATTTCATTGCCTTCAAAGTAATTCCCTCCGGAACAAATGCAGTTATGGCAACTTTTTGTCCATTCCTCAATGCATGCTAAGAATTCATCGGTAGGGATGGTGTATGTGAGCTTTTTGTACGTGACTTCTTCTGTTGAGTTTGATGGTCGGTCAGAGGGTTCTTCTCTTTCCGATATAGGAATGATCATCGAATGCCTTCTGCAACTTTCTACACGTTTCCGCAAACAAAATTTGATGCAAGTTCTTTGCTCAATTAATTCAGCCATTTCAAAAATCGCCATAATCAGTTTTAGTGACTCACAAAGTCAAGCGTAATTCAAACACTAATAAATAGTCAATTTTCACACAGATGTCAAGAACAGGGCTAGCAACCTAAAAAAAAAAAAAAAATTGAAATTCCATATGCTACGGAAATTTTAAATTGAAAATCGGTTGTGCGCTTTGAAGACAGTAGTATAAAGGGAAAATTATTAAGAATACTATACTCATTCAGCAATTTATATTATGGATAGAACACGTTGCATGCTATTTCCGCATGTTCTAACAAGCCATCCGCGGGGTACATGATTTGTAACTAGTTTCCATTTCGGGCCTTAGCATTTCATTTGAATGCTACAAATAGTCCACCGACGAGTCCATAGGAGGTTTGTATTGCCATCCAGAAGTTCTTTCAGTGGTAATTATTCCATATTTGAATTGCATATACGTGACTACCGTGCGGAATACATGAGAGATGCCATAAGGCATATTGCAAATTATATTCTGGATGGTAAAATGTTTGACACCATAAAAACTTTGAGTTTGTCGCAATCTGTTGATATTTAGAAGAAGTAGGGGATTTATGATAAAATTATTTTTTTAAAAAATAATTTTAGTCCTTCATTCAAATAAAGAAAATCATTTCAGGTCACTTGCAGAGAGTGGTACTCGAGGGAATGGAGATATACCACAAACAGACCCCTATAAAATTTGTTCCAAGGAGAAATGAGAGAGACTATGTCAGGATCTTTTCTGGAAATGGGTAAGTAACGGATTAGCAAAATTTTCCCCAGCTGCACATAGTGCTAAACAATGTTTTTATTTTATGTTATTTAACTTACAATCAAAAAAAAAAAATAAGACAGCAACATAAAACTAACTTATAAAAATCATTATCATTTTACTGCAAGTTGTAAATCTCCATTTGCATGTTATTTCAAGAAACAATGTAAACACGGCTCCTCCTTAATTTCATTAGACCCCTTTAGGTGAGAAAGCGGCTTTTAAATTTTACTCCATTAATTGCCATTATCAAAAAATGTTAGAAGCCCGAGGTAAACAAATGAAAAGTTTCACTGCTGAATAAAAAATTTATATCTTTGTTTTACCTCTAAAAGATCTGAATTAAATAATAGAAGAGAGTTCATCAAGCTTTTTTCTTACTCTTCCTGGTAAAATGTTCCATTTACGAGTAAGCAAATACATTTTATTTTACATTGAAGTGACAAAAGTCATGGGATACCTCTTAATATCGTGCCGGCCCTCCTTTCACCCGCCGAAGTGCAGCAACTCGACGTGGCATGGACTCAACAAGTCGTTGGAAGTCTTCTGCAGCAATATTGAGCCATGCTATTTCGATAGACGTCCATAATTGTGAATCTAGGTGGCCAAATCATTCGTTGGAATTGTTCAGAATGTTCTTCAAACCAATCGCGAACAGTTGTGGCCGGTGACATGGCGCATTGTCATCCATAAAAATCCCATCGTTGTTTGGGTACCATGAATGGCTGCAAGTGATCTCCAAGTAGCTGAACATAAGCATTTCCAGTCAATGTTCGGTCCAGTCGCACCAGAGGACCAAGTCCATGCCATGAAAAAACAGTCCACACCATTACGGAGCCACCACCAGCTTGAACAGTGCCTTGCTGACAGTTTGGGTCCATGGCTTCGTGGAGTCTGCGCCACACTCGAACCCTACCATCAGCTCTTACCAACTGAAATCGTGACTCATCGGACCAGGCCACGGTTTTCCATTCATCTAGGGACCAACTGATATGCTCATGTGCCCACGAGAGTCGCTGCAAGCGATGTCGTTCTGTCAGTAAAGGCACTCGAGTCGGTCTTCTGCTGGAATAGTCCAAGAAAGCCAAATTTCTCCGCACAGTTCTAACAGATAAGTCCCTTGTACGTCCCACATTGATTTCTGCGTTTATTTGACGCAGTGTTGCTTGTCTGTTAGAATTTACGACTCTTTGCAGACGTCGCCGGTCTTGGTCGTTAAGTGCAGGCGGTCGATCACTGCGCTGTCCATGTTGGGATGTTATACCTGAAATTTCATACTCTCGGCACATTCTTGACACAGTGGATCTGGGAATGTTGAATTCCCTAACGATTTCCGAAATGGCATGATTCATGCGTCTAGCTCCAACTAACATTCCGCGTTTAAAGTCTGTTAATTCCCGTCGTGCGGTCATCATCACGTCAAAACCTCTTCACATGAATAACTTGAACAGAAATGAAAGCACTGCGTATTTATACCTGTTCTACGCGATGCTACTGCCATCTTAAAATTTGCATATTGCTATCCCATGACTTTTGTCACTTCAGTGTATTTGATAATAATGTTTACACGTTAACTAGAAGATTAATCAAATTACTCAAAATGGTACATGGTACAGGCTTTTATTTATTTTTTTCTTAAAATTAGTTCCAGTTTTCTAAAATTAAAGTCTATCGTCCAGAAAATAACAGTACATTAATTTTCAGCCACATGAAATTATAACGAAAGCTCTTAACAATCATTCAATTTGATTAGTAGATTTTCTAACTTGGACATCAAGAATTTCAATGAGACTCTTCAGTTAGTTCCATGAATTTTCAAAAATCAAACTCAAAAAGAGAAAAAGACTCACACTTGATGAATAATGTAGATTCTAAAGACATGCAATGATCAATTAATTACTAGGATTGCACCTATTATTTCCTTTTTCTTCTTTCTTTATAGTGTTGTCCGCCATATCTGATATTATTATCAGGTGTCCCACACAAGTTGAGAAATGCTGTGATATGAAAATGTTCTGCAAACTGCTTTGTTGAGGTGTTCAGAAATCAAAATTTGTAATTAAATAAGTGTAGGAGTATACTTTCATACTTTAGTATACTTGCATTTTTTATACTTGTATATATAAATGCATACTTGTATTGTTAAGAGAGGGAACCGAAGTAAACAGCTGGAAGGGCATTGTTAAAACAGACAAAGCCATGCTTGAATGCACGCGAGAATTTAAAATACTGTTATACTACTCTGTCCGAAAAGTAATACCAATTTAAAATTCCCGGGCAATATGGAATTTCCATTTTTTTCCCCTCTTAGGTTGTTGACATTGTCCTTGACATCTGTGTGAAATTTGACGTCAAAATATTCATTAGTGTTTGAGTTACGCTTGACTTTCAAAGACGCTAAAATTGATCCCGACGATTTTTGAAATGCCTGAATTAATTTTGCAAAGAATTTGCATTAAATTTTGTTTGTGGAAACGTATAGAATGTTGTAGAAGGCCTTCGGTGTGCGTTCCTATATCGGAAAAAATGTTTAGAAGTGGTATAAATAGTTCAGAGAAGGCAGAGAACACGTTGAAGACGAAGAGCCCTCTGGTCGACGTTCAATCTCAACCGAGGAAGCTCACGTCCAAAAAATTAAAGATTTGGTGCTCGGAAACTATTGATTTACAATTAGAGACCTTTCTGATGATGTTGGAATTTCAAAAGGATCAATCAATTTTGGGCCTCAAACGCGTCAAATATCGATTGGTACTGAAAACACTGAATGCTTCAGCTCACACTGCAATGATTGTTCGTGTTTTTTTTTTGCCAAAAATGAAACACATATCGTTCCACAACCACTGCATTTAAACCGTGCGACTTCTGGCAATTCCCGAAATTCAAAAGACCACTACGACACTAGGATTTGATTTCTGATGGAATCTATAAAAGTATCCACCGTTTTGAGTCGATTGAAGAGATTCGACGTGAATCGCCGAGCGTTTTGAAGGCCATCCCTGCCGATGACGTTTTAGTATGCATTGAGGATTGGAAAAAAAGTTGGTATAAGCGCATTGTGTCCAGTGGGGATTACTTTGAAAGCAATGAAATAAATTTGGAAGAATAAATAAAGAGTTTTTGAAAAAAATTGGTCTTGCTGTTTGGGCACAGTAGTATCTCTTCAAATTCAGTAGCCTTTTAACGATGGTTTAACTTTTTTCCAAAAGCATATGCCTGACCACTATAACTGACTATATAACATTCAAGAAGTACATTAATAAGGAATTCTCTAATAATAAAGTAATAATAAGGTAATAAAATAGTAATGTAATAATGAGGTAATACAATAATAAACTAATAATAACGTAATACAATAATAAAGTAATAGCACAACAGTAAGATAATTCTCTATTAATAAAGTCGTAATAAGGTAATAAAGTAATAAAAGGTAATACACAATATTACATATAAGTTATAACACAATAAAAAGTTAATTCTCTAATAATAAAGTAATGATAATATAAATCTCTGAAAATAGTATAATAATAAGATAGTTCAATAATAAAGTAATAGCACAATAATAAGGAATTCTCTAACAATAAAGTTATAATAATCAATAATAAGGTAATAGCACATTAATAAGGTAATTCTCTAATAATAAAGTAGCAATAAAGTGATATAATAATAAAGTAATGATAAGGTAATACAATAATAAAGCAACACTAAGGTGATATAAGAATAATGTGATACAATAATAAAGTAAAAGCGCAATAATAAGGCAGTTCACTGTACAATCCGCAAAGAAGGAAAGGGCTTTTATTATAAATGTCTTCCTGGGCATTGCGAAAACTCGATTGCAGGACATTTAATTCAAAACAAATAAATTGAATAATGCAGCCTTTAAACTTATCTATCATCATCAGCTACTTTCAGTTGCAATGATTTCAAAACTTCTTTTAGATGCTGGTCAATGATTGGAAGGAACGGAGGACGACAAGACCTGTCTTTGGGCCAAGGTTGTGCGTATGTAGGTTTGGTTGTACACGAGCTTGGACACGCAATTGGTCTATTCCATGAGCACCAGAGATCCGACAGAGACAAGTACATCAACGTATACCTTCAGAACGTGATACCAAGTAAAAATCTACATCCAATTTTTCTTTTACTCTAAAATGATGTACATGAATTTTTAATGCCACTCTTTTCGCAATTGGCCCCTTATGTAAGATGTAATTATTAAAAGCTGCAATAATGTCTCGTCGAAGCTAGTGCTGTTCCCCAAATATTCCATTTAAGATTCCGTTAAGATATTTGAAAGTATTATATTTAAAAAAAATAATTTTTAAATGTTTCAAAATGTTGAGATCCACATGGAAATTAGGTCAAATTGAAGGTGAAGGTATTGCTTAGCTGTTCAAAGGTGTTGACAGCAAAGTAACACGTTCATTTAAATGAACGATTTAAAAAACTAGTTTTTAGACAGTCTGAAAAAAAATTGTCCTGATTATGTGGCAGCCTCGAACTACACCAAAAGCATCTGTCATGTCGATATGAATTTTTAATTTTTTTTGTATATATGTAAAATTGTTTGTAATAATTGTATAATTTATGTGTTGCGGTGATATATTTATTGTGTGACAAGAAGACTATGCCAATTAAAACACTGCACAACGCATCATCTTCATTCGCCGTTGCAGCCAAAGATCTCTTTAATCTGGAAACTAGGCATTCCTTGAACAAATCCTATTTGTATACGTTAAGGGCTGGAGACAATACATATACACTGTTCCTATAGACACGCATTATATATACCACCATAACACATGTTTGCTGTTGTTGTAGCTTATCCCCTAGATTTAGAATCCTAAACCAAATCCAGTAGATCATGCTGCATCAATAAATCGTAAATGGTCCTCTCCCTCATTCAACAATTGCCTCACAGAGGCACCAATACAATCGATGAGACGAGAGAAAGACGCGATGGCCGAGCAATGACAAAGGGTAAATGTCTTCTCGTCTCCATTGAAGGCCATAACACATGGATTATACAATGATTACAAACAATTTTATCTGAATACAAAAAAAAATATATATATATATATAAATATTGAAACCCATATTGGCACGACACACCATTGCCCAACAAGATATCTAGTGTTTCATGGTACCATCATTTCACAAGGCTTCCTTATGCAAATTTCCGCTCTTTAAAATAACTTGCTTTAACTTCTTCTATACACCGAAAGAAAGTCACCAGGCACGATGACGCAACAAACATCATGGTTGTGAGTGACTGACATCATATAAATTCCGTTTCATTTTTTTTCACTGATTTATACATGAAACACTGCATCGCTGCAGATCACTGCATTTATGTGTGAAATACATCTTCTTTGGTGAATTATTTCTGCACCATTACAATAACAACATCAATTAAACATTTAATACCCCCATATTATTAAAAAAACCAATCCCACGAAAAACGCAATATATATATATATTGTGGATTGGTTTGATTTGATTCCTATTATAATCAATGTTCTCTTCTTACTGAAACTTCTGGCATTCTATCCCTTATCTCTTAACAGAAAGACATACCATTGACTTTTGTCTTACCAGCTTTTATTGATCGGAGACATTGCCTTTGGATATGGAAGTTCCTAGAGCCACTTAAGAGCGAAAATTGCAACTAAGTATTTGTTAATTCCATTTAATATGAGTCTCTTTTCGCATAAATAAGTGGAACACCATAAGTAATGATATACGTCATCGTATATTCGAATTGAAATAAATCTCTGTTTTATGTTGAGCTATTATCTGCCATAAGATCAAAACAACTACATTATCTGATATGATTTAGGCAAACGTGTTGAAGGCAATTGTGTAAAAGAATACATCAAAATCTTTTAATACATTACATCATTTTTTAAGGGGAAAATGCTATAAAAATCTCTATGTGTAGCCGGTGCAGCATAAGAGCTTTACGTTTGCATGTCCAGTTTGACATGTTAATAACTAAGTATTTGTAGATGGAAGTTGAAAGATTGTAGTGGAAGAAAAGTGAGAACCTCACGTCATCTACCAGGGAAGGTAAAGGAGGGGAAGTTGACCTAGCATCCGGATCCACCAGTCAGTTCCCGCTGTTATGAATCTGTATGGAACGGAAGTTACGAATGTTAAGTTCGGAATGTCACGGAAGTAATCAAGGGCTCATTTTAAAGGTCTCAACAAGATCTACCTAAGTAAAACGATAAAAGCCACAATGAAATATAAGACAAGATCTAGCTAAGTAAAATGATAAAAACCACAACGCAATATAAGACAAGTTCTAGCTAAGTAAAACGATAAAAAAAAAATGAAATATAATTTAGTGAAGCAGTTTGAAAAATGATATCATGCCTTGCTTTTATGAAACCTAGGAGAAAACAAAAATCTAAGGAAAAGTTTGCATGTTTGGTTTGGTTTGTCGCTCTACTGTCATCTCGTACACAAGAGGGCTAAACAGACCGGTGACTACAGTTTAAAGTTTATTTCGAACCACTCACAGAACGTCAGCCACTGAATACTAGGCCAAGGAGGCGTATTTCAGGAGGTAGAGAAACAAAGCGAATTGAAAACGCCATATAAGCAAAGTGCAAAGTGAATGGGAGGAGTGAGTCATATATGCAAAGTGAATACAGGGATAGGTGTCATTGCGCATCAGTCATAATAGGGCTCCTATCATGAACTAATCGATTTGGAGCACATTACATTGTAGCAGAGATAGTAGACATTGATTTAAATAAGGCCATTGCATTTGATGATCGTTCTGTTTAATAAATATCTACACTATTGATTCCTTCCTTACTTCAAACGCAATCCCTCGTTTCTCCTCCTCTTGTAAAACTGTTAATAAAGATGATTTCACGCGCTAAGACAACGACACAGATTTGTGCACTGTGCACGCTGTCATTTCTTTTCACTTCTCTTTTAAAAAATATGTTCTTCCCCTGTTTGCTTTTTTCCATCATACATGAAACACAAAATTGTGATTTGTTTTTTACTTACAATATGCAAAACTAACTTTGAATGAACAATTTTACAGATCAGAGGCACAACTTCGGTCTTACTAACAGAAATAATGAGCTAATTTACACAAACTATGATTACGACTCTATAATGCACTACGGATCTTACGCCTTCTCCAGAAATCCAAGAGGACTACGCACCATGGAAGCAAAGAATGGACACCCACTGGTTGAACCATGGCAAAAGAAAGGATTTACCCAGTCTGACATCGTAACTATCAAGAAGTTGTACAAATACTAGTAACTTCTATGTAAATATAACTTCTGTTAACTTCTATGCAATTTAAAAACAAAGCACAATTTGATATTATTACTGAATTAATGTGAATGATAAAAATAAAAATATGATTAGTTTACTCTATTTTCCATTTTTTTAATGTTGAAATAAATCACTCGGAGATTCCCAAAAGTATACACTTGCAATTTATTGATAATTACACATCTTATTGCACTATTTCTATCAATCAATATTTTACTATCACATATAAATTATATATATTATCATGCAATAATAATGTACTAAAATGCATATTATTAATAAAATACATCTTTATGCAGATATGCATACACGATTATACTAAAGGAATAAATAAAAACAATAAAAGGTACTTTCAATAAAGAATAATAACGAAAATAAAGAAAACTTGCTCGATATATGAGTTCCGAGCTACCGTGCCATTCACAGACAATGAAAGAAATTTTGTGTTAAGGTATTTTGAGGTATGCTCTCAAGAATCATATGAAAAACAACAGTTATTCTCCAACCGTTACGGTTACAATGAAACTTTTGGAAAATTTCAAAAGTCAACACGTCTTTTTTTTTTTATTGGAAAGTAAGATCAAAAGACCAATTAGTAATAATTAAGTAAGACCAATTAGTTTTTTTTCGAAAACTCTGTATTTATTCTTACAAATTTATTTCCTCGCATTCACTTTCAGCGATGAAATAAATTCGTTAACTAATTTATTCATTTTTTCTCACAAATCCAAGCGTAACTCAATCACTAATGAATATTTTGATGTGAAATTTCACACACATGTCAAGGACAGTGCCAACAACCTAAAAAAAAAAAAATTAAATTCTATAAGCCGGAAACTTAAATTGAAAATTGGTTTTACTTTTTGGGTACAGCGGTAAATATTTTGAACTATTTTTCCAAGAAATTATAGTATCGGTAATTTTAATATTTTTTTTTATTACCTACCGGGAAAGAAGACTGCCTCAGTTTTATCAACATTTAATGTAATATTCGACATGTGAAATCATGAGTTATTAAGGACTTCAGGATAATGTGTTAGAATGGCAGCAATATATTTGATGGTTTGTTCCTACAAAGCGTAGCTGTGTCATCTGCAGAAATTGCTGTCATAACTTTAGGGGTATGCTATGGAGAAAGTATGGAGTATACGAATAATATTGTTAAAAATGAGTGCTGTGAAACGTAAACTGAATACTTTGACTCTCGCTGAAAAGTTAGAAGTGCTTTAAGCTGTAAAGAGTTGTCAAAAGAAGAAAGACGTTGCTGAACAATTTGGCCAATGAGTACTCTACCAACAGTAATAAAACACGAATCGGACATCATGAAAAAAATTGAAAACGGTCAAAGTTTGTCCTGCAAAAGACAACGAATTGCAGAATTTCCCGGCTTGGAGGAGTGCTTACCTAAATGGTTTAAGCAGCGTCAGAACCAAAACATCAGTGTCAGTGGACCACTATTACAAGAAATAGCCGAAATGTACTCTAAATCACTGGAACTGGCTAATTTCGGGGTCAGTCACGGATGGCTAGAAAAGTTCAAAAGAAGACATGAACTTGTTTTCAAGAAAGTTTGTGGAGAAAGTATAAGTGTCAACAGAGATGAAAACAGAGTAAAGAAGGGGAAAATCTTACTTCCCTGCCAAAATATTTTTAATTGTAGAATGAGCCTTATTTGCTTTAACAGATAATTTTCTATCAATGTAGGACTGGATTAATGGAATGAGCGAAGGACGAAAATTAAAAATAATTAGCTTATACAATAGGAGAATGTGTTAAAATAAATGTTATAAACTAATAAAAACAAAAAAACATAGGTGACATAAAGCATTTGAAATGTTTACATTTTAAAGATGAAAATATTTATAATCCTTACAAACATGAAAACTACAAAAATAAATTTCTATTTGCTCTTGAAATAGAAAGCAAATGCTTACAAAGTAATCAGTTTAAAATACTAGTGAATAATCGAGACAATTCAAAAGTGCATAATTTCACCTGCATGCATATTATTGTTTTAGTCAATAACGAAAGTAAAAATAAAAAATGGGACTTCTATATATTATATTAAACTTTCGATATAATATACACTGAAGTGACAAAAGTCATGGGATACCTCTTAATATCGTATCGGCCCTCCTTTCGCCCGGCGAAGTGCAGCAACTCGATGTGACATGGACTCAACAAGTCGTTGGAAGTCTTCTGCAGGAATATTGAGTCATGCTGTCCCGATAGACGTCCTTAATTGTGAAAACGTTGATGGTGCAGGATTTTGGGCACGAACAGATCTCTCGATGATGTCCCATAAATGCTCGATGGGATTCATGTCGGGCGATCTAGGTGGCCAGATCATTCGTTGGAATTGTCCAGAATGTTCTTCAAACCAATCGCGAACAGTTGTGGCCCGGTGACATGCCGCATTGTCATCCATAAAAATCCCATCGTTGTTTGGGTACCATGAATGGCTGCAAGTGATCTCCAAGTAGCTGAACATAAGCATTTCCAGTCAATGTTCGGTCCAGTTGCAACAGAGGACCAAGTCCATGCCATGAAAAAACAGCCCACACCATTACGGAGCCACCACCAGCTTGAACAGTGCCTTGCTGACAGTTTGGGTCCATGGCTTCGTGGGGTCTGCGCCACACTCGAACCCTACCATCAGCTCTTACCAACTGAAATCGTGACTCATCGGACCAGGCCACGGTTTTCCATTCATCTAGGGACCAACCGATATGCTCATGTGCCCACGAGAGTCGCTGCAAGCGATGTCGTTCTGTCAGTAAAGGCACTCGAGTCGGTCTTCTGCTGGAATTGCCCAAGAAAGCCAAATTTCTCCGCACAGTTCTAACAGACAAGTCCCTTGTACGTCCCACATTGATTTCTGCGGTTATTTGACGCAGTGTTGCTTGTCTGTTAGAATTTAAGACTCTTTGCAGACGTCTCCGGTCTCGGTCGTTAAGTGCAGGCGGTCGACCACTGCGCTGTCCATGGTGGGATGTTATGCCTGAAATTTCATACTCTCGGCACACTCTTGACACAGTGGATCTGGGAATGTTGAATTCCCTAACGATTTCCGAAATGGCATGACCCATGCGTCTAGCTCCAACTAACATTCCGCGCTCAAAGTCTGTTAATTCCCGTCGTGCGGTCATCATCACGTCAAAACCTCTTCACATGAATAACTTGAACAGAAATGAAAGCTCTGCGAAAGCACTGCGCATTTATACCTGTTCTACGCGATGCTACTGCCTTCTGAAAATTTGCATATTGCTACCCCATGACTTTTGTCACTTCAGTGTATATATATATATATATATATATATATATATACAGTAAAACATCTTTAAATCGAATTTCGTTAAGTCAAATACCTCCATTACTCGAAATTTCAACCCTCTATAGGTCGAAATTTTTAGTCGATTACCGCAAGCCATTTTGGTATATATTTTCTCTCCGTAACTCGAAAAAAAATTGGACCTGTGTTTCTCGAACATTAGCAAAGTTTGATTTTACAACTCGATCATTTGAAACTAATTACCTGTATAGCTCGAAGAAAAATAAGTTACCGACATTAAGGATTTGCCGAAAATGCACGTCTTTCTTTCTTAGAAAACAATGCATGAGTATATAGTAAATAGATTAACCCTTTCTATGAAATATTCTAATTACGTTGCTTATTCTTATAATTCTTATTAGTGCTATTGATTTCACTCTAGAGAAGCAAATCTTTTGTTTTCGATAGAAAAATATCAGAAGTAGTTTGGTTTTACTACAATACACATCTATTTTAATAACAGTATACGAATAATATTGTAAAAAATGAGTGCTGTGAAACGTAAACTGAATACTTTGACTCTCGCTGAAAAGTTTGAAGTGCTTTAAGCTGTAAAGAGTTGTCAGAAGAAGAAAGACGTTGCTGAACAATTTGGCCAATGAGTACTCTGTCAACAGTAATAAAACACGAATCGGACACCATGAAAAAAATTGAAAACGGTCAAAGTTTGTCCTGCAAAAGACAAAGAATTGCAGAATTTCCCGGCTTGGAGGAGTGCTTACCTAAATGGTTTAAGCAGCGTCAGAACCAAAACATCAGTGTCAGTGGACCACTATTACAAGAAATAGCCGAAATGTACTCTAAATCACTGGAACTGGCTAATTTCGGGGTCAGTCACGGACGGCTAGAAAAGTTCAAAAGAAGACATGAACTTGTTTTCAAGAAAGTTTGTGGAGAAAGTGTAAGTGTCAACATTGAAATCTTTGACAAATGGAAAAGTGAATTGCAAGGCTTGTTACATGGTTATGAATCTGACAATATCTTCAATGCTGATGAAACGGGACTGTTTTTAAAATGTCTTCCTGATAAGACACCAACTTTAAAAAAAATGATCGGTCCCATAGCAAGGAACTTTTGACAATTTTGCACGTAGCAAACCTGTCGGGCAGAGAAAAACTATCCCCCTTAGTCTTCGGAAAAGCTAAGAAACCTCGTTGTTGTTCAAGATGTAAATCACTACCTTTGAAATATGAAGCAAATACAAAAGCATATCGAAACCTCTGCAATTTTCAAAAAGTGGCTCATAAATATTGACGAGAGAATGTCTAAAGAAAAAAGGAAAATTCTATTATTCATTGATAATTGTATGGCATATAATGATATTCCACAAATGAAAGCCGTTAAAATCCAATATCTGCCTACCAATAACACATCAAAATTACAGCCTATGGATCAAGGCATCATTAAAAACTTCAAGTCATTATACCAGAAAGATGTAGTCATTAACATGCTGCATAATATGGAAGAGGAAAATAATGTTATTATAGATGTATTGCAAGCGATGAGAATGGCCGACGAAGCTTAGCGAAATGTAACTGCGACCGCTGTAAAAAACTGTTATGTACACTGTGATTTTCCGTTGTTATCACAGAAGAAGGTGAAGTTATTTCTATCCTTGAGTTACCCTTGATGTTCGACATACAGAGGTTCTACTGTATATTAAATTTTCGAGAAATTTAAGGAGCACAATATCTTGGGATTCCAAAATGGATAATATTAACTCACCTTTTTATCACTCAAATGATAATTATTAAAATATGAAAATTCATATGAAAAATATTAATTCAATTAATATTCATGTTCATTCATATGTTAAAAATTCACATATGCAGGGGTTTCGATATGCTAAATATATATATTAAATTTTCGATAAATTTAAGGGGCACAATATCTTGCGAGTCCAAAATGTATCATCTTAACACACTTTTTTATCACTCATCATTAATCACACAGTTTTACTCGTTTTAGAGTGAAAGTTTTGTACAATGAAGTTTAATATTCGAGAAATTGCTTTCAGTTTTGTAATTCAATTAATATATTTGTTTTAAATAATAAAATAAGTACACGAAAAATTGGTTTAACGTAGTATAGTTAAAATTTTTATATCAAGTAGAAGTTAAATAATAGGTTTATTTAACTTTATCACCTATGCATATGAAATTTTAAGGAAGTCTAATACTTAATATTTAAAAAAAAAAATAAAAATAAGACAAATTGAAAATGTTAAAGTGTTTATTATTTTGCTTGCAATAAATTGTTAAAATGTTTATTATTTATTTTTCTAAATTAAAATATATTGATCCTATTAAAAAACTGAAGTTCACAGAATAAGAGAACATATGTAGAATATTTGTGTAAAAAAAGGAGAAGCTAAAAGCTGAGAAAATCAACTTGAAAGATTAAAAGACACCTTAGATGATCACTTTTGACTGTTTTTTTGGTTTGTTTGTTAATTCATTCAAAATTTTTGTCCATTTTAATTGCGGTTTGCTTTAAAAGTTTCCGAACATTTTAAATTCTTTTTCTTATTTATTTTTTGCAGATAAAAAGTTATTATGTCTTCTTAGTAAATGATAAGTTTATAGTTATTTAAAAATTTAATTCATAATTTAATACAATTCAATGAATTGTAATAAAAATTATTACAAAAATAAATATATAAATTGTAAAATATGAAACTATCTGCTCGGTAAATTTCAACTTATCATGTGTGAACATTCGAGAGAGGATGAATAAACCCAGGAATATCCCAATGTTTAATAATGCAAGAGATAATATGAAGCAATTGATTGGAATACTACAAGAATGACCAAATTCAATAGCCACATGAATATAGCGATGTTGAATAGATCAAGAATTTCACGAAGAAGGAATTGTTCAAGAATCTCTAAAAGAATATGCAAAAATAAGATAAATGTAGTCTTAAATGAAGAAGTATTCCTATTCCTACAAGAAAAGTTATCACATTCAATAGCCAAAAGAATATATCAAAGTTTGAAGATTCTAGTCGTAAATGAAGAATGAAGTATTCCAAATTCTACAAGAAACATTATCATATACAATATCCAAAAGAATATATTAAAGTTTTAAAATTCTAGGCTTAAATGAAGAATGAAGTATTCCAAATACAATAAGAAGCCTTATACAGCTCAATAGGCACCGGAAAATGCCAAAACAGATAAATATGAAGTCGAAGGAATTGATCAACGCACTACGAGTAATTATAGCCATGAGAAATACAAATGTTTAAAATTCCAATTCGCTTAATATCCAAGCCAAGAATCCAGGAAATTCAGCATGTGTTGCTTCTAGGACATACCTAGAAGAATTTTGAAGGTAAACATATGTTATGCAGATAATTACTTTATTATTTAGATATACCAAATATGAATGTTCCATGAGAATGGTAAGTGGCAGATATGGCTGGCTCATTTACAGACCATTAGGCAGGAAGATGTATTTACATATTAGTTGTAGTAATTTCTCTCACTGGAAGAGCTTTGGTATTTCATTCCCAGAAAGATATATTCTTTGGCAAGTACATAATAAAAACCCATCACTCAAATTTGACAGCAGACAAACAGTGTTGTGGGTAGTTATATTACATGGAATTAATTTTTTCTTAATGAGAATAACCCGTCACTCGAATCTGATAACAGATATTCAGTGTTACGTATAATGAGACTCATGAAATGAGTGAATGTCTGTGCATCCTACAAAGCTCAAAACAACAACAGATTAGATATCGACTACACCATGAGTTGTTCCATCGTGATTGGTGATAGACCATTAGATGAGAAATAAGGAAAGCTGACCACCCCTCTTGACGGATTTCTTAAAGGGAAGTTTTTGGTGAAGCGGAGAGAGAGTCCTGCGATGAGTCGACCGGAATTGTTTTTTTCTTTTTCTCTGAAGTGACTGAATTGGTCAGTGTTTCCGCCTGTTTTCAAAGTGAGCCCATCGTGGTTTCGTGAATCACGCCGTGTAATAATTAAGGTCTTCCACAGACTAGGCAAATAGATTCGTCGAGAACTCTGAAAAACCTCTGATATGACCAAAGTATCTGACGTTGAAGTTGACTGACCTTGTGATTTAATCGTGCATTTCTGAACCAAATCTAAATCTTTAATTTTTTTTGTGGGGGGAAGGATAATAATAAATAATAAATTATAATAATTCAGAGTTCTGAATTTGTATATGTATATATTTGTGTATGTGTATTGTATTTGTAAATAAAAATTAAATTAAAATAAATTAATTGAAAAATAAAAGAAATAAAATGTTTCCATGAACCTGAAAATGGCTTTTTTCTTAAAGCCGTTATAGGTCTAATATAGACCGAAGCATTACATAGTGGACCTGATGTCTTTGAGGGAGAAGTGTTGCAAAAAGAACAGATTAAAACAGATGTTGTATTAAGAATTAATCTTTACAGAACATTTGGTTTAAAAACTACTTAATTCGTTAATGAGTTTATGGAAAGGAAATAATAACTGTCCTTAATAAAATAATTCATATATATATATATATATATATATATATATATATACACTGAAGTGACAAAAGTCATGGGATAGCAATATGCAAATTTTCAGATGGCAGTCGCATCACGTAGAACAGGTATAAATGCGCAGTGCTTTCGCAGAGCTTTTATTTCTGTTCAAGTTATTCATGTGAAGAGGTTTTGACGTGATGATGACCGCACGACGGGAATTAACAGACTTTGAACGCGGAATGTTAGTTGGAGCCAGACGCATGGGTCATGCCATTTCGGAAATCGTTAGAGAATTCAACATTCCCAGATCCACTGTGTCAAGAGTGTGCCGAGAGTATGAAATTTCAGGCATAGCATCCCACCATGGACAGCGCAGTGGTCGACAGCCTGCACTTAACGACCGAGACCGGCGACGTCTGCAAAGAGTCGTAAATTCTAACGGACAAGCCACACTGCGTCAAATAACCGCAGAAATCAATGTGGGACGTACAAGGGACTTGTCTGTTAGAACTGTGCGGAGAAATTTGGCTTTCTTTGGCAATTCCAGCAGAAGACTGACTCGAGTGCCTTTACTGATAGAACGACATCACTTGCAGCGACTCTCGTGGGCACGTGAGCATATCGTTTGGTCCCTAGATGAATGGAAAACCGTGGCCTGGTCCGATGAGTTACGATTTCAGTTGGTAAGAGCTGATGGTAGGGTTCGAGTGTGGTGCAGATCCCACGAAGCCATGGACCCAAACTGTCAGCAAGGCACTGTTCTAGCTGGTGGTGGCTCCGTAATGGTGTGAGCTGTTTTTCATGGCATGGACTTGGTCCTCTGGTGCGACTGGACCGAACATTGACTGGAAATGCTTATGTTCAGCTACTTGGAGATCACTTGCAGCCATTCATGGACTTCATGTACCCAAACAACGATGGGATTTTTATGGATGACAATGCGCCATGTCACCGGGCCACAACTGTTCGCAAATGGTTTGAAGAACATTCTGGACAATTCCAACGAATGATCTGGCCACCTAGATCGCCTGACATGAATCCCATCGAGCATTTATGGGACATCATCGAGAGGTCTGTTCGTGCCCAAAATCCTGCACCATCAACGCTTTCACAATTATGGACGTCTATCGAGACAGCATGGCTCAATATTCCTGCAGAAGACTTCCAACGACTTGTTGAGTCCATGCCACGTCGAGTTGCTGCCCTTCGCCGGGCGAAAGGTACCATTGACATTCAGTTTTTAAGGGAAATCTAATAAAATAGAAATAGATATATTTAGAAGAAAATTAAAATAGAAATAGATTAGAAATAGGTGAGATGAGAAATAGTTTTATTTATTTTTGTCATTGATGTCCATGAAAAATGTCTTACCATTGAAATTAATTGACATCCAGGAAAACATCTTACTACTAGAATTCATCGACCTCCTCGAAACCGTTGAAACATTTCAACATCCACGGAAACATCCTACTAATGAAATTCATCGATATCCATAAAAGCATCTTACCATTGACATTCAGTTTTTAAGGGAAATCTAATAAAATAGAAATAGATATATTTAGAAGAAAATTAAAATAGAAATAGATTAGAAATAGGTGAGATGAGAAATAGTTTTATTTATTTTTGTCATTGATGTCCATGAAAAATGTCTTACCATTGAAATTAATTGACATCCAGGAAAACATCTTACTACTAGAATTCATCGACCTCCTCGAAACCGTTGAAACATTTCAACATCCACGGAAACATCCTACTAATGAAATTCATCGATATCCATAAAAGCATCTTACCATTGACATTCAGTTTTTTCAGAAAATTAAAATTTTAGAAATAGGTGAGATGGAAATCATTGAATGAAAAATACCAGAAATAGGAAAACATATATAGAACTAGACCTCCTCGAAAGAAAATTTCAACATCCACGGAAAATCCTACTAATGAAATTCATCGATATCCATAAAAGCATCTTACCATTGACATTCAGTTTTTAGAAATAGATATATTTAGAAGAAAATTAAAATAGAAATAGATTAGAAATAGGTGAGATGAGAAATAGTTTTATTTATTTTTGTCATTGATGTCCATGAAAAATGTCTTACCATTGAAATTAATTGACATCCAGGAAAACATCTTACTACTAGAATTCATCGACCTCCTCGAAACCGTTGAAACATTTCAACATCCACGGAAACATCCTACTAATGAAATTCATCGATATCCATAAAAGCATCTTACCATTGACATTCAGTTTTTAAGGGAAATCTAATAAAATAGAAATAGATATATTTAGAAGAAAATTAAAATAGAAATAGATTAGAAATAGGTGAGATGAGAAATAGTTTTATTTATTTTTGTCATTGATGTCCATGAAAAATGTCTTACCATTGAAATTAATTGACATCCAGGAAAACATCTTACTACTAGAATTCATCGACCTCCTCGAAACCGTTGAAACATTTCAACATCCACGGAAAATCCTACTAATGAAATTCATCGATATCCATAAAAGCATCTTACCATTGACATTCAGTTTTTAAGGGAAATCTAATAAAATAGAAATAGATATATTTAGAAGAAAATTAAAATAGAAATAGATTAGAAATAGGTGAGATGAGAAATAGTTTTATTTATTTTTGTCATTGATGTCCATGAAAAATGTCTTACCATTGAAATTAATTGACATCCAGGAAAACATCTTACTACTAGAATTCATCGACCTCCTCGAAACCGTTGAAACATTTCAACATCCACGGAAACATCCTACTAATGAAATTCATCGATATCCATAAAAGCATCTTACCATTGACATTCAGTTTTTAAGGGAAATCTAATAAAATAGAAATAGATATATTTAGAAGAAAATTAAAATAGAAATAGATTAGAAATAGGTGAGATGAGAAATAGTTTTATTTATTTTTGTCATTGATGTCCATGAAAAATGTCTTACCATTGAAATTAATTGACATCCAGGAAAACATCTTACTACTAGAATTCATCGACCTCCTCGAAACCGTTGAAACATTTCAACATCCACGGAAACATCCTACTAATGAAATTCATCGATATCCATAAAAGCATCTTACCATTGACATTCAGTTTTTAAGGGAAATCTAATAAAATAGAAATAGATATATTTAGAAGAAAATTAAAATAGAAATAGATTAGAAATAGGTGAGATGAGAAATAGTTTTATTTATTTTTGTCATTGATGTCCATGAAAAATGTCTTACCATTGAAATTAATTGACATCCAGGAAAACATCTTACTACTAGAATTCATCGACCTCCTCGAAACCGTTGAAACATTTCAACATCCACGGAAACATCCTACTAATGAAATTCATCGATATCCATAAAAGCATCTTACCATTGACATTCAGTTTTTAAGGGAAATCTAATAAAATAGAAATAGATATATTTAGAAGAAAATTAAAATAGAAATAGATTAGAAATAGGTGAGATGAGAAATAGTTTTATTTATTTTTGTCATTGATGTCCATGAAAAATGTCTTACCATTGAAATTAATTGACATCCAGGAAAACATCTTACTACTAGAATTCATCGACCTCCTCGAAACCGTTGAAACATTTCAACATCCACGGAAACATCCTACTAATGAAATTCATCGATATCCATAAAAGCATCTTACCATTGACATTCAGTTTTTAAGGGAAATCTAATAAAATAGAAATAGATATATTTAGAAGAAAATTAAAATAGAAATAGATTAGAAATAGGTGAGATGAGAAATAGTTTTATTTATTTTTGTCATTGATGTCCATGAAAAATGTCTTACCATTGAAATTAATTGACATCCAGGAAAACATCTTACTACTAGAATTCATCGACCTCCTCGAAACCGTTGAAACATTTCAACATCCACGGAAACATCCTACTAATGAAATTCATCGATATCCATAAAAGCATCTTACCATTGACATTCAGTTTTTAAGGGAAATCTAATAAAATAGAAATAGATATATTTAGAAGAAAATTAAAATAGAAATAGATTAGAAATAGGTGAGATGAGAAATAGTTTTATTTATTTTTGTCATTGATGTCCATGAAAAATGTCTTACCATTGAAATTAATTGACATCCAGGAAAACATCTTACTACTAGAATTCATCGACCTCCTCGAAACCGTTGAAACATTTCAACATCCACGGAAACATCCTACTAATGAAATTCATCGATATCCATAAAAGCATCTTACCATTGACATTCAGTTTTTAAGGGAAATCTAATAAAATAGAAATAGATATATTTAGAAGAAAATTAAAATAGAAATAGATTAGAAATAGGTGAGATGAGAAATAGTTTTATTTATTTTTTTGTCATTGATGTCCATGAAAAATGTCTTACCATTGAAATTAATTGACATCCAGGAAAACATCTTACTACTAGAATTCATCGACCTCCTCGAAACCGTTGAAACATTTCAACATCCACGGAAACATCCTACTAATGAAATTCATCGATATCCATAAAAGCATCTTACCATTGACATTCAGTTTTTAAGGGAAATCTAATAAAATAGAAATAGATATATTTAGAAGAAAATTAAAATAGAAATAGATTAGAAATAGGTGAGATGAGAAATAGTTTTATTTATTTTTGTCATTGATGTCCATGAAAAATGTCTTACCATTGAAATTAATTGACATCCAGGAAAACATCTTACTACTAGAATTCATCGACCTCCTCGAAACCGTTGAAACATTTCAACATCCACGGAAACATCCTACTAATGAAATTCATCGATATCCATAAAAGCATCTTACCATTGACATTCAGTTTTTAAGGGAAATCTAATAAAATAGAAATAGATATATTTAGAAGAAAATTAAAATAGAAATAGATTAGAAATAGGTGAGATGAGAAATAGTTTTATTTATTTTTGTCATTGATGTCCATGAAAAATGTCTTACCATTGAAATTAATTGACATCCAGGAAAACATCTTACTACTAGAATTCATCGACCTCCTCGAAACCGTTGAAACATTTCAACATCCACGGAAACATCCTACTAATGAAATTCATCGATATCCATAAAAGCATCTTACCATTGACATTCAGTTTTTAAGGGAAATCTAATAAAATAGAAATAGATATATTTAGAAGAAAATTAAAATAGAAATAGATTAGAAATAGGTGAGATGAGAAATAGTTTTATTTATTTTTGTCATTGATGTCCATGAAAAATGTCTTACCATTGAAATTAATTGACATCCAGGAAAACATCTTACTACTAGAATTCATCGACCTCCTCGAAACCGTTGAAACATTTCAACATCCACGGAAACATCCTACTAATGAAATTCATCGATATCCATAAAAGCATCTTACCATTGACATTCAGTTTTTAAGGGAAATCTAATAAAATAGAAATAGATATATTTAGAAGAAAATTAAAATAGAAATAGATTAGAAATAGGTGAGATGAGAAATAGTTTTATTTATTTTTGTCATTGATGTCCATGAAAAATGTCTTACCATTGAAATTAATTGACATCCAGGAAAACATCTTACTACTAGAATTCATCGACCTCCTCGAAACCGTTGAAACATTTCAACATCCACGGAAACATCCTACTAATGAAATTCATCGATATCCATAAAAGCATCTTACCATTGACATTCAGTTTTTAAGGGAAATCTAATAAAATAGAAATAGATATATTTAGAAGAAAATTAAAATAGAAATAGATTAGAAATAGGTGAGATGAGAAATAGTTTTATTTATTTTTGTCATTGATGTCCATGAAAAATGTCTTACCATTGAAATTAATTGACATCCAGGAAAACATCTTACTACTAGAATTCATCGACCTCCTCGAAACCGTTGAAACATTTCAACATCCACGGAAACATCCTACTAATGAAATTCATCGATATCCATAAAAGCATCTTACCATTGACATTCAGTTTTTAAGGGAAATCTAATAAAATAGAAATAGATATATTTAGAAGAAAATAGAAATAGATTAGAAATAGGTGAGATGAGAAATAGTTTTATTTATTTTTGTCATTGATGTCCATGAAAAATGTCTTACCATTGAAATTAATTGACATCCAGGAAAACATCTTACTACTAGAATTCATCGACCTCCTCGAAACCGTTGAAACATTTCAACATCCACGGAAACATCCTACTAATGAAATTCATCGATATCCATAAAAGCATCTTACCATTGACATTCAGTTTTTAAGGGAAATCTAATAAAATAGAAATAGATATATTTAGAAGAAAATTAAAATAGAAATAGATTAGAAATAGGTGAGATGAGAAATAGTTTTATTTATTTTTGTCATTGATGTCCATGAAAAATGTCTTACCATTGAAATTAATTGACCAGGAAAACATCTTACTACTAGAATTCATCGACCTCCTCGAAACCGTTGAAACATTTCAACATCCACGGAAACATCCTACTAATGAAATTCATCGATATCCATAAAAGCATCTTACCATTGACATTCAGTTTTTAAGGGAAATCTAATAAAATAGAAATAGATATATTTAGAAGAAAATTAAAATAGAAATAGATTAGAAATAGGTGAGATGAGAAATAGTTTTATTTATTTTTGTCATTGATGTCCATGAAAAATGTCTTACCATTGAAATTAATTGACATCCAGGAAAACATCTCAAGGTCGGAGTGAACCTTAATTATCATAGGGTGTGATACATGAAACCCCGGACTCACTTTGGAAACAGACTGACTCTCCAGCCTATTCTGTCTCTTCAGAGAAAAAAGAAAAATAACATTTCTGGTCGACTTGTCTCTTCTTCTTTTCTAAAAATCTCTGTTTAAAATATTCGTCAAGAGGGAGTGGGCTGAGTTTCCTCACTTATCATTGGAGTAGACATTTTTAAACTACGGTCTCTCACTAATCACGATAGAACACAGTTATGGTATAGTTCATATTCAATCTGTAGTTGTTTCGACCTGTGAAGATCACACAGACATTCACTATTTTCCTGAGTCTCATTATACACTCATGTCCATAAATTAAGGATAATGAAGTTCAGGCAAAGAAAGAGACAGAAGCAAAACAAATTTGACTTATTTGCAAAGTCTATTTATTAAACAAAAGGTAAAGAGCAAAAAAGATGCTATATGTTTGACATAATTAATAAAAATTGCAATTTTTACTCCCTGGAGAAAATTTCAAAAAAGAACCTAGTTACAAAAAACAGTATAACATGGTTAGTATGATGGTTAATATGGAGTATGTCTCCCGGACGATGCAACACAGGCCTTACAACGCCTAGGCATGCTGAGTATCAAATTATCAATCTGATCTTGGGGAATATTACACCACTCATCAAGCAATGCCCTCCGAAGTTCTGGTTGACAGGTGGGAGGGGGTTGACGGGTTGCAATTCGTCGGCCAAGCATATCCCACACATGCTCTATTGGATTCAAGTCCGGTGAGTATGCTGGCCAATCCATACGGGTGATATCCTCCAATTGAAGGCATTCGTCTACAATGTTTGCACGGTGAGGACGGGCGTTGTCATCCATAAACAGAAATTCAGCACCCATGGCGCCCCGAAACAAACGTACATGCTGTTCCAGAATGACATCCCGATAGATGTGGCCTGTCATTGTTACACTCTGAACATTCAGGTCAGTTCTGGAACCGAGAATAATTCCTCCCCGAACGAGCCATCCTGCACCACCGTAACGGTGTCGTTCAATGGTGTTCTCTTGGTGGTAACGGGTACCTGGCGCTCTCCATATGAAAGTCCGCCGAGAATCAGACTGCAAACTAAACCTGGACTCGTCTGAAAACATCACACCAGACCACTGTTGCGGTGTACACAATGCATGCTCTCTACTCCAGGTTAATCGCAGGCGACAGTGAGTTGCGGTAAGTGGAACACATCTGACAGGCCTACTAGCATATAGATCAATGTGCCCTAAGCGTCTGTACACGGTCTGCCTCGAAACTGTCGTACCGGTAGCTGAAGAGAGCTGACGAGACAGGTCTGATGCTGTGCTCCGTCTGTTTCTTTTGGCAGTAACTGCTAAATACCGGTCCTCATTCGGCGTTGTAACTCGGGGGTGACATGTGCTGTAACATCTACTCACATTACCATCATCTTGGAATCGTTGCCAAAGCCTGGAGATGACATTCTGGGCGATTCCAAGTTCCTCGGATACTTCCAGCTGGGTACGTCCACATGCCATTCGTCCGATAATTCTATCACGTAAAAAATCATCCAAATGCTTCCTTTGTGCCGTAACTATGCGGTTATTGCACTGAAAGGCTTTTAAAGCGCTTGTGAACAATTTTACTTCTTTGCCACCATTCTTTATATACCGCTCTCTTACACTCTCGTCATTGTGATGTACTATCCGTGCCATCTGGTGGTTTCCTATAATTTGCATATTCTTTTTCAAGATGTGTGTGATAATTCTACAGGTGAAATTTTTATTTTAGAGTTCAATTTCTGTGTGGTTTTGAATTATCCTTAATTTATGGACATAAGTGTGCATAGTACTAAATATCTGCTATCAGATTTGAGTGACAGGTTGTTCTCTTTAGTAAAAAATAATTGCATGCAATATAACTACCGCAAAAAATGCTTGTCTGCAGTCAAATGTGAGTGATGTGTTGTTAAAAATCACAGATTCCTCGCTCCTGGGAATAAAATGCGAAAACTCTTCTCTTGAAAAAAAAAAAAAATACTACTATTAAGCTACTAGAAAATTTCTTTCTCTACCAATGATTTATTGAGGTTTTACTGGGAAAGTAATAGAGCGTATGGCATTTAATTTGTCTCAGAAATAGTTTTCAGGAAATCCTACATATAGCTCCAGAAATGTCAGTGCTACCATCTGTCAACCATACCATTTGTTTATTCACCATTTGTTCGATGTTCATCCACAGAAACTATTAGTCAAAGAGCAGTAGAAATCGATATTTTATTGTTATTTTTTTGATTATAATAAATTTGAATCTCCTTCAAAATCTCACTTGGATACATATGATAATAGTATCAAAGTAATTGTAAAAAGGCATTAAAAGACATTGCCAATTTAATTGATTTTTTTTGTTATTTTCACAAGGATATTATGATTTAAAAACGCACACACCTTTTTGTATTAATAAATAGATAAAACAGATTTCGATTATTCAGTAACTTTTGAGAAAAACAAAATTGAACGATGAATCATTCACGATATTCCTTTCAATTTTAGCATACTCTTGTTTTTTTTTTGTCTCTGTAGATTTGCCTACTAATTGAAAAAAAGATAAACAACTTAATGCTGCGAAGAGTGATAAATGATAAATGAAATGAATTTTCACATAAATTGTGGTTAGCTAGCGTCTAGTTGGTTAAAATAGCTGACAAGCAGATGCTGAGCGATCAAAAAAGCATGTATTTATAGGCAAAGATTCACGTGAGATGGAATACACTTTGTGGTCACATCGAATCGGCCAACATGTTGTGGAAAATTTTTCTAGCCCTCTTGGCTTTGGCCGAGCATCATGAGATCCCTACTGAAAACCACGCAGAAATAGAACCCGCGGAATTTGTTCCCAGTGAGTACGGACCACAGACAGCAGCAGAAGAAGGTGAGTTCTCGTCACAATATACTTCTTTATACTACTGTCCCCAAAGAGTAAGACCAATTATTCAATTCAATTCCTTCTATTAGCTCACACTTTCCCTATATATATCTTGTTCAATTAAATTAATTAATTTTAGATTTAAGTTACAAGCATCTACCAATAGATGGCGACAGGTGTAAGAGGAAAATTTCAACTTGAAATGAAAACCTTTCCTTTTTATCAATTCCTACTATTAGTTCACACGCTCTCTATATATATTTATATATCTTGTTCAAATTTTCAATTGCTCATAAAATACTTTTTATTCATCCACTCAAGTTCAAATACATTTTTTTTTGAACTTGTAGTGGATGACACTTGATGTTAATACAGTTTTTTCAAATATTGATTCAGTAATTAAATTTAATTAATTAATTTTAGTTTTTTTTATTTAAGTTGCATGTATCTACCAATAGATGGCGCCAGATAAACTTAAAAAATGAATGAAAATTATTTATAAAGGACTTTCTGCAATATAGTGAAAAAAAAGTATGAATTGACTTTAAATTTTTTTTTTTTTATAATACTTGTTTTGTTTTTTTCAAAAAGTATTTATTTATTCTTTCAAATTTATTTCATCGCTTTCAAAGTTATCCTCTCTAGACACAATGCACTTATGCCACCTTTTTTTCCGATCCTCAATACATGCTAAAAAGTCATCGGCAGGGATGCCCTTCAAAGCCCGCGGCGATTCACGTTGAATCTATTCAATCGACTCGGTGTCCCCGGAGTGGTCTTTTGAGTTTAAGGAATAGCCAGAAGTCGCACGGTGCGAATACGGTGGTTGTGGAACGATATGGGTTTAATTTTTGGCGAAAAATCACGAAGAATCAATGCAGAGGGAGCATTGCTTAGGCGCATTCGGTGTTTTCGGTACCAATCGAGATTTGACACGTTTTAGGCCCAAAATGGAATTGACCGATCCTTCTGAAATTCCAACATCATCAGCAAGGTCTTTAATTGTAAATCGACGGTTTGAAAGTACCAAATCTTAATTTTTTGGACTTGAACGTCAAACGGACTTCGTCGGTTGAGCTTGATGGTCGACCAGAGGAACTCTCTTCTGGTCGACTCTTCTTCAACGCGTTCCCTGCCTTCTTTGAATTGCAACATATATACTACTGTGGCAAAAAAATTAACAATTTCTTTTTTTTCACAAACTCTTTATTTATTCTTCCAAATTTATTTCATTGCCTTCAAAGTACAAACTCTCCGGAACAAATGCTATTATGGCAACTTTTTGTCCATTCCTCAATGCATGCTAAGAATTCATCGGCAGGGATGGTGTATGTGAGCTTTTTGTACGTGACTTCTTCTGTTGAGTTTGATGGTTGACCAGAGAGCTCTTCTCTTTCCGATATAGGAATGATCATCGAATGCCTTCAGCAACTTTTTTATACGTTTCCGCAAACAAAATTTCATGCAAGTTCTTTGCTCAATTAATTCAGACATTTCAAAAATCGCAGGAATCAGTTTTAGCGTTTCAGAAAGCCAAAAATATTCATTTTACTAGTGCGATGTTTGTTTCTCCCCTCTTTCTTCACTTAGCTTTTGCAAAACGATCTGAATATGGGTAATTGCACACGTAATTGGTGTTGCAGGTTAGCGTCCGCTATGTTTGAGCGTGTTTTGTGTTTGGTAAATTTCATTTAAAAAAAAAAAAAAAAAAAAAAAAAACGATTCGCAGGTGTAAGTTGAACCAAAAGCGCTAACAATTTCAATTAAAAGTCTGGTTTTCTATGCTAACAACAATCCATTGTGCGTTTGTAGAGATGGTCATTACGCTTAATGTGACGCTTAAAGTGAAATATAGAACCTGTTATGTTAGATGTTCCCAGATGCGAGTGCCGCATGAGTTCACAGAATATAATTTAATTGTTCGGCGAATTTATAATTGTAAACTCATAAATAAAACGGGAAATATCTGTCATATATTTTCAAGAGTATTTATATTTGCAAAGTTAATTTTTTCTCATAATTTCGACAGTTCATTTTTGAATATATGGATGGCGAAAAATCTGACGGACCTTTTGTAAAAGGGCGATAAATCAGACGGACCTGAAAAATATTCCAGGAAGGCCACGGGTTGGCCACCCTTGTACTAGACAAAATTAAGAGTTACCAGAAAGTACGATAGAAAAAGGTAGTATTCACGAGAAGGTTCTGGTAGAACCCTGAAATCAGTTGTTCTAGAAGAACATAAGTTTTAACAAGACGAATAAGAGGCTGCGAAAGTAGTTTGTTTTCTTATCAAGATCAGGGAGTACATCCTGAAATTCAATGATAATCCCCTCCCCACCTGACACAATGCACTTAAGCCAACATTTTTTTCCAATAATCAATGCATTCTAAAAAGTCATCAGCAGTGATGGCTTTCAAAGCGCGCGGCGATTCAGGTTGAATCTCTTCAATCGACTCAAAACGGTGGATACTTTTATAGATTCCATCACAAATCAAATTGCGTGATTGTTCTGTTAAAGAGATGAAAAAGTTGGAGCATATTGTATTTAAATGCTAGCATGTCGAGAACAATATGCAGATTTTTCTAAAAAATTACAGTAAATAAGAGAAGTATACTTCATCTTTAAGAAATTAAGCCACTTGAAGAAATTACTTTCTTCTGTGAAGAAAAGTTTAATACTCCTTTTTTCTTAAAATTTACAGAAAATAGGGGAAATATATTTCATATTTAACAAATTAGGTCACTTGAAGAAATTACTTCCTTCTGTGAAGAAAAGTTTAATACTCTTTTGTCATAAAAATTACAGTAAATAGGAGAAATATATAGTTCATATTTAAGAAATTATGTAACTTGAAGAAATTACTTTCTTCTGTAAAGAAAGGGTTAATACTCTTTTGATATTTGAAAGTTACTCTAATTTTTAACACGTTACATGCTAATTTTGATGGATACTTTGATAGATTCCATCTCAAATTGTGCTGTTGAAGGGGTGAAAAATGTGGAGCATATTGTATTTAAATGCTGGCATGGCGTGAACAATATGCAGATTTTTCATAAAAAACACTAAATCTTAGAAGAACATGTCCTGTTGTTATTTTCTTATTTGTATAAAAGAAACATCAGAAAGAAATGTTAGAAGTGGTATAAACAGTTCAAAGATGGCAGAGAACGCGGTTAAGACGAAGAGCTCTCTGCCCGACTATCAACCTCAACCGATGGAGCTCACGTCCAAAAAATTAAATATTTGTTGCTTGTAATTCGTCTATTTACAATTAGAGACCTTACTGATGATGTTGGAATTTGAAAAAGATTCGTCAATTCCATTTTGGGGGAAACGCGTCAAATCTCGTTTAGTACCAATAACACTGAATGCGCTAGCTCACACTGCATTGATTCTTCGCAACTTTTTCGCCAAAAATTAAACCGATATTGTTCCACCATCGTATTCACACCGTGTGACTTCTGCCTATTCCCTAAACTAAACAGACCACTCCGGGGACACTGTTATGATTCTATTGAAGAGATTCAACGTGAATCACCGCCTGGTTTGAAGGCCTTCCCTGCCGATGATTTTTAACATGCATTGAGGATTGGAATAAAGTTGGCATAAGTGCATTTTTTCAGAAGGGGATTACTTTAAAGGCGATGAAATAAATTTGGAAGAATAAATAAAGGGGTTTCGAAGAAAAATAATTGATCTTACTTTTTGGGCGCAGTAGTATGTTTGTGTGATGTACGACAAGATTGTATGTAGTTAAATGGAATCACTAGAATTAATTTTTTAAATTAAATCTATTACTGTATAAATGATGCTAGAAAAATACATTTTTTTTTGTGTTATCGTATGAAAGAAACTCTTTTTGTTTTTCAGAAATCACTCGAGCTGCTATGTATGGTAAACACTATGGTGGTGATATGATATTCCCTGATGGTTGGAACACTTCTGATGTGAGTACTGACCTCATTAATTTACAATTGTAGAAGATACAAGAAATTAAGATTTATATACATTTTCAATATTACAAGTATGTATAAGGAACTTCATCACATAAAGAGCAATGGTTTATACTTGTAAATGATACTTTTCTTGTAAAAGCACACTGTGGTGGGAAAAAAAATTCAAAGATGGAAAAAAATTAAATTTTTTTACTTATATATCTGCTTATCGACTATTCTGTTAAACGAGCTATTAAAAAATAACTCATTTGGGGAATAACTATTGGCTATTCATTCAATTGTTGATGAATAGTTGGTGTAAGATTGCCCAATCTTGAACATCGGTTCCGTTTTTTTTGTTGATCTTCGATGTATACAGCCGACTCTCCGGAGAATTTCACATGTGCTCTATAAGATTTAAATTATCATGTTAGACAACCCATTTTAGCAATATCTCCACTTTCTTGAAGTCCTCAACAGCCTATATGGCCTGACATAATCATCCAAAAATAAATCTACTGAAATGGCACTTAGGATCAGACACAAGACAAGTGAGGAAAGGCCACTTTCTTAATTCACTTTTTTTGCACAGTCTGACATCCGTCTGGCCTAATATAATCGTCCAAAAATACATCAGCAGAAATGGCCCTTCGGACCAAACACACAGCGAGGAAGAGGACATTTTCTCTTATTAGTGATCTCCGGTAACAGTCCCTCCATTGAAATTCAGATCACACTTTACCCGTTCATTATCATACGAATCCGAATGAATACCACAATGGTCTCTTTCCCAGTTATTAGTGGAATAAATACCTCTTTTTATATTGATTGGCTTTGCAGATGCTCACCCTATTGAAACGACTCCTATCTGTGAAGGGCGCACGGTTAAAATACAGTTGATGCCCAGCTATCAATTGAATTCATAGTTCAAGATGGCGAAGAAAATAAACTACCTTTGTGATGAATACGTCTGGCCATGTTACGCCATTTGCCATCATAGAGCTGCTCCAATACAATTGATGCCCAGCTGTGAAACTCTGTGATGAAGACGTCTGGCCACAATAAAATGTAACGGCATTTGCCATCCGACAGCCGTACGCAGCTGCTCCAATATAATTGATGCCCAGCTATCAATTGGATTCGTAATTCAAGATGGCAAAATGAAATGTTCACATAGTCAGGCCACATTAAAATGTTATGGCATTTGTCATCATAGAGCCGTACGCAGCTGCTCCAATACAATTGATCTCAGCTGTGAAACTCTGTGATGAAAACGTCTGGCTACAATAAAATGTAACGGCATTTGCCATCAGACAGCCGTACGCAGCTGCTCCAATATAATTGATGTCCAACTGTCAATTGGATTCATAGTTCAAGATGGCAAGGAAAATAAATTACCTCTGTGGAGACGTTCTCCTTTTTTTTCGTAAATTAACATGGCGACACATTTTGGCACCAATCGCATTAGTCGTACTGTCATCATTTTCCCTCAATTCCTACACAATTTTGACCTTTTTTAAAATTCAGCTTCTTCGCCATTCACTTGTTCCCTTCGAAACTTCGACTTGACCATATGAAGCCCTTTTGGGCGATTAGAGTTAGCCGCTATTAACATTTTATACAATTCATTCTAGGTCAATCAGATACCCATTCTGTTTAAAATTACTGCGCTAAATTTCATCTTTGTTGATTTATATCTGGTTGTGAATTTTCTTCCAAATTCAATGCGCAATAGAGAACAAATGTAGTGCTGAAATAATGCTCGACCTTTTCTCTAACTATAGGACAGATAAATGGTGTCTTATTAGCGTAATAGTATATATGTGTGTACAGAAGAATGGTGTCTTATTGTGCGCCTATGTGTGTACAGAAGAATGGTGTCTTATTCGCGTAATAGTGCCTATGTGTGTACAGGAGAATGGTGTCTTATTCGCGTAATAGTGTCTATGTGTGTACAGAAGAATGGTGCCTTATTCGCTTAATAATGTCGTGTGTACAGAAGGTATCTTATTCATACGCACATTATATTATTGGAATTCGAATAAATGTTGTGTTTTGTGCGTGTGACACTATCTGTAGAACATCAATTGAATTATACGTCCACCTATAGTACACGTGTGAGGTTTCACTTAAAACCCTATTAATAAATAAACTTCTGAAATATTGCTCGATCTTTTCGCTAAGGGCAAGACAGGTACAGAGGGTGTCCTTTTTTTATACATACGCTATATGAGTGGTTTTAAAATTAATTTTGTGTTTTGTACGTGTTACACTATCTGTAAACATTAATTGAACTATGAGTCAATGAATAGTACCAGTGTGCGCTTTCATTTGTTAAAAACTTATTAATAAATGTAGTCCTGGTGTACATATGGTGTCCTTTCTTATACGCACGTTATTTTAGTGGAATTAGAATAAATGTCGTGTTTTGTGAGCTTGACACTATCTGTATAATATCTATTGAACTATATGTTCATCAATGGTACAAGAATGTGCTTTTATTTACTAAAAGGCTTTTAGTAAATTCAGTGTAATAAATTTCGACCTTTCTTCTAGCGATAGCGGCAGTACAGAAGAACAGTGTCCTTTTTCACACGTACTCTATATTAATAGAATTAAAATTAATGTTGGGCTTTGTACATGCTACACTATCTGTAGACTATCTATTGAACCATATGTTCATTAATAGTACAAGTGTGGGCTTTCTTTTGTTAAACAACTATTAGAAATGAGTGAAATTAGAATAAATGTTGTGTTTTGTGCGTGTAACAAGATCTGTAAAACATCTATTGAACTATATGTTCATCAATGGTATAAGTATGCACTTTCATTTGTTAAAACTCTATTAGAAAATTTAGGTGTATAATAATCTTCGGCTTTTCTAGTAATGTCATCGAGAGGACAGATAAATGGTATTCATATTTTTCATGCCCTTTATATTAGCAGGTTTAAAATTAATGCTATGCGATGTGTATGTGGCACTATCAATAATTGAAATATTTATTTCTCTATAATAGAAATATGTGCTTTCATTTACTTATTAAATGGTTATCAATAAATTCATAAATGTATCGACTTTTCGATCATGCTGTTTAATAAGAAAGTTAAATCATTGCAATACTGATATGGTTATTTAAATATTTAAAGAAAAATCCTGAATAATAATTCCTAAATATTTATTTCAGGCTGGTATAAATGATAAGAGATTCCGCTGGCCACTTGCAAGAGTTTTTTACGTGATCCATCCTTCAGCAGGTAAATTTCAAATTTGTATAATAGCAATTTGAATTATACAAACACATTAAATTCAAACAGTGACATACTATGTCTAATTGTGCACATACTAATATAGAAGTGGTTATTTTTTTCTAGTCTTTATGTTACATCCATTTAAAATAACCTAGACTAATTACATGTCTCCCGGGTTGAACAGTGACTCAAGCCTGGGGCAGGGGTTTTCCGTTTATGCCCCTGTCGGCCGTTTTGCATCTGTTTACGACGGTGAAATTGAGGCTTTACACATTAGCCTATCTCAATTGCAGTGCCGAACAGAACAATTTACTAGAGCCGTGATCCTATCTGACTTTAAGGCAGCACTTTTAGCAATCAATTCCTCCTTGGCACATCAGTCTACTTCCATCGAAAAATACCTTGAATCTTGAAGATTTTGACTGAAAGGGCAAATATATCGTTTTGCAGTCGATTCCAGACTATTGTGGGATCCTGGGTAATGAGAAGGCGGATTCTCTTACAAAAAAAGGAACAACCATCACCCAAACTTTTTGTAAAGATATTTCTTTTCACTCAATAAAACTGATGATCCCAGACAGGCTCTATCTGATAATTTACGTGAATGCAACTCATCTAAAACCTGATTTAACTTTATTCTGAACATCTCTGATCAGCCCAGGTTTAAAGCTATTCCCCCTTACAGAGTCCTGACTGACCATGATTGTTTGGCCAATCATCTTTTTCGAATGAAAATATTTGAAAGCCAAAAATGCATGTTCTGCAGTCTTGGAGACGACATGGATTCATCTCACCTTCCTGTCTGCCCTGCGCTTATTTTCTCTACTGTGTATGATTGTTACTGGGAGGCTAGGGCCATTATGGGCTAAACAGGTCACTGAGATTCCTTCGATTCTCATTGTTGTGTTCATTTTCCTTGTGTTCTTTTTATTTTATTGCTTATTTTATTTTATTGGAAATTAAAAAATACTAATTACATAAACTAATAAAAAACTTTCTGCCAAGCACATACTTTTCTGTCTAATTTTGCAGCGATTAACGCCGAAAAATGTTCTTTAGGGGAGCAATTGGAATAATTTTTATTTATATAGTTTAAATAGCAATTGTACTAGGGCAGTACAATTAAAACAACAAATGCGGGAAAAGCGGAGGTTAAAAAGCAATACCAGATTGAGTTTCTATTGTATTTGGAAAAATTAATGATAATGATTGTTGCCTCAAGGATAAATAGCTCCCCGTGCATAGAGGAAGTCAGCGCCCGATAGTGTAAACATCCTGTCTGGGTGGAGTGAGCTGGCTGGAGAGAGAGTAAGAATGTAACATCAGCCAGCTTAATTTTTGTTTTAGAATAAAGAGAACGTGTGTTTTATATATTCCACTAGTGCTATGTGTTTTATTCCTAGATCATAACAATGATGTAATATTTTAAAAGAAAAGTTCGCTTGTTCCCACTCTAAAATTCTTATATATATTGGGTAAGAAATCTGTGTAAATCGCAGTTCATAAGCAGAAAAACTAAATTGTTATATTAAAATCCTTATTAGACCTATTTCAGTCTATGGCTTTGAACCTGGAATTTGGCGACATCTGATGAGGCCCATTTGGGTATATTTAAGAGGTAGGTAAGATTTTAAAGACTATTCTTGGTTGTGTTAGGGAAAGTGATTGTTGGAGAAGATTATACAACGCAGAAATTTATAAATTCTATAAAGATCTAGATATTATGCAATTTATCAAGATCAATATATTAAACTGTGCTGCTCGTGCATTTAGAATGAATGATTTAAATCCTGTAGAAGGGCTCGTTTTGGCAAAGCCACAAGGACAAAGAGAAATAGGACGACAAATGTTGAGATGCAGCTAAAAAAGATTTTATTGCACTAAAGTTAGACCATTATCCCGCAGAGGGAATGCATGGAAATCTCTACAAAGGAAAGTTTTTCTGGTCTGTCGTGCTATTGATGATGATAACATATTTATCATATATATACGTGTGTGTGTGTGTGTGTGTGTGCGTGTGTATAGATATAAAAATTTTGTTTTTATTGGAAAATGCTTATTGTTTTATGTATTTTTACTATATTATTTTCGAAGGATGTAACTTAAACAAACAAAAAAACTAGGAAAAGAAGAATTATAAGGAGAAAATTGATTACGAGACGTCTTAAATGCTAGGAGAAGCGCTGAGACACCAGGTTGCTGGTCCATGGATGAAAATGCTACTTAATTATACGAAAGCATTTAAAAAAATTCAAATAAAATTTTTTATCATTTTATTGAGAGGTAAGTCCAACGACTTTTCTTCTGTTGTTGAGCATCTTCGGACTGTATATATATCCCACACACAGCCCACCGAGCGGTGATGAGGGTAGGACAGTGACTTCTGGGAGAATTTTTGAAGGTTGCTGCATGTCTTTTGGTACCAGACTTACTTATAGCAATTCTAGACGTTTTTACTGACACTCTTCATACTTCTGAAAGAATCGTTAAAGAAAGCCTAAAACAATGCCGGCAGCAAATTCCAACATTTTGCCGGCTATCTGTCCATGAGTCGATCAGGCCCCCTACTGATATCTGCTTATTCACTAGCCACGACTTATGCATAGTATAAGTTCCAATAAAATGTAATCTCCATGTAAGAACTCAGATTTTGGAAACATAATGTGTCATCCATCAATTCTCAAAGATATTTGTATCGATAATAATTGATTAAGGGATATTTTAATTCCTAAATTGATTCATAGCTATATGGAATGGTTTAAATATTGAATTCTTTTTTAGAGCACTTACGAGGAGTTATCAACCAAGGAATTCAACAGTATCACGCATACACTTGCCTTCGATTCACAGAGGGGTACGGTAATGGCAACTACATTCTTATTCACGCAGGACAGGGGTAATTAATGATTTTTGTACTTCAGTAGTTTTAGTTATTAGTTTTTTACGGTTAGACGTTCAGATAGTCGATCGAATAGGCCATATTTATGTCTGGCGTCTGTTCACACTAAAGCGCAGCAAATATATTTAAAAATGCGCTGCTCAAAAAATGAATCGAACACTGTCCAAGACAGAGAGAACAATAGGTGTATATCTTCTAATAACACAATTTAATAGAATATAATAAATAATATATAAAGTAAGTTTACAAGTTTATAGAATATAATAAAGTCCAATATGAACTTTATTAACTGTAAAGGCCTCTTTTTAATACGCTTTTATTAGCTTCACCTGCATGTTTGTATGTTTGTATGTATGTATGTAACTGACACTTTGGGCTCGATTTTGGGACTGATGGCGCCATCTACTGGCGAGTTAGTCAACTGATCAAACCCTACCTATTTTGTATAATTATTTTGTTTAATCTTAATTCCTTTTGTTTTATTTTACTTTTATCTTAAAATTCTCATTTTAACTTTAACCTTTTTATTTTTGGGCATCGTCAACGGACTCCTAATTGTACCGACAGCTTTAGCTTTTTCGATCTTCTGCTTTAATTGTTTTCAAGCAGATGTTTTTCCTAAATTTCCTAAATTATAATTTAAAAAAACTAAAAAAACACGCTTTTAGAGTTAATCAAACTAAAAAGTAAAAAATAAATTAATAGTTTAAAAAAACTAAAAAACACGCTTTTAGAGTTAATCTAAAAAGTAAAAAATAATTGTTAACATAAGAATAAAATGACTGACGAAAAATGAATGTCACTGTTCTAAAAGTGTGGGGTGCTTTGTATGACATTTTAAAACTAACTCTGCATTTTGGAATGAAACTATTGAAAAATTATAACGATTGATATCGAGCACCCCACGCTTTTAGAACAGTGACATTCATTTTCTCGTCAGTCATTTTATTCTTATGTTAACAATTATTTTTTACTTTTTAGATTGATTAACTCTAAAAGCGTGTTTTTTAGTTTTTTTAAACTATTAATTTCTGTTTGGTTTAACTGGCAAGCTTTGAGTCATCAGTCTGAACGGTGTGACCGAAAAGTAGCAGCTAATAGATACGACTTTCAGAATGTCTATATTTGGCCACATTTATGATGCCATCTGTTCATAAAAAGCGCGGCATTTATCGTTTCATTTACGTAGGCATATAAGGGTTATTTTTTTTAAAAGATTTTCAAATAACTGAAACGTCATTGTTGATGAGAAACTCTTGGGCTATACACTACGCTTATGGTTCATTCTAATATATGAAAGTTCGCCACGTCGACTGTGACGTATAAGCCTGGCATTTGCATACATGTATGAGTCACCTTTCTACTGAATTAAGTGATCATTATATTGAACTCAAGAATCTATAAATTTATAACTTTCTACTTAAACATTCTATTGGCACTTGAATTTTGCTTTTCTGTGCACATTAAAAAACTGCTCATATTACAATGTTTCTACTTGCTTGCTTGATTATTTGAACGAATTTATACAAATAACTCCCAAACATTTGTTAACATATTCTTTCATCAGAATTAGGTATTATCTACATTTATCGAAAGGTTTCTGTTAGAAATTTGAAAAAAAGATAATTAATTGACTTTATTTTTAATATAAATTTTAAGATTACTAATGCGCCCAAAAAGGAAGACCAATTATTTTTTTTTTCAAAAACTCTTTATTTATTCTTCCAAATTTATTTTGTCGCCTTCAAAGTAATCCCCTCAGGATACAAAGTAATTATGCCAACTTTTTTTCCAATTCTCAATGCATGCTAAAAGGTAATCGGCAGGGATGGCTTCGGAATGGTCTTTTGAGTTTAGGAAATAAAAAGAAGTCGCAAATTGCAAATAACGTGGTTGTGGAACGATAACGGTGTGAGCTGCCGCATTCAGTGTTTTTGGTATCAATCGAGATTTAACGCGTTTGATGCCCAAAATGGAATTGACCGATCCTTTTGGAATTCCAACATATCAGCAAGGTCTCTAATTGTAAATCGACGGATTTCCCCAAATCTTTAACTTTTTGGACGTGAACTTCGTCGGTTGAGGTGGATGGTCGACTAGAGGGCTCTTCGTCTTCAACGCATTCTCTGCCTTCTTTGAACTGTTTATACCATTTCTAAGCATTTCTTGCCGATATAGGAATGCTCACCGAATGCCTTCTGCAACATTCTATACGTTTTGGCAAACAAAATGTAATGCAAGTTCTTTGCTCAATTCATTCAAAGGTTCACTGGTTAAAAACATAAACATTTCAAAAATTACCGGAACCAGTTTTAGCGTCTCACAAAGCCAAGCGTAACTCAACTACTAACGAATATTTTGATTTCAAATTTCACTCTGATGTCAAGGACAATGCCTGTAACCTAAAAAAGAGAAAAAAATTGAAATTCCACAATTTTAAATTGAAAATTGGTCTTCCTTTTTGGACACAGTGGTAAAGTAAATTTGATTTGATCGGTTCAATGGTGGATTCAATTTAACTTAATTGAAACTTTTAACTACTTAAGTCGCTTAGTAAATTCTTTTCTAATGGATCTCTTTTGCCTACAAATTTATTATAGATGCTGGTCAGTTATTGGATGTAACGGAGGACGACAGCTGCTTTCTTTGGGTCAAGGTTGTCAGTTTGTAGGTTTAGCTGTACACGAGTTGGGACATGCCGTTGGTCTGTTCCATGAACACCAGAGATCCGATAGAGACAACTATATTACTGTTTACAAACAAAACGTAATACCAGGTAATATTACGATTAAATATTTCTTTATTTATCCGAAAAATTATTGATAAAATCAAATGTATGCATCCATGATTCTTCTGAGTAACTCCACCCAAGGCCTTGAAGCTCAGAGTTGATTGAAATTTTTACATGTCAACCAGTATTACGATTAGCTTAATGAATAACACAAGGCTTCATTAGCGTTAACTAAAATCAACATTCATTTTTCACCTAAACGTTGAAACTTATGTACAAAGAGCCTCCCTGTCTTTATGTTATTATTAATAACACTAATTTTTCAAATTTTAGACCTATAGTGCTACAAAAAAAATAATTTTGTTTTTGAAAATTTATGTAGTTTTACATCTTGTTTTTAAGTATTTAAGCCGAATTTAGAACACATTGATTAAACACATAAACTTGATCCTGAAAAGGATAAAATGGATACTCTTTTTTTTATAATTCGGTTAATAGATGACAGACATTTTGCATATGCTTGTTGAACTAAGTGCAATGTTGCAAATGCTACATGTTGCATATAAAGGCTACATGCAATGTTACATATGCTATATGTTGCATATAAGGGCTACATGCAATGATGCATATAAGAGCATTTTGCTTATACTTATTGAACTAAGAGTGTATATGCTTATTGAAATGAAATGTGTATATGCTTATTAAATTGAACAATGTTACATACGCTTATTGAACTTTTATAAGCAATGTTGCATATAAGGGTTATACACTGAAGTGACAAAAGTCATAGGATAGCAATATGCAAATTTTCAGATGGCAGTAGCATCGCGTAGAACAGGTATAAATGCGCAGTGCTTTCGCAGAGCTTTCATTTCTGTTCAAGTTATTCATGTGAAGAGGTTTTGACGTGATGATGACCGCACGACGGGAATTAACAGCCTTTGAACGCGGAATGTTAGTTGGAGCTAGACGCATGGGTCATGCCATTTCGGAAATCGTTAGGGAATTCAACATTCCCAGATCCACTGTGTCAAGAGTATGCCGAGAGTATGAAATTTCAGGCATAACATCCCACCATGGACAGCGCAGTGGTCGACCGCCTGCACTTAACGATCGAGACCGGCGACGTTTGCAAAGAGTCGTAAATTCTAACAGACAAGCAACACTGCGTCAAATAACCGCAGAAATCAATGTGGGACGTACAAGGGACTTGTCTGTTAGAACTGTGCGGAGAAATTTGGCTTTCTTGGGCTATTCCAGCAGAAGACCGACTCGAGTGCCTTTACTGACAGAACGACATCGCTTGCAGCGACTCTCGTGGGCACGTGAGCATATCGGTTGGTCCCTAGATGAATGGAAAACCGTGGCCTGGTCCGATGAGTCACGATTTCAGCTGGTAAGAGCTGATGGTAGGGTTCGAGTGTGGTGCAGACCCCACGAAGCCATGGACCCAAACTGTCAGCAAGGCACTGTTCAAACTGGTGGTGGCTCCGTAATGGTGTGGGCTGTTTTTTCATGACATGGACTTGGTCCTCTGGTGCGACTGGACCGAACATTGACTGGAAATGCTTATGTTCAGCTACTTGGAGATCACTTGCAGCCATTCATGGACTTCATGTACCCAAACAACGATGGGATTTTTATGGATGACAATGCGCCATGTCACCGGGCCACAACTGTTCGCGATTGGTTTGAAGAACATTCTGGACAATTCCAACGAATGATCTGGCCACCTAGATCGCCCGACATGAATCCCATCGAGCATATATGGACATCATCGAGAGGTCGGTTCGTGCCCAAAATCCTGCACCATCAACGCCTTCACAATTATGGACGTCTATCGAGACAGCATGGCTCAATATTCCTGCAGAAGACTTCCAACGACTTGTTGAGTCCATGCCACATCGAGTTGCTGCACTTCGCCGGGCGAAAGGAGGGCCGACACGATATTAAGAGGTATCCCATGACTTTTGTCATTTCAGTGTATGCAATGCTACATATAAGAGCATTTTGCATATGCTTATTGAACTAAGTGAAATGTTGCATATAAGGGCATTTTGAATATACTAAGTAAACTGTTGCATATGCTATTATCAGTTAGCTTAATAAAAGATACATTAGTTATTAAAATTTCTGATAAACATTGTAACATTTTCAGATAAATATTCACCATTGAAAAACATAAACATATTCAATGATTGTTTTGTTTCATGTCTCAAATTCATAGTTGCTATTTTTTGCCCTTTTTCTTCTAAGAATTTAGACGTGAAATTAAAAAGAGTTATTGTCAAGTAAGGTAAGGTAATTGTTTTACAAACATTTTTATAGACCAACTTCACAACTTCGAGCGTACTCCAGCATGGCAAGAGGCTTATCTTTATCAATACGACTACAACTCGATTATGCACTACGGAAACTACGCCTTCTCCAGAAACCCACGCGGTTTGAAAACAATGGAGGCCCATAATGGACAAGCATTGATTGAGCCATGGCAAAAACGTGGATTTGACCAGCTTGATATCTACCGGCTCAAACAGATGTACGGATGTCAGTAATGTACTTTAGTAATAAAATTTATGCAAAAATGTTTAGTAATTTTAATAACTTTCAATAATTATATAAAAATTTGAAACATTTTGTCAAAAAAAAAAAAAAAAAAAAAAAAAAAAAAAAAAAAAGGATCTGTTTATGTAGATTTTATAATAAAAGAAATCATTGCCTTATACTTGTAATAATTATTCTATTTCATGTAGTAGTTATTATTATTATTAACACGCTTTTATTAGTTTCACCTGTATGTTTTTTTGTTTGTAACTGACTCTTTGGGCTCGATTTTGCCCTACTTTAAGCGATCAGATTTAATTTAAACGTTGTAGACTTATCAAGGGCCGACGACATTAAAATATTTTGATAAGTTTATTATCTCATCATGATTAGGATCGCCAAGATTAGTGATTTTTTTTTAACTTATGAAAAGCAATTTAACCCATGTAGAATGTAAGTACCTAAGACATTCAAACGTACGTGGAACAGTGGCACAACGGATAACACGCCTGACTACGGATCAGGAGATTCGCTGTTCGAATCCTGGCTGGCTCGACATAGACGCATTTAACCGTTGTTTTACTTATAATTAAATTATTGTAAGAACTGTAGTTCAACCTCCGTACCGGGACCTCATTTAAATATTCTAGTCTAGTTAATAAAAGTAAAAAAACTAAAAAAATACGCTTTTGGAGTTAATCAAACTAAAAAGTAAAAAATAATTGTTAACATAAGAATAAAAGGACTGACGATTAATTTTCTCGTCAGTCATTTTGTTCTTGCTAAATTGCTAATATTTTTAATCCTGAAATATCAAATTTTAGAAGAAAAAAACCCATTAAAATTTATATTTCTGACATTAAAATAGATCGAAAAAGCGTGTAGTAGTTTAATTTATTTCAGTATTGTTGTTTGAAGAGTTATTAAATCACTGATTAGGCATTCACAGAATTTAAAATCAATAAAAAACATTTTTATTGTTGAAAATGCTTTATCTTAAAATTTTATAAAAGTTTATAAAATTTAATGCTTCTGGTATAAAGCGACTAAATTAATCTTACAAAATTTAAATCTATTAATTATTTTTACATTAATGTATAGTTTCAAGCCTATACTGTTAACTGTAAATCTCGAATACTAAATTTGAGTTTAAATTATTTTAGTGTTATTATATGTTACAAAAATATTTATATTTAAAAAAAAAATATTATTTAAATAATTATATATAATATATAGAAATAATCAGGGCTTATTTGATTTTTTTTTTTGTGTGTGTACGAAAATTTTCAATAAATTTAAACTCAGCTTACTATCGAGAGAAACATAGAATCTTAACAAGACTTTAAGTATAAAAACAAACACGAAGAAATACGTACAGATTAAATTCTAACAAAATTAATGGGCTAAATAAACGAAGCTCTCCGCACGAAAGCAAAATCTCATCATATCTTTCACGATTGGTTTCAGGCCTTTATAGCTCTCTTTCCTACTGTACCCAAAAAGTAAGACCAATTTTTTTTTTCAAAAGTCTATTTATTCTTCCAAATTTATTCCATCACCTTCAAAGAAATCCCCTCCGAACACAATGCACTTATCGCAACGTTTCTTCCGAACCTCAATGCAGGCCAAAAAGTCATCGCAGAGAAGGCCTTCAAAGTGCGCGGCGATTCATGTTGAATCTCTTCAATCGACTCAAAACGGTCTCCCCGGAATGGTCTTTTGAGTTTAAGGAACAGCCAGAAGTCGCATGATGTAAATACGGTGGTTGTGGAGCGATATGGATTTCATTTTTGGCGAAAAAGTCACGAAGAATCAATGCAGTGTGAGCTGACGCATTCGATGTTTTCGGTATCAATCGAGATTTTACGCGTTTGAGGCCCAAAATGGAATTGACCGATCCTTTTGAAATTCCAACATCATCAGCAAGGTATCTAATTGTAAATCGATGGTTTGCAAACAGCAAATCTTTAATTTTTTGGGCGTGAGCTTCGTCGGTTGCGGTTGATGGTCGACTAGAGGGCTCTTCGTCTTCAACGCGTTCTCTGCCTTTGAACTGCTTATACAATTTCTAAGCATTTCTTTCCGATATAGGGATGCTCACCGAATGCCTTTTGCAGCATTTTATACATTTCCGCAAACAGAATTTAATGCAAATTCTTTGCTCAATTCATTCAGACATTTCAAATATCGTCGGTATCAGTTTTAGCATCTCACAAAGTCAAGCTTAACTCAAACACTATTGAATATTTTGAAATTTGAATATTTCAAATTTCACACAGATGTCAGGTACATTGCCAGCAACCTAAAAGAGAGAAAGAAAATTTGAATTCCATAATCCCCGGGAATTTAAACTGAAAATCTGTCTTTACTTTTTGAACACAGTAATATAGTTAAGAAAATGATGGTTTTTTTTTTTGAGATTTTTTCGTTGAACATAATTTCTAGCACGTAACTTCATTTTTTTTTTTTGAGAAAACTTTTCCCACAATTTCAGATCGAATAATTTTCCTCGTTGCTAATGTATCTGTCAAATTCGATCCTGTAACGTCTCGGCCTATAGTAGACCTATAACTGCTTCAAGAAGAGGGCCACTTTCAGGATCATGGGAACACTTTCATTTTTATTTACAAGCAATATATATGTATATATAAAAAAAATTACAGAACACTGGATTATTATAATTTAATATTTACAAAAAAAGAAAATTAAAGATTTAAATATCATTCACAAATGCTTTATTAAATCACAAGTGCAGTTCACTCCATGGTTGGAGATTTCTCGGAGTTTTCGAGTCTACGTCGAATCTAATTGCCTATTATGCGACAGACCTTAATAATCCCATGGCTTGATTCACGAAATCACAAGAGGCTCATTTTGAAAAACTGGCGGAAGCACCGGCCTATTCTGTCACTTCAAAGAAAAAAAAACACTTCTGGTCGAATCGTAGCACAACTCTATGTCTTCTTTCACCAAAACTCTCTGTTTAAGGCAATCCGTCAAGAGGTTAGGTATCAGCGTGCTTTATTTCTCATTGGAATAGACATTTCTAAGTTCGTGGTCTATCACCAATCACGATGGAACAACTCATGGTGTAGTCCTTATTCAATCTGTAATTAATTCGACCTCTGAAGGTCGTACAGTGTTTCGTTAATTTTATGAGCCTCATTATACATAACACCAAATATTTGCTATGAGATTTGACTGACAGGTTGTTCTCATGAGTACAAAACACTAAATTGCATTTAATATAACTACTCACAATACTGCTTGTCTGTTGTCAAATTTGAATGTTGGGTTATTATTATATACTTGCCAAATAATATACATTTCTCTCTCCCGGAATGAAATGCCAAAAATTTTCCCGTGAGAAAAAAAATGCTACAATCTATCAGCCAGTGTGCTAAACACATGACACTTTGGGTATATCTTTAATCTTAAATCATTTAACATACGGATTTGGCTGTTTCTACATAATAAAAGACTTTTGGCTATAAAATAAAACTAATTAAGCGATTTAAATGTGTATAAAAATTATCAAGAATTGAAAAATAAACATTTTCACAACCTATACTGAACAATATGTGTCAGCAAAGTGTGTCAATATGTATCAGCCAAAGGAGATAAAACAACAGCCAAAGGAAATCTATGTGTTTTTTTTTTTAAATGCTCTTTTTTAATCATGGACATTAATTCATGTGTATGATCTTTGTTTGTGAAATTAAAATAATTGCAATTGGAAAAATTTGTTGCATAATTATTTACTACCCAATCCCTCTAGTGTGAAATAAAAAAATCGTCATATATCAGCATTGACAATATTTCATGTTGCATAACAATACTTTTTCTACTAATTTTCAATACTTTTTTTTTGCATACATGCATTATAATATACAAGTCATTCTCCTCCAATATTTAAGACAAAAGCTATTATGATACCAAGACAAAAGTTGTGTACACATTTATATAAAAAAATTATATGAATCTGTATTTTCCATACGTATAAAATTCCATTATGTATATCCTTTTATTCCTCATTCACTAGTAATTATCAATGACAACTTAAGTACATAGTATACATATAAAATATACGTAATACATATAAATTAATGTAATATTGGTTAATTTTATTTGAAATATTTGCTGATCTTTGAAGAGATGAATTGATTGGATTATTTTAACAACTCAAATAATACAAGTTTGATCGGAATATTTTGACTTCTGTAAAAAAAAATAATTAAAACAATATAAATATATGCATTAAATATTGCAAACAACAATAATATTATTTATTGCAATCTTTATCTTAATCAGCAGTCCTGTACAAGCACTTATAGAGTAATGAAAGATATGACGAAGAGTTCTATGACCTCTTGCTTTGAATGACTTGACTAGATGCTTTGATATTTATGCTCATCGTTGATGCTTTGACTTAATTTATCCAAATGCTGTTAAAATACTACAGACAAGTTTGACAAAATTGAAAATGAAAAATTTATGAAGGAAACTACTCTAAAACTCGAAATTCTTGATTTCATTGCCTATGGTGGATTGCAAATTCAATTTTAAAAGAAAGAAAGAAATCATTGCTTGTACATTCTTGCAACCAAAGAAAATAAATAAGATGAGTAAATTTTGAAAAATGAAAGAAATGGATAAAACAGTAGGTTAAATAGACCATAATATTTCAACAGTTGAACGATGATTAGAAAATATGCAGTGCAACTAGAACTTGAAATAAAAAGTGAATAAAAAGTAATAGTCCACAGTAATAATATAAAAAAGTATTGGGTAATTCTTGATTTCATTGTCTATGATGAATTGCAAATTCAGTTTTTAAAGAAAGGAATCGTTTGGTCACATAATTTACTTCGACAAACTAAAAAATAAAATATAAAAATATGATTTGAAAAACAAAATAAAAGTAAAATGTGAGGAAAGAAAGAAATGGATAAAACAGTAGATCAAATAAACCATAATTTGAACATTTGAATGATGACCCGTTGAAAGCAGAGCGAACGATCTACAATTAGTATTTGAAATAAAAAGTGAATAAGAGAATAGTCCAGGGAAATAAAAAATGGGGTTATGTCCATCTTTGATTTCATTTTTTTATGATGAATTGCAAATTCAGTTTTTAAAGAAAGGAATCGTTGCACATAATTTACGACAAACAAAAGAAAATAAAAAATATGATTTAGAAAAAAAAGAAAAGTAAAATATGATTCAAAGAAAGAAATGGATAAAACAGTAGATCAATGTTAAAACCATAATTTGAACATTTGAATGATGATTTAAAAATATGAAGTACAACTAGTATTTGAAGTACAAAAAGTGAATAAGTAAGTAATAGTCCACTTGATTTGAAATAAAAAGTGGGGTAATTCTTGATGCTTTTTCATTGTCAAATGATGAATTGCAAATTCAAGTCTGACAAAATTTTTGAAAAATTTATAAAGGAAATCAAACTGCAAATTCTTGAATTTATGGTGGACAAACAAAAAGAAAAGGAAAAAATATGATTTTAGAAAAAAAAAGAAAGTAAATTTTGAAAAATGAAAGAAATGGATAAAACAGTAGGTTAAATAGACCATAATATTTCAACAGTTGAATGATGATTAGAAAATATGCAGTGCAACTAGAACTTGAAATAAAAAGTGAAAAAAGTAATAAGTCCACAGAAATAAAAAGTGGGGTAATTCTTGATTTCATTGTCTATGATGAATTGCAAATTCAGTTTTTAAAGAAAGGAATCGTTGCACATAATTTACGACAAACAAAAGAAAATAAAAAAATATGATTTAGAAAAACAAAGAAAAGTAAATATGACAAAGAAAGAAATGGATAAAACAGTAGATCAAATAAACCATAATTTGAACATTTGAATGATGATTGGAAAATATGAAGTACAACTAGTATTTGAAATAAAAAGTGAATAAGAAGTAATAGTCCACAGAAATAAAAAGTGGGGTAATTCTTGATTTCATTGTCTATGATGAATTGCAAATTCAGTTTTTAAAGAAACGAATCGTTGCACATACTTTACGGCAACCAATAGAAAATTAAAAATAAAAAATGAGTAAATATGGCAAAGAAAAGAAATGGATAAAATAACAGGTCAAATAGACCATAACTTCAACAGTTGAATGATGATTAGAAAATATCTACTAGTACTTGAAATAAAAATTAAAAAATAAGTAATAATCCCCAGAAATAAAAAGGAGGTTACCCCATAGCTTAGAGGATTACGAAACGTTTCGTAGAAATTGAAATTGTTGTGGACAAGTACGGCACCTAGAGGGGCCTGATGGCCGAGTGGCTAGCGCTCTGGCGCTCGGTACCACAGGTATCGGGTTCGAATCCCGGCGTTGCCATGGGTGTTTGTAGTGGTTCGGAATCCACTTTAAACCGTAGGTTCCGGTCCTAATAGGATCGTAGAGCGTTGCGGGGGCATTGTTACTCCGCGTCCGTGGCTTATCTTTAAGTTACACGCCCCCCTGGGTAATGCAAAGTGAGTAACGTCTGTGCAGCCCTTATGGCATAAAAAGATCACGATCTCGCTTGCCAGCTGCATTAGAAAAAAAAGTACGGCGCTAGATTGTAGTGTTGTCGGTTGTAATTTGGTGTGGTTGGGTTGAGGTTTGAGAACACACAGCTTTATTTACACGTGCTAACAATTAAAACGTACAATATTTAGCACATTTAAAGACATCTGATCAAAGATTCGGGGAAGGATTTCACTTCTAAGCTAAACATATTTCCCTCCTGGATGAGAGATTCCAAACTAAACGGTTCTCAGTGGCAGTTCCGGTTACACTGTACTTCCTCTCGGGTGAGAGTCTCGATGCTGCTGACCATTTCTCCTGATTGCCACAGGAGACTCTCTTGCAATGCATAAGAGGAAGCACTATTACAAACTATTATTGCTGTCTTATAATATTCATACTCTGGCATATCGATTATCCAAAAGTAAAAATAATTTTATACCCAAAAGCAATTTGTAGTTTGTTTCTCGGTTCTACATATTTCAACACACACCTCTTGTTCTTTACAACAAGGTTCTGTGTAACATAGGAAATAATCTTCTTACCAGGGTTCGCTGTTACATGGTAACATGCATTTTGTAACAGTGGTAAGTTTAGTAAGTATGGCAATTGCAGCTGTACTCTTTGATGCAAACTAATTGTAACTCTATTGCTCGTTATTCAAGCTTTATTAATCGAATTCCTGGGACAATGAAAGCTAAAATCTGAATAATAATATATAGAAAAGCAACTTTATGGAAAAAAATATTTTTAAATATTTCTTCAGTTTTTACGAACTGTATGCACTTTCGTCTATCTTTTCAGTTCTTTAAATATTTTTATTTCAAGACAATATAAACAATAACAATATACAATTTTTATATATACAAGATATAAACAATTTTTGCAAAATCATTTGTATTAGGAATAATTCACATATGCCTCTATTTTCCGCGTTTTATACATATAACGAATGTTACAATGGAACCAAATTGCTGTTTAGTCTGTATTTGTATCCTTTCTGTATTAGAAAAATGATATTCATGTGTTGCCAGGCATAGAATTGAATAATTATAATCTGATGCTAATTATAATAAAAATGATAAAAACGTAATAAAATTTGAAAATTGAATGACTTGTTTTTTTTACTGTAAAAACTTCATGTCAATCCATGCATTTGTGAATGCTGTCATGCTCATGAGACAATTCCTGTAGTATTGGCTAATTTTATAATATTTGAAATATTTTCTGCTCTTTGATGAGATGAATTGATTGAATTATTTTAACAACTTTAACTTTTCAATTCTTTAAATATTTTTCTTTTAAAACAATATAAACAATAACCACCAATTTTTGCAGAATCATTCGCATTAGGAATGGCTCATATATGCCTATACATTCTGCTTTTTATACATGTAACCAATGTTTTATGTTGTGACCAAATTGCTGTTTAGCCTGTGTTTGTATCCTTTCTGATTTAGAAAAATTATATCCATGTATTGTCTTACATATAATTGAATAATTATAATCAGACACATAAAAAAAATTACATATGTTTACGTAACACATTGACGTCACCGGGAAATACTCGAAAAGCTTTATTAATGTTTTATCTATGAAATGGATAGGTTTGGCTTGTAGCTCTACGGTCATTTTGTGCACACTTTGGGCTAATTAGACAGGGACTTACAGTTTAACGTGGATTCCAAACTACTAACAAACACCTATGACACTAACACGGAATATAAACTAAAATTTCAACATTTATTGACTAGTATTAGGCATTATGTTTTGGAGCATCTTCCATACAATATCATACAAAAGTCCTGCAATTTATGCATGTGCACTATTGCCAGTACCAGTTGCCCATGGATGTGCGACAACAGCTGCAACCTCAACAGTCTTTATAGAAAACGAAGAAATATTATAACACCCTCTTTCATGTGTAATCCCTAAATTTTCGAACTTTCGAATCGCACCATTATGGTCCATACATCTTTTGACTTGGTTTGTCGCTCTACGGTCGTTTTTTGCACTCTTTAGGCTAATTAGATCGGTATATACAATTTAAAGTGGGTTCCGAACCACTAACAAACATCTATGCCCCGGCAAGGATTAGGACCAAAATCCTACGGTACCAAAAGCCAGAGCTCTAGCCAACTGGCCATCAGGCCGCTATGGAATGGATAGGATGTACAGTATTTGTTCCTTCAATTGGAGCTTTGGATTTTGTTAACTGAAATGCTCTGTCGAAATTTTCGAAGAAAAAAAAATACAAAGTATGTATACTGTTGTGTCCAAAAAGTAAGACCAAATTTTCAATTTAAAATTCCCAGGGCTTATGGAATCTCAATTTTTTTTGTTCTGTTTAGGTTGCTGGCACTGTCCTTAACATCTGTGTGAAATTTGACGTCAAAATATTCATTATCATTTGAATTACGCTTCGCTTTGTGAGACGCTAAAACTGATTCCGGCGATTTTTGAAACGTCTGCATTAATTGAGAAAAGAACTTGCATTTAATTTTGTATGCGAAAACATATAGAATGTCGCAGAAGGCATTCTGTGAGCATTCCTATATCGGAAATAAATGTTTAGAAGTGGTATAAACAGTCCAAAGAACACGTTGAAGATGAAGAGCTATCTGGTCGACCATCAACCTAAACCGATGAAGCTCACGCCCAAAAAATTAAAGAGTTGGTGCTTGCAAACAATCGATTTACAATTAGAGACCTTGCTGATGATGTTGGAATTACGAAAGAATCGGGCAAATTCAATTTTGTTCCACAAATGTGTCAAATAACAATTGGTACCGAAAACACTGAATGCGCCAGCTGACGCTGCATTGATTCTTCGTGACTGTTTCGCCAAAAATGAAACACGTGTCATTCCACAAAAAACTGTATTTACACCGTGCGGCTTCTGGCAATTCCCTAAACTCACAAGATCTCTCCTGGGACACCATTTTGAGTCCATTGAAGAGATTCAACGTCAATCTCCGCGCTTTTTGAAGGCTATCCCTGCCTATGACTTTTTAGCATGCATTGAGGATCGAAAAAAAAGCTAACGTACAAAAAGTTAAAAATTTGGTGCTGAAACCGTCGACTTACAATTCGAGACCTTTTCAAACGGATCGGTCAATTCCAATTTGGACCTCAAATGCGTCAAATCTTGATTGGCACCGAAAACACTGAATGCGCCAGCTCACACTGCATTGATTCTTCGTGTTTTTTTTTGCCAAAAGTGAAACCCATATCGTTTCACAACCACTGTATTCACCTGATTTAGCTCCGTGCAACTTCTGGCTATTCCTAAACTCAAAAGACCTGACTCAAAAACCTGGGACACCGTTTTGAGTCGATTGAAGAGATTCGCCGTGCCCTTTGAAGGCCATCCCTGCCGATGACTTTTTAGCCTGCATTGAGGATTGGAAAAAACGTTGCCATAAGTGCATTGTGTCCGGAGGGGATTACTTTGAAGGCGATGAAATAAATTTGGAAGAATAAATAAAGAGTGTTTGAGAAAAAAAAAAAAAAAAAAAATTGGTCATATTTACATAATTTTTGGGCATATGATGTTAAAAGAAAGTCTTTAGACAAGTAATAATGCCATTATATATGTAGACAATACATTGTGTTTTAATTTTTCTTCAGAATTAGAATATGAACTGAAATTTTCACGTAAATTCTCTTTGTACTTATTTTTATTTATAGAGTTATTATCAATTTCTTATCTGCATGACCTTTAATTGATTATAGGGGATCAATTTATTATCTCAATAATATTTATAATTTGGAAATTAAAGGAGAACTTGAATTGCGCATGCATATCTGTTATATTGCACTACTGCGCATGCGATTTGAAAGCAGTTGAAAGCATTTCTAATAAACAAACATGGCTGCCAACTGATGAATAGATGAGGAGTTGACTAACTGTGAAACACGGAAAGCAGAAATTAAACGCTATAGACTTCATTTAAATAAATTAAAATATTTTTAGATTAGTCTAGGATCTTGTACAAAAGAAAAAATGTGAAATGTGCGAGCAATTAATCTTAAATAAAAATACTTTTTTTTTACTAATCAGCTGACTCATCAACGATGATGCAACGAACACACATATACGATCTACGAATCACGAAAGTAAGTTTTCCAGTTTATTTTTATATTAAAAATATTCTATAATGTAGTTTAATTTCTTAACATAACTATATTTAATGCTAATTAATTCTAAAATTCTCATGATAATCTGTTTAAACTTAATCAATTTTCACTCATATATATAAATATATTTTGTAGTTAGATAGATACTCAAACATCATTATAGGCAAAACTTATGTTATATGAATGAAAATCGATTAAGCTTTAATAGATTATCATGGGAATTTTAGAATTAATTAGCATTAAATATAATAAAATATACTATTATTTATATATTAAACTACATTATAGAATATTTTTAATATAAAAAATAAACTGGAAACTTACTTTCGTGATTCGTAGAAGATCGTATATGTGTCTTTGTTGCTCTTTCTCGTTGATGATTCCGCTGATAAATAAAAATGTTTTTTTAATTACATCTAAACACATTTCTTCTAGTACAAGATCCTAGACTAATCTAAAAAATAATTTAATTTATTTTAATTAAGTGTTTAATTTCTGTTAATCCCGTTTCCTAATACGTTTAACTCCTTATCCTTTCATCAGTTTTATTCGAATTATATTACGAATAGTTTTTAATTTTTTTATTGTATATTGATCTATAAACATTAAGATTAATTTCCAGAGAAGAATACCCCCCCCCCCTGAATAATATTCCAAATTCAAGATCATTTGGATTATTCATGTATATTAAATTTTAAGATGTATAAAATAATTTTTTCAATTTACAGGAGTGTGAGAATTCACCCACTCCTCCATTTTTAATAATAAAGATAATGACAACTAGAAAATATTTTTTCACAATTTGATTGTTTTATAAATTACATTCCCTTAACAGGCCTTCGAGAATAAAAATATATATCAATTTCAGAATGGAACATTAAATGATATAATCACTGTTTACATATTCATATTCATTTTCATGACATAGATGGTAGATTGAGTCAAATAATAAGCTAATGTACCACCAAAAAATCATTTGCCAAAAAAGTATTTGTTTACTAGCAACTAGATTGCTATTTGTTTTGTATTGACATGTCTTTAGTGAACAATTTCATTACTAATTAAAAAGATGTATGTATTTTATAGATTTATTTATGTACAACTTTTTTAAATTTTGATTAAATTACTTATTATTTACATATAATTTTGTGCAAGTTTCTTGTATTTAAATATTTCAGATTATATGAAGCAATATTTTTTAAATGAACATTTCTTGTAATGTATAACAACTATGAAAGAGATTTAAGAAACCTGAATTAATTTTAAATTCAATTAATTTTAATTTTATTTTTTAATTCATGACATACTTTAAAAAACAGATTAGTAAAATTTTTGAAAATCTTTACATAATTATGATGAAAATGTTAAAATTGATTCCTACAATATGCCATTTCCTTAAATAAAGAAAAATGTTCTAACAAAACAAACAAATTTATTAAGAAACAATATAGTAAATTTATTTACTCTTGCAATTTATTATAAAGGTGTATAAAATAAATTAATAATTTCACATGAAGCATGCAAGAAAAAAAAAGAAAATTGTAATGATTCAGTTATATATTACTACTTAACTTTTAATTTGCAGACAGCAGAAAGATTTTTAAAGAAGTTAAAAATTATTAACTCTTATACCATTACAAAAAGTCCCCATAAAAAGAGAAAAATTATAAGAAATGAAACAGAAAGTTGTAATCTAAAAAAAAAAAAAAAAAAAAAAAAAAGACAAACAAATATAAAATTAAATCAAATCTTTAAAAAAGTAACTAATATTAAGGATGAAAATGAATAAAAACATATTTCTTGTTATATGTTGTTTTCTTAAATAAAGAATAATTTTCAAAATAAACAAGCAAATTTATTTAGCACTTATTTAATAGTACATTAGTTTATCTGTGTATATTTTCAATTTATTATAAAACTCAATTCAAAATATAAAAAGTTCTATTCAGAAAAATAAATCCATACTAATATAATCAAGTTAAAACAGGAGGGCACAAAATGGATATATTTTATATATAGTTTATTTTTTTTTAAATATTATACTATTAAAAATGCTAATTTTTTCATAGTAACAAATATAATTTACAAATTATTTCTTAAATAATCATATGAAATTCAAAATAGGAATAGAAAATTAAAATACCAACAGAAGCAGGTTAATAAATGGAAAATATTTCTATAGTACTTTTAATTAGCATAAAAATAAAAGAGTTATCAAAATTAAAAAATAGTTTAATATCAGAATTTTAACAATTAAAACAAATTATTTATAGCAAATAGCTTTTTAATATACTTTTTAAATAAAAAATTACTTTGTTTGTTTGTTTTAAATTAATATAAATTTATAATATATATTCTTAAAACTAGACATATGAAAAATAAAGTAACATTAAAATTAGTCATGTTCATTCATAGCACATTTGTTTCTAATCATCAAAACAAATTATGTTCACCAATTTTTAAGTAAAATTTTAAATTTACATTTATTATTACTGTTTTTTTTTTATTAACTTATTGTTATATGTATGTAGATTTGTTTGTGTCGTAATCACAGGCGGCGACAGATTTGGCGGTCTTTTAAGTGCCGCCAATCTACAACGTGGGATTGTATTGAATTTTGAACGCCATTCTGACCCCACGAAAATGGTATCAGGATTTGTAGATTGAAAAAAGAAAAGATGCTAATTTTATTTTTCAGGGGAGCTGAGAAAGTTTTACGTCAAAACAGAAAATGTTCCCAATGTTTCCAATTAATGTAAATTTATTGTAAAATAATGTTCGTAAGTTTGGCTTTATTTAAAGTAACGTCAGTGTACTTGCGTTTTGGGAGTTGTCAAATACAACTGGTTTGAGGGAAGCAGATAATTCCATTTTCAAAAGCTTTGAGAAAGTATTTTGAATTTTGAAAGCGTTTTGATTTTAAATGAAGTGTTTTATAATTTTATTATTTGGAATAAAAATTTTAATTTGTAGATTGCCACCAGGGAAAAACCGCCAAATCTGTAGCTGCGGTTGGCGCGTTTGCTCTGTATTGGCGCAACTGTCGCCAAGATATCGTTAATACGTAAGTACCTACATTTATTATTACTGTTTTTTTAATTGTTATATGTATAATCTTCAATGAGCAAATGCTTTATAAGAAATTTAGAAAGAATGAATTTTTTAATTCACTTTTCTTAATGATGTAGTTTAGATTTTGTACAATTATCCTGTAAAAGCTTACTACCAATGAAACCACTAAACATCTGTATATAATAGTCTTGTTTCATAAAAACAGAAACACAATTTTATTTTAATATTATATTTTAATTAAAAAAATGTATTTAAAAACAATTACAATTGCAATACTTTTAATAATTTAAACAAACATATAACATTACTAAATATATATCTGAATCTAAAATCATGCAGCATTTTAACAAGTACAAATACAGGTACAGGTTATCAATTTTAAATAGCCTTTTGAATTACAAAAAATAGGAAAGAAAAATAACTGAAATATCAATAAAAACAGATAGTTAATTTGAAAATATCTGCATAATATATTTTTCATTAGCATAAACATGGCAGAGAATTTTTCAAAATTAAAAATAAGCAATTATTAGAATTTTAGTAATTAAGTAAACATGTATATACATTTAATTACGTTATTTAAAATTACATTATTTAAATTATTACTTACGTCTAAAGGTAAAACTATATATTTTCAGGGAATAATTTAACTGGGATTAACTTTAATCAAGCTTTCACATTATCTTTATTCGAAATGAATAGATGTTTTAGATGGAGAGAAAAGCAGATATTTAAATTGAAACAAAAACAACAATGCTAGTCATAACAAAGCAGCTGCAAATAGAAATGTTCTTTTTTAAAAAAAAATTTTTTTTTTGATTCCTTGCATGTTTTTATACTTCATTTCTTTTAACATTTCGTGCTGCCTGATTGTCACATAAAGATTAATAGCAATTATCAAGTGGAGCATAAGCATATATAAGTAATACATTTTGAAATTTGTTTGTATTAAAAATATATAAGTTTTTAATAAAAATAAGCTTTTTCTCCCTAGCGCGCATGCTATGAAACATTATTACAGATTGAGCTCTGAGAAAAAAAACGATTAAAAAAAAATCTACATTTTAAAATTACATTTGTTAAATCTTTCTTATCGAGAACTGGGTATTTGCACTTCTATATCATCACTCAGCTCCTCGTATTCGAGATTTTGTTTTGCCGCTGTTTTAATTTAACGGAAGTGAAAGCGGACGCTATGCAAAAACTCATTTTAAGCTTCCCATTAAATTACCGTTTCTGATGAGCGCATGCGCAGTGGTATCATGCGCCAAATAGCGGGAAAAGTGAAAGCGGGTGGCTTCCGCTATGCAAAACCTCTCTAATAATATTTATTATCAATTTATTATCTAAATAATCATTATTATTTTAAAATTAAAATAGAACTTAAAGATATAGCCTATCGTATGCTTCTACTTAGAATTCTTGAATAACAGGAAACAATGTTATTGTTTTTTTCCCTTCTTTTATAGGTATACATGTTTCTATATTAAATTCGAGAAGGATATATACAAATGGTAATTCTTAGATTTTAATTACATGTTATTACAGAATTAATATGTTTCTGTGTATAATACTAAACTCATAGGCACTGGATCTCAATTTCAATTCAATTTTTAATTGTATAAATATTTGAAATCTCAAATGTTAGGATTTTATAATTTTAGTTCATACAGGCAACACAGAATTAAAGAGGTTATTTAAAAGTCAAACAGTGCTGCCTTTTTATCAATTTTATTTCAGTAGACATCAAATTATTGAGAGGAGAACGGTTTTCACGTTTCATAGAAATACAACCGTCTTCGGGACATTAAATATCAATTAGTTATTGTGCTGTTTCTGCTTTTATTTTATGCAGAATTCTAGAGATTGACCATGATGCACTTAAACTTCCTTTTCTATATATGTTGCTGGACTATTCCTCATATCCAGAAGACTCCTATTGGATTCTTCTGAATATTGAGATTTTTTTAATTTCCTCAAATATTATGATTTTTAATACATCAAATATTGTGATATTTAATAACTCGAATATTATGATTTTTGATTAATTAATTTTATTTAATTTCCGCAAATATTATGAATTTTTAAATTTCATTCATATAGGCATCACATAATCAGAAGATTAACTTTTGATTAATTAATGATTTGGCCATGATCCACTCCACGATCCGCCATGATTATTTGGCCATGATCCGTCATGATAATTTTAATTTGGCCATGATCCACTCAATCCTCCTTCTCTGTACACGCTGCTGGACTATTCATTATTTCCAGAAGACTCCTGTTGGGATCTTCTGAATATTCTGATTTTTAATAACTCAAATATCAAATATCTTTTTGATAATATAGGTATCACATAATCAGAAGAATAACTTTTGGTTAATTAAAAGACAAACAACAGTGGTGCATTTTTATCAATTTTATTTCTTTAGGCATCAAATTACTGAGAGGAGAACGGTTTCCACCTTTTTAAAAAAATACAAGCATCTTCGAGATATTAAATATCAATTAGTTATTGTGCTGTTTCTGTTTTTATTTTATGCAGAATTTTTTGAGACTGGCCATGGTCCACTCAATCTTCCTCCTCTATGCATGTTGCTGGACTATTCATCATTTCCAGAAGACTTCTGTTGGGGTCTCCGCAGGTGTAGCCGTCTTCGCACCTGTCACCCCTCACGGTGAGGCAGGTCTCTCCTGCACACTAAGATAGCACAAAGAAGAAAGTTAAAATCACAAACATGGCAATTTTAAAAAAAATAAGTATAGCATTTTTGAATTTCTTCAAAACATTACCAAATGAGGTTGGCTTGGTTTATCCCTCTACAGCCATTTTATGCACAAATTGGGCTAATTAAACCGGTATCTACAATTTAATGTGGATTCCAAACCACTAACAAACATTCATGTCACAGTTAGAATTCGTACCTGAACCCTGTGGCATCTACGGCCAGAGAGCTAGCCAATTGGCCATCAGGCTGCAATTAAATTTCAGATGAACTGTTACAATAGTTTATAACGTTTTTTTAGTTTTGTGCTAATCAATAGAAATATCAGACAGTTATTTTTGTCACATAATAATTTCATTGAAAATAAAACAGCATCAATATTCGTATAATACATGCCTTTAATGATAAAGTTTAAATGATCTTGTACTTTTTATTGCATTTTATTATTTTGAATACAAATTATTTGTTATTTAATTTGTTTAATGGGCCTTCCAGAATTAACATTAGTATTAACAAATTTTTAATAATCCCGCACTTTTTATTGTATCTTATTGTTTTTCGAAGCACCCAATTTGCTATTTTGTGTATCTATCAAAAACAGTATTGGTATTAACAGGATTTAAAAATCTTAGAAAAGCTCTGTCATTTTTATATATCTTATTAATTAATGTGCAAGGTGGTTATAATTAAACTTTCTCTGTAAACCGCATCCTATTGCTGTGTGCGTGACTCATCCTACAGATATGTGTGGACATCCTACGAGTAGTCCAGAAAGGGATAGAGGTAAAGGGGTAGCTTCTGTTATGATTGAGCGAATAGAAGGTAGAAGTAGGACTTGGCTCCGAAGATCTCTTTACAGTCATATTAGACTGGGATCTACAATTTTAAGTGGATTTCGAACCACTAACAAACATCCATGTCATAGATAAAATTTGAACTTGAAGACTGTGATACCAACGGCCAAAGCGCTAGCCATATGACCATCAGGACGCTACCAACTGAGGAGTTATTTCCAATGAAAGTCCTTCTTATAGGCATTATTTCCCTTATCCTATCTATCCATCATGATTTGGAATTATTCCATCCGTACTTTTTAAGTCCTCAAGATATTTTTTTAGCATCTACCTTCAGTAATGATGAAAACCTCATCATTAAGTTCAATGATGAATGTTTGATGTATATTATAAGATTATTTGGCTTGGCTTGTCGCTCTTCTGTCATTTTGTGCACACTTTAGGCTAATTAGATCGGGACATACAGTTTAACGTGGATTCCGAACCACTCACAAACATTCAAGCCACCGTCAGGATTCAAACTTGAAGCATGTGGTAACGAAGGTCAGAGCGCAGATTGTTAGAAGGATATGCAGCAAAACTCTCCAACTGCTTATAAAATTGTATAACCACATGTAAATGGTGTTTGAAAATGTTCAGACACTACAAAATGTCTTTGTTAATGCTTATATTTATGTTTAATGATAAATATAGAAGTTGCGATCCCTTTTTTGCTTTTAACATATGTTGTTGTTGTTGTTGTTGCTTATCCCCTTGATTTAGAATCCTAAACCAAGTCCAGTAGATCATGCTGCATCAATAGATCGTAAACTGTCCTCCCCTCATTCAACAGTTATCTCACAGAGGCACCAATACAATCTATGAGAGGAGAGGGAGACGCGATGGTCGAACAATGACAAAGGGCATATGTCTTCTCGTCTCCATTGAAGGTGAGACTCTTAATGTGGCCAGTCCTTAGTCTAGCTAAAGCCGTTTGAGCAGGTCTAGGACAGGAGCACTGCATGGACATACCAGGATATTTAGCGGCGTACCATGCATGAATTGGTGGCGACCTCCAAGATGTATTCACTCTGGCTTTTAACATATACGTTTAAGCAATGTCTGTGGAGCGATTTCCATTGAAAGTTCTTCTTAAATACATTATTTCTCTTTTCCCACCTATTCGTCATGATTTGGAATAATTCCATCCACACTTTTTAAGTCATTTTTTTTTAGCATCTACCATCAGTAATGATGAAAGCCTCATTAGGAAGTTCATTGATGAATGTTTGATGCATCGGATCCGATTATTAGGTAGATAAGTAGCAAAACACATCAACAGTTCATAAATTTATGTAATCGCAAGTAAATGGTGTTTGAAAAGTATCAGACACTACAAAATGTCTTTGTTTATTCTTATATTAAGTAAGCCATGCAATATTGCTTGTTGGATGATCTAGCTTTTGGATTTTCTAAAATGAGTTTCTACTAATATAACTTAGTCACCTATCTCATCCCACTTCCTAAAATGAGTTTTCAAAGAATTTTTAGTCCATTTATAATTCAAACCACCTATGAATACAGCCGGGAGTCACTCGAGTTCACTGTTCTCCTGGTCTTATTTCTTGTTTCAGAGATTTATATGTTTCTTGTTTCAATGGCTTGTGGGTGGCTGACAAAATGAATAATTAATCAACTTCGTCGATATTGCACAAATTGTAGCGCAACGCTACAATGTTGTTCATTATTGATTTTCAACTGTGTAGCTATTAATAGAGCTAATTCCTCCTCTTCAAACACCGAGATAATCTCGATCGTTCCTTCTCTTGAACAAGAATCAATTAAATCATGCGCAGCAACAGATATTTTAGAATCCATATCCAAAATACCTACCATAATCCTATACCCAACTTCAATCGACTTTCTTTGCGAGGCCTGGTTTGCAATACTTTCTATTCAGATATTCCAAAGACATGCGATCAGCTCCCTTTTCACTTGATTCAATCTTGATGTTGTAGACCTTCTTGTAATCAGAGGAACGTAATGTTGCACTGATATTTTCAAAATATGTAATTTTGTTCATTTTTTTTCACCATTTTAAGACAATTATTGAAGACTAAAAAATACTTTCTATCGTAGCATTTAGATTTCGCGTATTGTTATTTTATAAGTGTAAACTGTATTTTTTATGCTTGTTATTAAAGTAGTTTTTTTTTAATTTTCTTTACCAATTTCTACATTCTGGATTCATGACATATTTCTAAAAAAATGTTTTCATTTCGAATTTCTGCAAATAATATAATTTGCAACAAATAATATTATCCAGACAGTTAGTACTTAAGGAAAATGGAGTCAAGAGCCAATTTTTTTATATAATCATTCCACAAAAAATACTTATTTATCACCTACTGTTTATTTTTTGTTATGAGTTGAAGAAATTTTGAAGTTTAATTTGTATTTATTTGGATATGATGAAATTAATTACTGAAGTATTTTATTGATAAGTATAATTTTACCAAAGCAACATTAGGATTCTTAAACATCAGACTATAATGAGATAGAATCCCAGAGAAGCACTGGAAAATGTAAGATATTTTTGATGTATTGAATAAACCATATCACGGCAATCAGCGTATTATCAGTTGCATTCTGTAAAGCTCGCCTACAAATGGACCGATACAGAAATCTATATGGTTAAAACTAGGATAAATTAAATTGTATATATGGAGTTCAAAAAAATTCGGGAATTGTATAATGTAATCTTCGTACAAAGTGCTCAATTTTGTGAAGCTTCATAAAAGAATAACATATTTCATACTAACAGAACCCGGCATATGTTGTCCTGCCAAAAATTAATGCGTTGTAGAATATGACATATTGCGAATATATTCTCCATGTTAAAATCAGGGCCGGAATTTCCTATAGGCTAATTGTGCTTCAGCCTAGGGCCTCAAGATCAAGAGGGACTTACATTCAAATTGTTAGCAAAATTAGAATTATACTATTCTAGAAACAGTAAACACTAAAACGCTGAATCAAAAATAAGGAGAAATTCTACACATATGAATAATAAATAAACATAATAAATAATTTATAAACTTAAAAATGGGAGGTGAAAGTGCCTCATAATTGGAATAGCCTAGGGCCTCTTTTCATCTAAATCCGCCCCTGGTTCCAATACATGTGCATACTCATTTTTATGGATATCGTTTGAACGGTATATAAGATGAAATGCTGCAGCACCTTCTGGTGGCAAGTAACAATAAAAACGATAGCGCGAATATATTTTAAATACTCAAATACATATTATTACCAATTTTCATAGCGATTGATTCAGCGGTATTGAATTTGATATACTGCAGCACTATCTGGTGGCAACTTTCATCAAAGAGAATAGCATAAAAACATTCTCCATGTATACACAAAAAATTTAATCAAAATCGGTCAAGCCTTTAGGAGGAATTCAGTGGAAAACACACACAGAAAAATTATACGTATAAAGAAGATAATGTACAAAACCTAATATACAAATTTTAAAACGTATACGGCGATGAATGTTAAACAGTTTTGATATTGGCAAACATCTAAATATAATACATTTAACTGACTGCTTTTTTACTTCTGTCGTAAATTTGATGAAACGAATTTTGATTCCAAAAACATGTATAAATCAGAAATACTTTTCCCGTATATTTAACATTCTGCAAGAAATTCGAAGAATGTAAATAAGACGTGCGAAAGGAACACATGGCAGGGTGACAATCGATAAGAAGGGATGGAAGATAGAAAGGATGACAATCGATAAGAAGGACAATTGACAGGAAGAGATAGAAGATAGGAAGGATGACAATCGATAAGAAGAATGACAATTGATAGGAAGAGATAGAAGATAGAAAGGATGACAATCGAAGGGAAGGGATAGAAGATAAGAAGAGGGACAGTCGATAAAAAGGGATGGGAGATAGGAAGTGTGACAATCGTTAGGAAGGGATAGAAGATAGGAAGGATGGCAATCGATAGAAAGGAGTAAAAGATAGGAAGGATTAAATCGATGGGAAGGGATAGAAGTTAAGAAGGGTAACAATCGATAGGATGGGATAGATGATAATAAATGTGACAATCGATAGAAGATAAGAAGGGTGACAATCGATAAAAAGGGATGGAAGATATGCAGGACGACAATCACGTCGAAGGGGGTACTAAGAAGAAGAAACACACTCACGACGACACAGCGGTGACGACAGTCAAAAGCTTTTTCCGAAACTGTATCCCCCTCCAATTAAAAACATTTAAATTTTTCATATTTTAAGACTATTAGACACTTCAAGGTGTAGTCAAAAAAACAAATGAAATCTGTTGACAAATCAACAGAATTCAAGTTACATCACATAATAAGAATAATTTAGAATTAAGATCTGATTCGGAAGACAGCCACAAAAAGAGGTGAGAAATATATTTGAAAGCCACAAAAGTTGCTGGGTTTCGGTTAGTCAGAGGACAAAGCTTGAAAAGGGAGACATCGACAAAGATCAATAAAAGAAATTATAGAATAGGCAAGGTGATTAAAAGGGAAAGCATGGCTGATAAGCTGGATTCTCAAATATTAAGTTCATAGATCGCAAAACATTAACCAATTAAAAATGGACATTAGGCTTCTGATTGGCTGACGTTTTGCGATGAATAATCTTAGTAAATAATGTATTTCCTGCTAAAATCAAACAATTGAATTTAGAATTAGGTCGGGATAATAGTATATAATACACAACAGGTGCTTTTATAGGAACATAGGCATACAAATTTTATGATGGAAAAAACATAAAATAAAAACCGAAAGAAAAAGGGTTTTTTTTTGGCTGCGTATTTGTGAAAGTCCTTCTATGCAACAAATAGTCCATTAACGGTTGTTGAAGTGAGGATAGTGTCTTTCTGGTGTACTTTCACAGGTAAATGTCTTTCTAAAATAAATTGCTTTTCAAAGGGGAAAAACCCCCAAAATACTACCATCAGGCACCCTGAATATCGCTTCGAGACGCTTAAATACACTTAATAATCATCGTATTTTCTAATTTCTGAAAGCAGTGAGGGCAACAGATATCAACACATTACCCTATCTCTATAATATATATATATATATATATATCTATATATATTCCTACTCTTCATTAGATCTTATTTGGTGCTCAATGTTTTGTTAAGACGCCTAAATTGTTAATGCTTTTAAACAAGTACGTTTCAAAATATGTAAGAACTTCGAAAACTCTTACCAAATGAATATTCAGCACAAGAAAATATCATTGGTGTATTTTAAAAAATATTAGTTTCTGATTTGTTTTATATAAAAAAAAATATTTTACCTTCATACATATTGGGCAGCAATCACACTGATCCATATAGGACCCACATTGGCAGTCCTCTTCAACACAAGTTTGGCAGCCAGCATCACAATTTCTTGGCGACGTACATTCCACTTTAATTACCCTGAAACAATTGACAACATTAATTTATCCAAGTACATGCAAATAAACAAGATTTACATGCTTACACTGATTACCACTATAAATAACACACCAAGAAGAAGTTATCGATCTGTTACGAAACTTGGCGTAACGATTTGTATCAAACGTTTATGCAAATGATTGAAATTGTAGCATGATCGCGATTTACTTAAAGCCATTAGAAGGCTTTGATATGCGTCCACAGTTGTGCATGTAAAGTCGCCTTGCAATTTATTGTAAATAGTTTTATCTTCTGCAGAAGTATGCCATATCGCCACAAATGCCTTTACACCAATGTGACTTGGATTATTAAGACGGATTGGTCAGCTCCATCTGTAATTTTTACAAAATTGTAAGGATGTGTTGGCCCTACAGACGATAGTGAATTCACATACATTGCCTTCTGAATTTGATACCCTTTGTCTATTAATAACCGAGAAGACCACCTCAGCATCCGACTAGTATTCATTCAGCCAACTGCTGTGATTCGTATACAATCAGTGCGATTTATACAGGTCCTAGTATGCCTTATCACCTCAGATGCATTTACACCAATGTGACTTAGACTACAAAGACGGATTGGTCAGCTCAGCCGTTCTTGTAAAATTGTATGTGTTGGCCCTAGGGACGAGAGGGAATTCATTGCCACTTTAAATAACACACCAAAAAAAAAGCTAAGGTGTAAGGTATCTCAGGGCTGCCCCATCAATATTAACATAATTTCTTGACTCACCCGATTTGGAGTTTCGTCATCGATTGGGTTCACGAAGTGGGCAAAGTAGAAGATAGGCCTATCTAGGGCCACGTTGTAATAATTGGTAAATGAGATATCACAAGGACACCATAAGAAACCTGCAAGATTCATTGCCCAACCGTTTTGCACAGTGCATTCAAATTGGTGGTGACATATCATAGTGGCACTTGTATTTCTTTTGGAGTTTTTAATGCGATAAATTAAATTTCGCAATTTTGTACTCACACACTTGCATAAATATCACAAGCAAACATGTGAAATTTCAATCAATTTTGGCAAATCTTTCTTGATGTGCTGTGTTTGACAGCAATAAGTGCGTTTCTTATATATTTGAGCTATGTAATGCTTACATTTAGTTGGCCTACGGCATCTACATATAGATAGTTGGCCTATGATATTTACGCATATTTAGTTGGTGTATGATAGTCACGTATAGTTAGTTGGCCTATGATATTTACATATATTCAGTTAGCCTGTGATATTTACATATAATTAATTGGCCTATGATATCTACATATACTTAGCTGGCCTTGATAATATGCCGATATCATATTCGAATTAACTATATGTAATAATATTTGCATATACTTAGTTGCTTGTAATATCTACATATAGTTAATTGGCTTATGAATCTGCTTTATTAGCCCCTTTATAACACTTTTATTCCTTGTGCCATCTTAATTTTGAGAAAATACTTTTAAGATATATATATATGGATAATTAAAACCATACATTTATTTTCCAATTCAATAGAGGATCATATTAATTTAAAAATTAATTGAACTTATGCCCGGCCTATATATGAATCTTTAGGCATTGTTCTATTATCAAAATTCAAATTGAGCATCTTAAGTTAAAAATTTCCTCCCACTATGTTAACTTAATCTTTTTTCATAACTTAGGAGCTATCAAAATTCATTGATTACATATCAGTTTTCGATTTAGATGTCGCATGCGTTTATTTTATGCTTTGTCTGTATTTACGTACTGGTTGTTACGTGAAATCAAAAACATTAATCTAATTTTCCAATCAAGATATTTTTTCCCCACAAGATAGTGGTTGCAATTCTCGGTACTTTGAGATGAAAGGCTTATTTACTTTATGAGCGAGTGTTGTGATGAACAGTTTTCTTGGAAACATTCGTGACAATGGGATTAAAGAGAAAGTCAAAGCAAACAGTAAGGGGCAAAATAACGATAGTTAGAAATAAGCGAAAAACATTTATTATACATAAAGCAAAATTTATTTTTGTAAGTCTAAAAGAAATCTAAATACAAGTCTGAACTTACAAAAAAATAGTATAATTGACTCAATCTTGAACTCTTAAATTGACTCAATCTTGAACTCTTAAATTGACGGTTAGAAATTTGCACTTAATTTCTGAAAACCTAGTATTTATGGCTACAATTATTTTATATTTAAGACTCCAAAAGCCAGCTTTGACGCAAATCAGATTTTCAGATGCTTATAAAAGTCTGTTCGTTAGGTTTCAAAGAATAACTTTTGTATTAAAAAACCAGCAAAACGTCTCCTACCTAAAGAGTTTTTACAAAATTGAAGAATCTAACGATGAAAATATAAAAATTTTCGTTTTGTATGTTAAGTACATTATGAACAGCTGACCTCAGCTGTTCCTTATGTATTTGTATGTTAAGTACACTATTAACAGCTCACCAATGAGTTATAAGGTTAGGGTGTTGCCTTACAGAGTTGACTTTTAAGCCTCTTATTAACGTGCTATTTGAAAGAAAACGTGGACAACATCCATAGGGCAGCCTGACTGTCGACGCGAGTCTTTTGTATGCTTTGTCACAATTTCCATCCAATCCTCTCATTTCTAAGTGAAGTGGTTGTAAAGGACGCCAAAGTCAGATTTCGTAAATGCCAGTGGACCCCGAATTGGGAGAGGTGATATTTATGGATGGGTAATTTATGGTTGGTGAAGAGGATTGATCAATAATTTCTTCAACAGAAATATAATTGTACTACATCTCCAAGTGGTAATTAAAACAACTACTTCCATAAACACTTCTGTTACTTAGTCGATCGTTTTAGGAACATTAATTCACTAATAAATTATCCTTTATTAAATTTACTGTGAGGTTTAATTTATTAATTCTATTAATAATGAAATCACAATACAAAGATTAATCTAAAACTAAGTTATAGTTCCTTTCTTCTAAACCAGAAATGCACAGACAGCTGCCAACCTCACCATATGCCATATATATTATATATGTGTATATGTATATATATATATATATATATAATATATATATATATATATATGTACATGTGTATATATGTATATGTTGCATATATGTATATATATAGAGAGAGAGGGAGACGCCCATTCATATTTTGATGAAAAATTAGGACGTAAAATATGATATCACTCTAATACAAATATATCACATGAATACGAAACATATAAAAAAACATATAAAACATATTTTAAAATATAAGCACATTTTATTCATCGTTTTTTTCATTTATTGCAAAATAGAATATACGAATATATTTAATAATGCTCTAGCCTGAATACAACGTTTTAATGACAATTTTTTTTTCTTTCTTAAGAAAAAAAAAAAAATTTCCAAAACTTCAGTTATCTTGCTTATCAAGACTTAAATGCCTGTTTCAAGAACCCATTACTTTTTTGTTGCTGAAAACATGTTCCATTTCAGATTTGCTCTCAACAAAGTAAACTTGGATACTGCTAGACAATGCATTAAAATGCACGAGCCTATTTTTGTCAGCGCATCAGCGATGAGAAAACATTGTTGGATATAAATAGCAAGAAATAAACAAACAGAAACCTTCTGGCAGATCACTGTTGAGCTTTATTGCTACAAAAATTGGACTAAAATCGAAAACACTCATTGAATCAATACAATATCATTTATCACATTTTTATATATAGATATGTAAGATGGTTACATTTTTTTCATCATCCAGTGGAGTGTACAATAGAATAATCAAATTGTTTTATGGCCAGGAGTCAATCAGTGTTACTTTTCTACATATTCGTTAACATAGAGACATTTTTCAAACTTGTTGGCGAGTTTTCCAATACCTTCTTCATAATGAGTGTATGCCTATATTAAGATAGATCTTCGAGGAATTTTGGAGATCTTTGTTGCCAAACCACTGATTTAGCCCTCGAAAGAAGTGAAAGTGACTAGGTGACAAATTTGTGCTATACGCCGTAGAATCGAACACTTCCCTTTCAAATTGTGCAACAAGCAGATTGGTTACCGCGACAGTATGCAGCCGTGCATTATCAATGGGGCAAAATAATTCCATCCATAAACATAACTCATTATCCTATAAATGTCTGTTGTGCTATTCAATTCCGCCTACAGAAAACGAATGATGATGTCCAAATCGTACTTGGTGGGAAAATCACTCTTCTATCAAGTTAATGGACCTGCAGCTCAAATCCAGTCGTTAACATAAAGACATTTGTCAAATTTGTTGGCGAGTTTTCCAATAACTTCTTCATAAGGAGTGTACGTTTACATTGAGATAGATCTTCGTGGCATTTGTTAGATCTTCGTTGCAAAACAGTGATTTAGACTTTGAAAGAGGTGAAAGTCACTTAGTGACAAATATGGGCTGTACGCCGTGGAATCGAAAACCTCCCATTCCAATTGTGCAAGAAGTTGCTTGGTTACTCTGACAGTATGTAACCATGTATTATCAATGGATCAAAGCAATTCCACCAATAAACACAACCCATTCTCTAATTCATGTCTGTTAATCTGTTCCCTTGTGTCTACAGAAAACGAATGATGATGTGCAAACCATACTTGTTGGGAAAAATCAATCTTTGCTATCAAGTTAATGGACCTACAGCTCAGTTCCAGTTGATGTTTGAACTCGTTAGCGACAGATTTTATAGTGAAGACGCTGCACAACGATTCAATGCGTAAATCTGTCTAGTTTAACTCGGCCTTGACACGTTATGTATGTATCTTGGTGGAAAAAAAATAGTCCTCGCATGTACAGTTGTTGCTTAGACTTGCTTTGAATATAAGTTATTAAACAAAAATATTATCAAACAAAGTTTTGAAAGTTTATTGTATTGCTGCAATTTAGCTTGAACGCATTTTTCATTACCATTTACATTTTACTTTAATTATTTATAATTATTTAGTTTTTAATACATAACAAAAAATGAAACTACAAAACTTTTGGATAAGGATAATTAATTTCAATCAAATCGTTAATTACTCATTAAACAATTTTAAATACTTGACTGAATACCCAAGAGCATTAAGAACATGTTTTGATATACATTCGAAGTAATTTTTTATGGGCCTATTTTGTTACACTTTTCATGCATAAAATATTTTAACTCCTGCTTTGGGAAAATTTTATATTTTCAAATTCTTGTCAAATATGTTATATTGGATTAAAAAATTTGATTATTTAAGATGCATTTTAATGATTTTTCACAATTTTGAAGCAATGAATCGAACATTCAAGATTTAGGATTAATATCCTGATAGAATTCGGAATCTCCTATTTTACCCAAATTTTCCACTAATTAATTTAAAATTTCGTTTACATTGCCAATATACATTTACGATGGTAAATTTTAATTGGGGTAATAAATTTGATTATGAATAAATGATGAATTGAATTTGAATTTAAATTTTCGTTTGCAATGTTAATATACATTTACAATGGTAAATTTGAACTTGAATAAAACCGAAATTGAATTTGAGTTTAATTTCTTTTTTGCAATATCAATATACATTTACGATGATAAATTTGAATTGGGGTAATAAATTGGAATTGGAATAAAACATAAATTGAATTTGAGTTTAAATTCTTGTTTGCAATTTATACATTTACGATGGTAAATTTGAATTTGGGTAATAAATTTGAATTTGAGTAAATGATAAATTGAATTTGAATGTGAATAAATAATAAATTGAATTTGAATTAATTTTCGTTTGCAATATCAATATACAATTACGATGATAAATTTGAATTGGGGTAATAAATTTGAATTTGAATAAAAGATAAATTAAATTTGAGTTTAAATTCTTGATTGCAATGTCAATATACATTTACGATGGCAAATTTGAATTTGGGTAATAAATTTGAATAAAAGATAAATTGAATTTGAATTTGAGTAAATGATAAATTGAAGTTGAGTGGGAATAAATAATAAATAGAATTTGAATTTGAGTAAATGATAAATTGAATTTGAGTGGGAATAAATAATAAATAGAATTTGAATTTGAGTAAATGATAAATTGAATTTGAGTGGGAATAAACAATAAATAGAATTTGAATTTGAAATTGAATTAATTTTCATTTGCAATATCAATATACATTTACAATGGTAAATTTGAATTGACCTACTTCAGAAGAGCTCGGATAGCATACGCCTTCACAAATTAACGAATGAAATAAGTTTTTCTTTTTCAAGATTCTTCATCTTATTATTATTATTATTAACAGCACATTAAAAGTTTTTTCCTACTGTTTTGAAGATGAAATTTGGAATTCTTAATTCTTTATGTTACTGAAAATTTTCCTTTTTTTAGGACTCTCAATGATATCTGGCTGAATAATTGTTTTTTTTTAATTTAAATATATTCGATAACAATTCTGCTATAAATCGGCGTCTCAATAATCTTAGGTTTTCTTTCTTAATCTTAAATCACAGCTTTATTTTCTAACAATGATTCTCTTCCTTGTTGGCATCCTTTATATTTATTTATTTGTTATTCTACTATACTTTTTATAAAGTTTTATGATAAAAAAAACATTTGAATTCCTTAAACCAATTAATTTATTCAACTTTTTTTAGTAATATAACCTTTTTCTGTAGGCAAATTAATAATTAATTTATAACTTTTTAACAATGCTTACCTGATACTTTCATTGAAATATTCCATTTATATAAACAAATATTGGATGAAAAACGTTTAAATATTATAAACGAAAGATTTTATGTAATATGGCAACTTGTGTTTGAAAAAGTATTTCTCAATTACTGTCGAAAATTAATGTAATGTAAAGCGGATTTCTTACTATTATTACTATTGCAAATGGAAATCATGTAATAATGTAATGCAGTGACAAATTTAACACACTAAATCGTATGCGAACACTTTCGTGATATTTATTAAATATTTTTTTTTTTGAAAATTTTTCAAAATTTAATTATAATATTACTATAATTTGATTATATTATCATTATTTGATTTCAAAATTTGAAAAATATTATATCTAATACGCCATGCTCTATAAAGTGGAATAAATTGCAGTTCATTTCATATTAAAACTGAAACTTAAATAATTTCATTTGAAATTTTAAATTGTATTTATTTATGATTGTATTATAATGAAAATAACACATTGCTGATCACAAAATTGTTATAGAGAGTGAGAAAATGATATAATTAAGTATATACACTATCTGGAAGAAAGTGACGGGACACACCTCGAAAAGTAGAAAAGTCGACAATACAGCTGACACATGCGCAATAATAGGTATCACGTGTCAGCCATATCCTATGCATACTCTGTGGAGTCGACTATAGCTGTTTTTTGTCAAGATGCCGCCACGGGAAGAGTTGTCTGAGTTCGAGAAAGGTGTGTTGGTTGGATTGCATCTTGCCAAGGTGTCAATTAGGGAGATATCCCGTCTCCGTAACTGCTCAAAATCAACTGTAGCACGTGTTGTGTGTCGCTACAAGGCTGAGGGACACTGTCAGAACAAACCCCGAAGTGGACGACCTACAGTTCTCACCAGCAGGGACCGGCGGGTGCTCGGCAGGGAGATTCGAAGTAACCGTCAAACATCCATGGATAACATCGCTAATGAGTTTAGACAAGCCACAGGTGTGGCCGTTTCGACCAAGACTCTTCGTATCGAGGCCCATAAGTTAGGTTACATTGGACATTCGGCGGCCCATAAGCCTTTGATTAAGAAAACCAACAAGAAAGCGCGCTTTAGATGGGCCAAAGACCGCCGTACTTGGACTCTGGATGACTGGAAACGCGTCCTTTGGAGTGACGAGTCACAATTTATCCTTTTCCGTTCCGATGGACGTGTTTGGGTATGGCGTTTATCAGGAGAACGCCTTTTGCCCGAGTGTGTCGTCCCAACTGTAAAGTTTGGTGGAGGAGGTTTGATGGTATGGGCCTGTTTCTCCTGGTATGGGGCTGGCCCACTGGTTTGATGGTGCGATGAATGCCGAAGATACTGTGATATTCTCGACAATCCTGTCCTTCCTACCTTGTGGGCAACGTACGGTATGGATGATTGCTGGTATCAAGACGACAACTCGACATGCCATGTTACAAGGAGGACTCTTGATTGGTATGTGAACAACAACGTTAAACGCATGGAGTGGCCGGCGCAGAGCCCTGATCTTAACCCAATTGAACATCTCTGGGACATTGGAAAGTCGGTTGAGGGCCTGCACCCCCACTCCCCAAAAGCAAGCCTGAACTATGGAACTTCCTGCTAAACATTTGGAAGGAAATTCCTTTGCCACTATGGTTAATTTAGTGGAAAGCATGCCCAGAAGGGTTGCAGCTGTGATCGCAGCCAAAGGAGGCCCTACCTCCTATTAATTTTAATAAATATGGGTTTATGTCGTTATAGTGTCGTGTCCCGTCACTTTCTTCCACATAGTGTAATATTGATATATTGATAGTATACTATATTGATAGTACATAATAAGTATACGGCAGATGATTGTCATTTTTTTGCATGGCCTGGGGTCATGTGATAGCCAGTACGCTAAGAGCTTTTAATAACTTTCACAAATCTGCGCATCCAAACAATGCTTAATGTATTAATTCAAACAATTATTATAATAGCACACAAACAATATTTTAGCTATCAACTTGGTTCAACTGATATTAATATACTTTATGGCATTATATTTTAAGCGACAACATGTCCATAAATATTATTTAAATTTACAAGAAGCGTTAGCTCTTGTCATATTTTTTATAAAAAAATTTCCAAGAATTTTGATGATTTTAAGCATTTAAAAAATATCAAGATATAAAGGTAAAGTTTGATTCTTAAATTTTATTTAAATTCCATGCACTAAAAATTTTCAAAACTAAAGTTTACATAAAGATAGAAAGGTAAAGTTTGATAATATTTTTGAAGTTGATAATATTTTTATATATATAAATAATTTTAATAATTTCTCGAATATTTTAAAGTTGAGAATATTTGTATCAAGATATAAAGGTAAAGTTTGATTCTTAAATTTTATTTAAATTCTGCGCATTAAAAACTTTCAAAAATTTTTCGTAAAAAGCGTTAATTGTTCATTTTTGTCATATTTAAAAAAAAAAAAATAAAATAAAAAAAAATCCCAAGAATTTTGATGATTTTAAACTTTAAAAAAATCTTCATATATAGGTGAAGTTTGATTCTTAAATTTTATTTAAATTCTGCGCATTAAAAACTCACTTAACTGATACTTACACACACAAATTATTTTACACTGAAATAAAAATACAATAAAGCTGCATTTAAATCTCTATTGGAAATCAATAATGTGTTCAAAATGTGGGCTGAACACATCACTTCATGTAGTTATATTGAAGAATTAGCAAAAAAAAAAAAATAATAATAATAATAAAATAAAATCGTAAACGATCAACGATCATCAATGAATAAATGACATAAATGTTATCTATGACAAAAACGAATATTTTTTTCTCTCAGTTGGCGTAGTCAGATAACATTCTATCATTTTGTACATAAAAAAACAACCATTTTTATAAATAAAGAATTCTACACAATGATACTTACAATACGCTAATTAAAGCGACCAGAGCAAAAAGAGCAACCAGATTCTTCATTGTTGAAGTGCGTAAACAGGGAAGAATCGTTAACAATTTATACCCTAACTTTTATTTATTTTTTGGCAGCTGCTTGTCTTTCCAGAGATCGTGAACAAATCATAGCTTTATGACCTTGAAGCTGTTACTGTACAAATCTCAGATATCACAATAAACAAAACTTCATTGTAAATTAACTATTAAGAAATTCATTATATTCGTATCCTTTTAATTATGTGATTTTATTCGGTTTTATGATGTGCAGATGAAAGATTTCGCGCATAATGCAATGTAAACATTTGTAAATGTTGTTTGTTTATGAAGACTAATATAAATAAAATACAGATATAATCGATATCGTAATCTTATTAAATTGCAATTTTTTTTCTAGTTGCAAAACAATTTTTGTATTCATATGATACGTATGTTTTGAAAAAGGTTCAAAGTTTAATTCAAATTAGTAACTTAATCATATGCTTATCTAAACATTTATTCTATTAATGCATGTGATAAAAAGTTTTATGTTTCGTGTTTGTATACAGATGCCACGTTAGGCTGTGATATTATTAGTTGGAATTTTTATAATCTTATTTTGATTTTTTTTTAAATTTTCATAAGTGAAGTAGATTAAGCATCTCATACTAGTTTTGAATATTTAAAGAAGAAAAAAAATCAATAAAAATAAAAATAAAAAAATCTTAAATTTTAAAATAAAAATTAAGTGATTTATTTGAAAAACTAAAAACTTTTAAAACCCTTTTGAAATGAGCTTTATTTAATTGAAATCAAGTTTTAAAAATTAGTTTAGTAATTTTTTTAATGATTTAGAAATTTGAAGCCAGGAAAATTTATTTTATAGAGACACGAAATGATTTAAAATCTGTGGTTAATTAACCATGTGTTTTTTTAGAGGAGTTCTTCATATTTTCCGGCATCGTGTAAATTTGGAATTATTTTTTGCTTCCTTGCATTATAAATTACTTAACGGAATCAAACGAACAAATAAATATACATTTATTTACTGTAAAATAGTTTTTTATTTATTTACTGTTATTTAACTATTTATTATTTACTGTTATTTAACTATTTATTATTTACTGTTAATTAAATGTTTATTGAATTACTTTTGATTGATTTTATATTCTTTTAATTAATAGAATGAATTCCAATAATAATTAATTAGATTAACATCGCAGAATGGGGGTCGTTGGGAGTTGGCGTCAAAAATGTTTTTCGCCAAAGTACGCCAAATGACGTATACTATTCTATGTGAAGAGAATTGCAACCCTACCATGATAGTTTGACTTCGCGAATAGAATTTGAATTAAAGAAATAAAAAGGATGAAATTTTTAGGGTGTTTAATGTAAAAAATGAACATAAATTCCTGAAAATTTGATGAAATTTTAGAGAAAATGTACTTAAACATGCACTATTTATTCCAAAATCCTCGCTGTGGAATCCATCATTCAATTTTAAGAAATGCCTGGAATCTTTTTTTTTTTTTCCGAAATAAAATTATTCAATACAAGACATCATAATCGGAAGACTTTGTCAGCACTGAAAGAAAGAAAACAACCACAATCACCAAACCACCACCAAAACAACCACCAAGGTGATTTTATTTACAGCGAATCGTTCTTTATCGAGCGAATGATTCAGAAGACTCACGAATTGGTAACGCGTAAAATGAATCTTTATTAAAATTAACGTAATTGAAATAATTGATCCAATTCTAGTAAAATTCCCATGATTGAATTGAATCATATAATTAATCGTGGCAATCAAAACCGTGGAATTAATATTGGTCAATCAGGCATTACAAGATACCTTTGTTACAACATTATGCGATTTTAGCCCACTTGGCGGCCAAAAAAAGTCGCCAAATCCCAAAGGCCTCAATTTTAAGCAAATTGGACTTAATTAGACATCCTAGCATCCATATTGTGCATTTCTTGGCGTTGATTAACTCTTTACTTTGCTTTCATTTTTTATATTCATTATTATATTAGTAAGATCTATTTTTCTCTAAGTACATCTAGTAACAAGTGTGTAAATGACCCATTTACTTACTTGGCAGTCGCCAAATGGTCTGCATCTTCAACGTAAGAATCCCCATATTCACCGTGTAACACGCAAGGAATCTTGGTTTAGTTCTCTAAGGTTTCCTTCAAATCAAAACTCAATGATCTAGGCACTGTATGATTACGAATGATAATGAATAGGTTATATACAGAAGATTCCTTACCAGCACCAAGATGATTTTATTTACAGTGAATCGTTCTTTACCGAACGAATGATTCAGACTTAATATTTCCAAAGAAAGAAAAAAATAGCCAATAAAACACCCACTGTTTATGTCATATATGTTTTCATTGAACGATGCATTCAAAAATAAAACTCAATAGAAAAGCATTTAAAGCATCAAATAAAATGGTTTAGTTTTATATTCAACATAAAAATTCAATCAGAAATAAATACCGAAATTTTTATAACCACAGAGTATCTTTTTTTTTAAGCAAAAATGAAAAATAAATTACAAAATTATTTTCATAAAAAATATTTCGGAATTTTTTTTTAATATTAAAAATGCAAATTTTAAAAATAGAAATAGAAGCATTTCAAAAATATGAATATTTTAGGAACCTGTTATCTCCGTCGTTGTAAAAGGACAAGTAATAAATATTTCCCACAAATGTGACTTGTCCATGTTTAATAGACATTATATTTTTTTTTACTACAGTAAAAACTTTTAATACATTATATTTACCAAAAAAATATTTGATATTATGGCTTACAAGGACTTAAAAAGAAGAAAAAGGCATTTTATTATAAGAATGAAATAAAAAAACTAAGCCTGACAGAAAATTCTTCCATAAAAATCTGTATTTTCACATGTGCAAACTGGGAAATGTTGTTACTCAAGTAAAGTACATAAAAAGAAGTAGAAAACATGACTATTCGCTATTAAAATGGAATATTAGCGTATAGATACATAACTTATCCATTTGATAATAAATACATAACAGACATAATTTATCCATGTAAGTTATATTATGTACATAATGATAACATAATACATAACTTATAAATTTGAAAAAGAGTTTTATTCGCAAAATACTTCAAATACTTCAAAAGTTCACAAAATACTTCAAAAGTTCAAAATACTTCAAATAATCAAAAGTTTCAAATACTTTTTAAAGAAACTATGAGATGAATTTTGGCGAAAAAATAATGTAAATACATTTTAAATAGATAAGAATATAATATATCTGTTCGATAGCTCACACAAGAACAAACTCCAATAATGACACATACACAGATAATGAAAATAATACTCGACACAGTGGACTGTATGTAAATAAAACTCCTTTATTTTGGCAGCCATCAAACTCGAAGATGGAACTGACCACACAACCTCTCTCTGGGGTTACACTGATTGAACTCCTTTGTTTATGCAGCCATCGCACTCATGGATGGACTGCCACACGCAACCTTTCTCGTTGGTTACAGAAGTTAAACTCTTTTAATTATGCAGCCATCAGACTCGAAGATGCCCTGCTACACGCAACTTTTCTCTTTGGTCGCAGTTGCTCAACTCCTTTGTTTATGCAGTCATCGCGCTCGAGGATCGACTGCCAACACAACCATTCTCTTTGGTCGCTGAGTTTCAACTCTTTTACTTACATTCCTTCTTTCTCTCCCTGGCCCTCACCCCCTGCCAGACACCCCCACAAACAGGACGTTTTTCTGGACATAGGGCGTTGACCTCCCCTAAGCAGGGGAACCTCGGTTTCGACGTAACAATATCTTTTATTTAATTTTACGATTCAGAAATGTTTTTAAAGCCTAGAATACTTATATTATCATATGGCCTTACATTAAATTGAAATATCCTGAATTTCTTTTAAAATCATTTTGTAGAACCTAAAAACTAAACAAATTTACATCATATTAATGAAACCCAACTTCATTTGTTAGGACATTCGTGAAATTGTCTTTCAATCAATTGCTTCAGTAAGAGACGCTATTACTAAAGCCTCGATAAATGATACACTGTTATAGAGCATATTTGTGTTAAAATCTACAATACTGTACCCCTGAGGAAGTCGCCAATCTTGCAACCCGGAACATTTCGGCAAAGTTCTGCCAATTTCTTTAAGGTTACAATACTCTAGAGGAATTCGTAATTTCTTATTTTTCGGAACAATATCAGGACTATTTATTTCTACTTTGAAAGTTATTTGCAAATTTTTTAGTTATTCCAAATAAACAACATAAATATATATATTCTTTTTTAAGTATTTATTTATTTGATATTCTGAAATCAAGCAATGGATATTATTTTCATTAATTTATTAAGTGTTCGTATACAGTTCCTTTTTTTTTTTGCAGTAATCAAGCCCAGTATTTATTAGTAAGAGGTTTTTTATTTATTGATTCTTTTAATACATTTAAGTCTAAAAATATTTGTTCATAAATATGTAGGGATTCAAATCGGCTAGAGTTGTTTACTGTTAGTGGCTTATAACGAAACCACAGTCACATCTATTTTATAAGGCAATTTTATAACGAAATAGCTTTTTGGAAAAAACATATTTCATTCTATCTATGTATTCTTTTTTTATCTCTACAAGAGATAAAAAAAATAGGAATATATACTGGGTTATATATAATTCCTGGACTAGAATCTTGGTTAGCATGTTTTTGACGGCAAAAATGACTTCCAAGTCAGTTAACAGTTGTGCCACTGTTAGTGGAATTCCCATACACCGTGGCAAGGGTGTACGTCATTGGATGGGAAAAATCCGAGAGACTTTGTTTGGAACTTTCTTTTGATGCCGTACCGATTCCCCTTCTTCAAGCATCTGCAGTTCAAATTTTACCTCATTGGGATAAGTGTTTCTTTTTTATGTATATTTGCACAAATATCTTGTTATGACATTGTTTATTTAAAACTTAAAACATTGTTTAAGTACGAGAATATCTTATATTGTGCGTGTAGTAGAACTTACTTTAATTTAAATGAAGAGAAAGTTTATTTTTGTAATACAGCAGCATCTTTGGATTTAGAATATCGCTGAACCTTGTTAATATAACTCAGATTATTCAATCCACACAATTGTTGATGTGAATAGAGTGTGGTGCTAAGCACAAATGCTGATAATCTTATAAAGATTCTCTCGTTATTTCCTCGTTATCAAAAAAAAAAGTTGGTTTTGATTTTTGAGGGTTCTCTTCTTCGCGCACAATGCCAACAATAGCCACTTCTTTGTGTATAAGCATGCAGGCGGCTTGCTGGAAGCTTGTAAAAGATTGCATTTTATGATTTTATGAATGCTTAATTGTGTATTAGAGATTTTCACAAACACATTTCTACTTTACTTACCCTTGTCCTTTAAAGATTGAGATGTAATTTTTCTCATTTGTTCTTCGAACGAATCTAACGCAAGTGTTGTCGTGGTACTGCTTTATGGCATCCATGATGACATCTGTAACCTCATCTGAAAATGGCCGAAATACTTTTTAAGTCTTTTAAAAAGTGTACCAATTAACAATTAGATTGTAACAACACGTATCGTTCATAAACATAGTAAAAAGACAGATATTTATTATAAATCTATCATTTAAGAATACTTTTGAAAAGGATGACAAATTTTAATTGGAAATCTCAACGTCATTTTCTATGGAATGAATCTGCCTTAGTTTAAACATCTTAAAGGGAACTAAGGGTCAATCTATACTTCAGTGAGAGAGCCTAGAGAAAACAAGTATACAACCATTTTTTTTTCTTCTTTACTGAAATTACAGCCTTGATTCTCCAACACAACAGATCTCCATCTGTCTCGCTCCAATGTCAAACTCTTCCGGTTAATAATTTATTTCTGTTGTATTGGTTTTGTAACAATGTTTTGTGACGAGGTTGTGTTGTTAGCTCAGCGCTCAACCTCAAAAGAAGATGTTCAGTTATAACCCCAGACACTAGGTACCCATTTTAGAGGCCTTTTACAACCCCCATGGGCTATTTTGGACTATTTTGGACTTTGGATTTAACCTATTATTTTTAACTATTCCCCATAATAAAATCTAGGAAACTGCAATTTAGATTACCAAATTAAATTTTAATATTTTCAGCTTCATTCGAAATTATTGTTAGGCTTAGTAAATACACAGTCCAGTCACACTAATGTGACCTCCTGTCAAAAGCCAGAATATACATTCTTGTATATTCTGGCTTTAAGTGGGGTGTGGAATGTGGTATTAAGTGATATTTAAGTGGTACTAAGTGGAATTCTTTATATACACTCCACTGCAATGTGCTGCCACCTGCATTTTGTGATTTGTTATTTCACGTTGACGTCGAAAGTAGGTGGTGGTCACATTAATTTAATTGGACAGTGTATTTTCATTAAATATCTAATGGGTTTAGTTTGGTTTATCGCTCTACTGTCATTCTGAGCACCCTTTGGGTTGATTAGACCGGGACCTACGGTTTAACGGTGATTCCGAACCACTAACAGCAATGCTTCTTAGCTGGGCGGTAGACATTTCATCGGTAAACCAGTAATTTTTGAGAATTGCTACAATAAGAAATGTTTTTCTTAAAAGATAAATGATATCTCTTTCACGTTTGGAGCTATTTATTTGGTAACTAGTTATAAGTACTTTAAAAACTCCTACATAGAACACAGAACCTGTTAAGTTGTAGGCACATGAGCGGACTTACGACCGACATTTATCAGAGCATTGGAAAACAATCTCTCAATAATCTGCTTGATAACGATACCATATAACAATTTTCCTCAATTTTTGATATTTACCTGCAGAATCCTCAATAACGTAGGGAATTGTAGCGCCTCCAGGGTAACCAGGCCAGCGAAAATAGGGGTTTTTTATTCCAGCCTAAAAATCAATTTAAAATGCAATAGTATCAGACCTCGTACAAGTGTTAATTAAGTCATCAAAAATATCATCAACAACAAAAGAAAACTTACAAAAAAATTTACTTAATGATAAATATTGATTTTATTCTCAAGCAACAATTATCAGAATAATATTCAATTGGGTTTAAATTACTTATAGCAAGAGAGTCTAAACAAATTCATTCATCTATTTTACTGTTAAAAATTAAACTGTTGATTAAATCATCAAAAAGTTTAGCAGCAACAAAACAAAAAGTACAAAAAAAAAATTACTTAATCATAAATATTGGTTTTTGTTTTAGTAACAATTGTCAGAATAATATTCAATTGGGTTTAAATACTTATAGTAAGATTATTTCCACAAAATATTAAATTCATTCCTGCTTTTCGTGCTTTCCGCAAAATATTAGAACATTTTAATAATACATGTATACACATACATATGCACACAAATATATTTATATACTCGTATATACAAACAGGAGGCTATCAAAATGACCTGTGTATAAAAGTGACATAATTGAATGCTCTTCGTAAGCGTTAAAATATAATAATAGATACCAATATTTTTAAAAATAGAAATGTATATATTCTTGTAGTATGTGGCAGCTCTGTTGAAGTTTTATAATTCTTGGATTTATTTCAAGCTCGTCAAATGTCGGACCTTTCAGATTTTCAAAGAGGTCAAATTGTAGAAACCCGTCTAGCTGGAGCAAGTGCAAACGAAACATCCCAACTTTTTAGCTTTTCTAGAGGTACGGTGTCTAAAGTCATGACAGCATACACACAGCGTGCCAAAACAAGCTCGGCAAAGCAAAAGAGTGGACGGAAAGAGAAGCTCAGTGAAAGAGACCAACGGGTATTGAAGTGGATTGTAATGTCTGTAAAACGAACAACTGAAGCAAAAGTGATCGTGGAGCTGACAATCAGCATCTGGATTCTCCAGTGTCAATCATTACAATTACTAGGCACCTTCACAAACAGAAAATTGACACCAGAGCAGATTAAAGATGTGGTGCTTGCAAACCGTCGATTTACAATTAGAGAACTTGCTGATAAGGTTGGAATTTCAAAAGGATCGATCAATTTCATTTTGTGCCTCAAACGAGTCAAATCTCGATTAGTACCGAAAACACTGAATGCGCCACACTGCATTGATTCTTCGTGACTTTTTCGCCAAAAATGAAACTCATATCGTTCCACAACCACCGTATTCACACCGTGCGACTTCTGACTATTCCCTAAACTCAAAAGACCACTCCGGGCACACCGGCATGAGTCGATTGAAAAGATTTAACGTGAATCGGCGCGCGCTTTGAAGGTCATCCCTGCCGATGATTTTTCAGCATGCATTGAGGATGGGAAAAAAAGTTGGCATAATTGTATCCGGAGGGGATTACTTTGAAGGCGAGGAAATAAATTTGGAAGAACAAATAAAGAGTTTCTGAAAAAAAATAATTGGTCGTCCAAATTTATTTCATCGCCTTCAAAGTAATCCCCTCCAGACACAATTATGCCGAATTTTGCTATACCAGGAATTAAAATTACTACACCAGGAAGATATTCAGATAACGAAATGTTATTTATTGGACAAATATATTATACTGGAAATAACAAGTGATTAATGTTTCAAGAAATTTGGGTGCATAGATCCTTGGAAATCAGTACCCAGAACAACCACCATAAGCACAGCAATAAAAGCACTTATAAGCCTGGACACTGAGTCAAACAGGGATTGGATTGCATGTACAGATGCACCTTAAACACGATGATTATCAACCGTAATGACTGTATGGTGACGAGCTAGTCTTTTTATATTGACGGGAGATCTGGAGAACGTGCAGGCCAGGGCAGCAGCCGAACATTTTCCGTATCAATGAAGGTCCGTACAATAGCGGCAACATGTGGTTGTGCATTATCCTGCTGAAACGTAAGCGTAAGGTTTCGCAGGGCTTGAATAAAGGGTAGAGCCGCGGGTCGTAACACACCAGAAATGTAACGTGCACTGCGAACAAGAGGTGGTTCAACGTGCCGGCAATGGGAACAAGAGGTGATCGAGACGTGTATCCAATAGCACCCCATATCATCACGCCAGGTGATGGGCCTGCATGACGATGACGAATGCACACTGCCAAAGTGCGTTTATCACGATGCAGGCGAACGCGGATTCGACCATATTGATGCTGTAAACAGAACCCTGATTCATCTGAAAAAATGACGTCTCGCCATTCGTGCGCCCAGTATCGTCGTTGATCACACCATTGAAGACACTCCAGTCTGTGATGTAGTGTCAAGGGTAGCCGCAGCCATGGTCTCCGAGCTGAGTGTCCATGCTGCTGCAAACGTCGTCGATCTGTTAATGCAAACACTTGTTGTCTTGCAAACGACCCCAATTCTTGAATCAGGGCACGTGAAGTGGCTGCATGATCCATGAAGGCCATGCGGTTAGCATGACTGTCTTCGCGGTTAGCATGACTGTTTTCTCGGTTAGCATGCCTGTCGGTCTGCGGTTAGCATGACTGTCTGCTAGTGACAGGAGGCCGTTCAGATCCAGCAAGTCCTTCCGTTTTACCGTCCTGAAGCACCAATCGATTCCATATTCTGCTAGCAGCCATTAGATTTCGACCGATGCGAGCAACAATACTGCGATATGATAAACCCCAATCCCGGAATGCTACAATTAGACATTTGTGGAAGTCAGAAACGTGCCGGTGGGCCTTTTTTCACCGGGCAACAACGTTCAAACGCAATTTCTGTATGAGAAACCGGCTGAAAAATTTGCTCATTTAGACACATTGTAGGTGTCGCTACGGGCACCTGCGTTGTTTGAATGCGCTGAGAAGCTAATCATTTGCATGTCACAACACCTTCGTCTTGGCGTTTAAATTTCACGTCTGTAGCATGTTGCCTTCTTGGTGGAGCAATTGTAATGGCCAGTAGTGTATATACATACATACATGCATACATACATACATACATATATATATATATGCATATATTTGGATAATACATATAAAAATTTATTATCTATAATATTCGAACAAGCACTAATGCGGCCACTTAACTACTACATTACATTGTTTACTGAAAAAACAATGAGAATATCTTAAAGAAAAAAGCAAATTTTATAATTCTTTCCAGCAAAAAATCGTTTACTTTCTAATACAAATGCCATTTCAAAGATACTAGAAATTCATAATATGTTATTTTTAGGGTCAATCTTTATTGAATCGCTATGAGAAAAAAATTACAAAGATTTTTTACTCACATGTTCAGGATGTATACGCATTTCATTCCCATTTCCATAAAAGGCTTCGTGTGCAATTCCTGTAAACAAAATTTAATATTAAAATTTTCATGTTAAAATTCTTTAAAAAATTTCTAAAAATACAAATAAGGCTGACTTATCAACGGCAACCTGACGGCAGCTGGGGTGAGATATATGTAACAGATTCAGCATTACGAAGTGCGAAACACACGAATACTACTACATTACATCCTTTTCGGTATTTTTACAATTCGAGATTGTGATTGTGGTGGAGAGTTTGTACCTTCCTCCTGGAAAGCAGAAGAACTTTCTGGCTGCTAAAATAGCATATCGTGCATGTGTAACAAATCCAGCTTTATCTAGAGTGAAAGATACAAATAGAGTTACACTATATTCTTTTTGTACAATTAGGAATCTATCTTCTTTCTTTTATTACAATTAGGAATGATGGCATCTAATGGAGTATTTGTTCTTAGTTTCTGGAAACAATAGAATCTATGGAAACAATAGGTATACGTAAAAACTATAGGCATACGTAGAAACTATAGGCATATATAGAAATATGGAAACAATATGTACTAATACAATTAGGAATGATGGCATCTAATGGAGTATTTGTTCTTGGTTTCAGTAAACATTAGAATCTATGGAAACAATCTGTATACGTAAAAACTATAGGTATACGTAGAAACTATAGGCATATATAGAAATGTGGAAATAATATGTCTAATACAATTAGGAATGATGGCATCTAATGGAGTATTAGTTCTTGGTTTCTGAAATTATAGAATCTATGGAAACAATCTGCATACGTATAAACTATAGGTATACGTTTAAATTATAGGTATATATAGAAACTATCGGTATACGTTGAAACTATAGGTATATATAGAAACTATAGGTATACGTAGAAACCATAGGTATATATAGAAACTATAGGTATGTATAGAAATATGGAAACAATATGTACTAATACAATTAGGAATGATGCCATCTAATGGAGTATTTGTTCTAGGTTTCTGTAAACAATAGAATCTATGGAAACGATAGGTATACGTAGAAACTATAGGTATATATAGAAATGGGAAAACAATATTTACTACCACAATTATTATTGATGACATCTAATGGAGTATTTACATTTTGTTCCTGGAATCAATAGGTATACGCAGTAACTATAGGTATATATAGAAATGGGAAAACAGTAGGTACTATTACAATTATTAATGGTGACATCTAATGGAGTATTTAAAATTTGGTAATGGAATCAATAGGTATACGTAGAAACTATATGTATATATAGAAATATAGAAACAATAGATATAACTACAATTAGGAATAGTGACATCTAATGGAGTATTTACTCTGTGTTCCAGAAAACAATAAAAAATTCTGATTTAAAAATTCATCGTGTCCATTATATTGATCAAAGAAGTTTTCGGTTTGTTTAGCTTAAAAATCTTCAAAAGGATCTTTCTGCATTCGGGCATTAAAATGCTCACTATTCGTATGAAAAAATTCATGGGAGGCGCCTTTTTACATGCCTTTGGGATGTCTTTTTTCCCTAGTCGTTTTAGACTCTCCTCGTTTCTGTAAACAGTGACTACTACGAACGCCGCCTTTGAATTCGGACCAGAGTTCTTCTGCACGTCAGTTGCGCACGTTGTCACTGAGCCACTACAGGAGCATATAACATATAGTATGTTGACAATACAAGCTGCAAAGTTTGGCATTTACCAAATTTTGTTTAAAATTTTTTTTTCCTAATTAATTTTTTTTAATTTAAAAAACATTTAAAAAAAAGTGAGGATACAATTTAAACAAGTAGTATAAAAAAAATTTCTAAAGTCAATTCCTTCTTTTTTTCACTCTATTGCAGAAAGTCCTTTATAAATAATTTTCATTCATTTTTTTAAAATTTATCTGGCGCCATCTATTGGTAGATATATGCAACTTATATCTAAAAATAACTAAAGTTAATTAATTAAATTTAATTACTGAACTAATATTTGAAAAAACCTGTATTAACATCAAGTGTCATCCACAACAAATTCAAAAAAATGTATTTGAACTTGAATGGATGAATAAAAAGTATTTTATGAACGATTGAAAATTTGAACAAGATATATATAGGTAGAGTGTGAGCTAATAGAAGGAATTGAAAAAAAGAAAATAATTTGGGGAAAAAGCGATTATCTTCGAAAAAGAAATCCAATAAATTAAAAGTTGAGCATCCTACTTGAAAGAAAAAATGAGTTAATTTGTTAGTGTGGGATGGGAATGAATTTTATAAAAATAGATTTGGACTTACTTCTATGCTCAGCATCCAATACCGGTCCCACCAATATCGGAGGTGCGCGGTAACGAAGGAAAAGCTTCACAAGAAAAGTAATAACGGATATAATGATCGAGAAAAGCATTTTCGTGCTTTGCTGGAAGATCGAATGTACTGTCTATGCGGAGAGAAGAGCGATGCTTTATAGGCATCGGTTATCTGAAAATCTTCATTATTCAGCGCTTAGAATCCAGTGGTAGACGATTACGCTTCAAAAATTTCCAGTTTCAGAAAATTCATGAGTTTGTCGATAAAATGCTTGCATACAGTTTAAATTTTATAAACTTAGCTTTAAATATCGATGACGTTGTCAGAAAAAAAATTCTGACTTGGGAAAACTGGAATTTCTGCTTTCTTGTGTGAATTTTGATGAGATCTGATCTATCGTATAAAATTTCTTTGAATTAGATGTTTACTTTTAAAAAAAGTTTAATTAATTTAAATATATACATATATTTTTTTTGCCTTTTGAAACAATCGATAGCAGGTTTTCCATTTATTAATTTTCTTCAAGATACCATTTTCTAAAGTGTAAAAATTGTTCCTCAACAATAAAACCCGTTTTGAAAAAAAATAAACAAAGGAGTTTAGAATTGATTAAAGAATTCTCAAAGTAAAGTTATCTAAATGTTAAAATATACGAAATTCATGAAAAATTGTAAGCATTTTCAAACAATCGAAGGCTGGTTTTTCATTCATTAATTTCCTTCACCATACCATTTTTTAAAAAATTGTTTCTCAACAATAAAACTAGTTTGAAAGAAATAAAATTTAATTTAGATAATGTAATCTAAATATTAAATTATACGAACTTCATGAAAAACTATTATGCACTTTCAAACAATCGATAGCCGGTTTCTCATTCATTGATTTTCTTCACCATACTATTTTTCAATAGTTTAAAAATGGTTTCGCAACAAAAAAAAAAAACTGTTTGGGAAGAAAACAAATACAAAGGAGTTTGAAATTGATTAAAGAATTTGAAAAATAAATTTATCTAAATTTTAATATATACGAAATTAATGAAAAATGTATACATTTTCAGATAGCGGGTTTTTCATTCATTAATTTCCTTCACCATACCATTTTCTAAAGTGTAAAAATTGTTCCTCAACAATAAAACTGTTCAGAAGCAATAAAATTACAAAGGAGTTTGGAATTTATGAAAGAATTCGTAAATTAAAGTAAATGAAATTCATGGAAAGTTTTATTCATTTTCAAACAATCGATAACTGGTTTTTTCCTTCATTGATTTTCTTCACCATACCATTTTTCTAAAGTGTAAAAACTGTTTCTCAACAATAAAACTGTTTCGAAGAAAAAAAATTACATAGGAGTTTGGAATTGATTAAAGAATTCGCAAAGTAAAGTTAGCTATTAAAGTATATGAAATTCATGAAACTTTTTATGCATTTTCAAACAATCGACGGCTGGTTTTTCATTCATTAATTTTCATCACCATACCATTTTTCTAAAAATTGTTTCTCATCAATAAAACTGTTTTGAAAGAAATAAACTAGGAAACATATTAATCTAAATCATTGATTTTCTTCACCATACCATTTTTCTAAAGTGTAAAAATTGTTTCTCAACAATAAAACTGTTTTGAAAGAAAAAAAATTACATAGGAGTTTGGAATTGATTAAAAATTCTTAAATTAAGTAAATGAAAAATATTATGCACTTTCAAACAATCGATTGCTGGTTTTTCATTCATTGATTTTCTTCACCATACCATTTTACTAAAGTGTAAAAATTGCTTCTCAACAATAAAACTAGTTTAAAGAATATATAAAGTCAACAATATAATATTATTCGCGAAATGAAATTATATGAAATTCATGAAACTTTTTATGCATTTTCAAACAATCGACGGCTGGTTTTTCATTCATTAATTTTCTTCACCATACCATTTTTCTAAAAATTGTTTCTCATCAATAAAACTGTTTTGAAAGAAATAAACTACATAATCTAAATATTAAATTATAGGAAATTCATGAAAAATATTATGCACTTTCAAACAATCGATTGCTGGTTTTTCATTCATTGATTTTCTTCACCATACTATTTTACTAAAGTGTAAAAATTGTTCCTCAACAAAAAAAATGTATTGAAAGGAAAAAAATTACAAAGGAATTTGTAATTGATTAAAGAATTCGAAAAATAAAGTTATCTAAATTTTAAAATATACGAAATTAATGAAAAATGTATACATTTTCAGATAGCTGGTTTTTCATTCATTAATTTTCTTCACCATACCATTTTCTCAAAAGTGTAAAAATTGTTCCTCAACAAAAAAATGTATTGAAAGGAAAAAAATTACAAAGGAGTTTGGAATTGTTTTAAGAATTCGTAAATTAAATTAAACGAAATTTATGGAAAATTTTATTCATTTTCAAACAATCGATAACTGGTTTTTCATTCATTGATTTTCTTTTTCTAAAGTGTTAAAAATTGTTCCTCAACTACAAATCTGTTTCGAAGAAAAAAATTACAAAGAAGTTTGGAATTGTTTTAAGAATTCGTAAATTAAATTAAACGAAAATCTTGGAAAGTTTTATTCATTTTCAAACAATCGATAACTGGTTTTTCATTCATTAATTTTCTTTCTAAAGTGTTAAAAATTGTTCCTCAGCTACAAATCTGTTTCGAAGAAAAAAAATTAAAGTGTTTAAAAATTGTTCCTCAATTACAAATCTGTTCCTCAACTACAAATTGCTTCGAAGAAAAAAAATTACAAAGAAGTTTGGAATTGTTTTAAAATTCGTAAATTAAAGTAAACGAAAAAAGTTTTATTCATTTTCAAACAAGATAGCTGGTTTTTCATTCATTAATTTTCTTCACCATGCCATTCTTCTTAAGTGTAAAAATTGTTCCTCAACAATAAAACTATTTCGAAGAAAAAAATTACAAAGAAGTTTGGAATTGTTTTAAGAATTCGTAAAATTAAAGTAAACGAAATTCTTGGAAAGTTTTATTCATTTTCAAACAATCGATAACTGGTTTTTCATTCATTGATTTTCTTCACCATACCATTTTCTAAAGTGTAAAAATTGCTCCTCAACAATAAAACTGTTTTAAAAGGAAAAAAATTGCAAAGGAATTTGGAATTGAATAAAAAATTCGCAAAGTAAATTTATGTATTAAAATATACGAAATTCATGAAACTTTTTATGCATTTTCAAACAATCGATAGCTGGTTTTTCATTCATTAATTTTTTTCAACATACCATTTTTCTAAAAATTGTAAAATTGTATCTAAAAAGTGTAAAAATTGTTACTGAACAATAAAACTGTTTACAAGAAAAAAAATTACTAAGGATTTTCGATTTGTTTAAATAATTCATAAAGTTAACTAAATATTAAAATATACGTAATTCATGAAGAATTGTATGCATTTTCAAACAATCGATAGCTGGGTTTTCATTCATTAATTTTATATAAAGTGGTTCGATTTTCTATGTGATGTTAAACAATATAGACAAAATATTACTGAGAAGAATCCAAAATACCAGCCTAGTTGTTTATTTATGGAATAAAAAAAAATAGAATAGTATTTTGATCCTAAGGTTTGAAAAAATGTTTACGGAATAGTATTAAGGTATTAACACGAGGTATTAAGTAAAAAAAATATTTTTTTGTCAAATAAATAAATAATTAAAAAGAGAATATAGATGGAAACGAAGTTGTCAGTGTGGATTGGTGGATCAATTGGTTTTTAATTTAAAAAAATGAAACCCATTATATGTTTCAATAAATTGTTCCAAAAATTTTTGCCTCAGTTTTACTCATCAGAAAATTTAAATAAAATTTGTCATGGTTGATAAAAAGAAAGATTCACAATTTCCATCCTTAGCCTTGAATTAGTACCTTGAATTAGTAAATTTACTAAATACAACAGTATATATTTAATCTAATATTGTAAAGGCTCGGCCTATACTAACAGATCACGGCCGATATACATAACGGCCACCTTCAAGTTCATGGGAACACTTTAATTTATATTTACAAGGATTATACTACTGTGTCAAAAAAGTAAGATCATTTTTAAATTTAAAATTCCCGGGGTTTATGAAATTTGAATTTATTTTTCTTTTTTAGGTTGTCCTTGACATCTGTGTGAAATTTGACGGCAAAATATTAATTAGTGCTTGAGTTACGCTTGGCTTTGTGAGACGCTGAAACTGATTCCGGCGATTTTTGAAATGTCAGAATTAATTGAGAAAAGAACTTGCATTAAAATTTGTTTGCAGAATGCATATTCGTGTGCGGAAACCTATAAAATGTTGCAGAAGGCATTTGGTGGCAAACTATATGGGAAAGAAATGTTTACAAGTGGTATAAACAGTTGAAAGAAGGCAGAGAACTCGCTGAAGACGAAGAGCCGTCTGATCGACCATCAACATCAAACGACGAAGCTCACGCCCCAAAAAAATTAAAGATTTGGTACTTGCAAACCTTCGATTTACAATTAGAGATCTTGCTGCTGATGTTGGAATTTCAAAAGGATCGGTCAATTCCATATTGGCCACAAACGAGTTAAATCTCTATTGGCACTGAAAACGTTGAATGTGTCAGCTCACACTGCATTGATTCTTCGTGATATTCGTACTTCGTGAAAAATTATATCGTTCCACAACCACAGTTTTCACAGCTTACGACTGCTGGCTAATCCCTTAACTGAAAAGACCATTCCTGGGACACTGTTTTGAGGCGACAGAAGAGATTCAACGTGGATCGTCGCGGGCTTTGAAGGCCATCCCTGCCAAGGACTTTTTAGAATGCATTGAGGATTGGAATAAAAAGTTGGTATAAGTGTATTGTGTCCAGCGGGGATTACTTTGAAGGCGATGAAATAAATTTGGAAGAATAAATAAAGAGTTTTTGAAAAAAAAAAATTGTCTTACTTTTTGGGCACAATAGTATATACATACAAAACCCTATTTACAAATATGAAAATTAAAAAAGATAATTCGATTCACACGCGCAGTTCGCTTCAAGGACGGCGATTTTTTGATTTCTCGAGACTGCGACGGCTACGAAGGCTTCACCTGGTCTGCGGCAGACCTTAATAACCACACAGTGTGATACACAAAACCACAATTGATTCACTTTGAATACAGGAGGAAACTCCGTCCTGTTCAGTTACTTAACCCCCCCCCCCCCAAAAAAAAACTCTCTTCTCTTTGACTCGTCGCAGAACTTTCTTCATTCTCCGCCGAAAAGAGAAGAAAAACCTCCTGTTATAACAATCCGTCAAGAATGAAGTTCAGCTTTCCTTACTTCTTATTGGAGTAGACATTTCACAACTCATGGTTTACTACCAATCTGGATGAGATAACACATGGTATAATATCATGAATTATTCCATCCTGATTGTGCGGGAATAATCCATAAGCTGGTCCATAAGCTCGTCTGCTGTCAAAATTGAGTGCTGGGTTTATTATATATCTTTCGAATAACATACATTCCTCTCTCTTGGAAATGAAATGCCAAAACTCTTCTCGTGAGAAAAAAATGCTACAATACCAATTCATCTAATTACTGTTTCACGCCAATTAAAGGACACGCTAATTTTAATTCCGACGACATATTTGATCTCTGGAGATAATTCCAAAAATTGCAATAAGCTGTTAATAAAAACAAAACACGAGTAATAAATATACGCTTTATTTTTTATAATAATAAATAGACATTCTTTTGCACATGATAATATTATTATTGACATTTGTACAATTTGTTTACCATGTCGATATCGCTTTCAGTCAAGCCAGGCTTGTCAAGGGCTCCAACAGTGGTGTTCCGTCATGAGCTTCCATTGACTTGAGGTTGCCAGGATCCTTGGAGAACGCGTAATTTCCATAGTGCATGATGGATGCGGTATTGTATGGAGTGCTGATTTGTTCGTCATCTGGGTGTGTTTTGTTATATTGGTCCAGCATTTCTATGATATAAGAACAATAATAAACATTATTATTTTTTATTTTAATCAATAAAAACCTTTTGACTGACAAATTCTGAACTAGAGCAGACGAAAAATAAAAGACGTCTTTTAAATCCATTTGTTTACATTGTCTTAAACCCCTTTCTGCAGTTAATGCAACGCATCCACATATTTTTGTCATGATTAAACGTCATAGTAGGTATAATATTCCAGTTTGTTCCAGTCATATGAGTAATATGACTACGCTTTTTTATTTAACTTAGTGTTAAAGTATTCAGGAACGTTCATCTGCAAAATATTTGTTATTACTTATAATTAAATAACGCTTTATCGGGGTGTAAAAATATTTAAATAATATATTTCTTTGTTAGAAAAAAATGGAATAATTTAATAACATGGATTACGAATAAAAAGAGTAGTCCCTTTAATACATTTGTTCATTTCTTATGTTATGAGAATTTTCTGCATAGAAAAAATCCAACTACTAACATATTCATCCCTTTGATTTTGATATTAGTGAAATAATAAAACTCACAATCGATTACCTTGTCAATTAAGAAATCAGGACACTATAGGGAATCCGTTATAAATCAGGACTAACAGAAAGACTGTTGCAAGACGCTTAAGATATTATGAGTAAACTCGTGTTTGCCTTAAAATAATACAAGGCAGCCTAAAATACTGGTTTTAAGCCAAATTTAAAATTTTATTTCCTTGAAAATTAACTCGTGGTGTTCCAAAAAGATACAAAATGTGATATGAGTTTATCCGTTATGCAGTTATATAAAGGCAGATATTATCAATTTAAAATAATGCGCTAATAAATACGTATGTCAATGTTATTAAACCATATACACTTCCCTTATTGTCAGGATGGGGTATGCTTTGAATGATCTTGAATAAAAAAAGTTTTGAATAAGCTTTCTACATTTTGCGATATCAAAATGCGGTACATAGCTAAATTTATCAGACAAAAATGTTTAAAAAATGCTTGTCTCTGTTCAAAATTCTTGAGATAGGGTATTGTTAAAAATTAATTTTCGTACAAGTTAACTCTTGTCGTTCCAAAAAGTTACAAAATGTAATATGAATTTAATTTGGCGATCCGTTATGCAGTTATATAAAAGCAGATATTAATAATTAAAAAGAATGCTCTAATAAATACACATGACGAGTATATGATATTAAACCATATACTCGTTACCTATTGTCAAGATTTGAATAAACTTGAATAAAAGCTTTGAATAAACTTTCCAAAACTTAAAATAAAGTTTTCAAAGTTTTCAATATCAAAATACGATATATCGCTCAATTTAACATACAAAATGTTTTAAAAATATTCATTTATTGCTCTGAATACTCTTTACAGGCTAGAGTTTTCGTACAAGTTAATTCATGGTGTTCCTTAGAGAAACAAATATTTGATACGACTTTACTCGTCATGATCAGTTAAGAAGTTAATATTTAAATGGAGATAGGATCAGTGTTAAACAAAATGCTCCTCACTTATCCTTATGATTGAATAAGCAATAAATACTCTTGAATAAAAGCTTTTAATAAGCCAAAATAATCTTTCAAAGCCCAACTTCTTTGGTCTCCATCACCAGAACTTTTGAGATCACCCTGTGATGCATTACTTTGATTATCACACAGAATGCCTTAATTATGAATAAGTTCAATTAACATTTTAATAAGATTGAATATGTTTTTTAAAAGCATATACCTGGAATAATATTCTGTTCATGTACAATGATAAAATTGTCTCTGTCCGATCTCATTTGCTCGTGGAAAAATCCGCAGGTATGCAAAAGTTCATGCACAATGGTTCCTTTGTTTTCACAGCCTGTACCCAAAGACAACGGTTGAGATCCCTGGTATCCACATCCCACGACGGAATAGCATCTGTGAAAAGCAATTAATCACACAACTGATGTATAACTTTATATTAATGACTACGATATTTTCACCCTTTTTTTCTTAAAAGGGTTTTGGAAGAAGTGTAGATGCTTTTCTTTCCCGTTCAATTGTCTGTAATTAATATTTTGTAAATGAAATGCTTTTATTTTCATCTTTAGCAGAAATACGACAGAATTACAGCACTCCGTGCAACACAAGGTTGCAGTTACAGGTCACCAGTATTGATTTTGTGATAAGAAAGCAACAATAAATGTAAAGTGGAATATTAGATATAACAACCAAAGCAATGAATATTATGTTACAATTAATTGAATAGATTTTTATTTATTGATCCTTTTAATACATTTAAGTCTAAAAATATTTGTTCATAAGTATGTGGCGATTAAAATTGGCTTGACTTTACTGTTAGCGGCTTGTTACCTAGCCACAGTCACATAGGTTTTATAAGACAATTTTATGACGAAATATTTTTTTTGGAAAAAAAAATGTCTTTCATTCTATCTACGTATTCTTTTTTATCTCTACAAGTGATAATTCTTGAACTAGAATCTTGGTTAGCATATTACTGAAAAAAGATCTGATATTTAAGTTCACAATAAAATAAAAAAATATTGAATATAATATTTTTTTTTTCTATGATTTAAAGGTTAACATTTTTATAAAACTAAAATGTTGTTCTTTTTTTCAAAAAACAAGCAAACAACCTCTCGTCAAAATTTGAAATTTTTTTCAAAATATCAGCCAATTGTACATTTAAAGTAAAATAAAATTATAATACACCGTAAGCTGTCTATGCATTTCTGTTCTGTGGAATATGATGGGAAATATTTTAAAGCTGTCTTCATTGGTGCAAAAGCCCCATGGAGATCCGTCCATCTAGAAGGCCGTCTGTCTACAGGCAGATATTGAGGCGTAAGGTTTTTTCATTTTAATAGAGAGGCATGTCAGCCCTTCTCCCAACTCTTTACAGTAATATTAGATCGGAACTTACGATTTAAAGTGGGCTCCAAACCACTACAAGCATCCTGGGCACCGCCTGTCTGAGCCCGAAACCTGTGGCCCAGAGCACCAGAGCGCTAGTCACCTAGCAATCAATCCACAAGGCTGTTCTAATTAAGATAATCTCTCTATACACTTCCCACAGTTTGTATGTAAGAATACCTGTAGTGGGTTTCTTTGTACATAATGGTTGTATTTGAAGTCATTTACCCTTTGATTTATCTGGTGCCTTATATATACAGGGGGATTATAATTATAGTCCCACTTTCATAATTCTGTACTAAAAGAACCACACATCACAATGAATTCAAATTTGTATAGATGAAACTTGAAGAAGCTGGAAACGGATTGCATCAGAAAAAAAGTTCCAGAATGTATTAATAGATTTTGCTACAAGCGGCATAAAGAAACTGTATTCGACTACTGGTTACATTTTGAATCGAAATTATGATGGCTTTGCAATCAGTTGTGTTGTGGCGCTGTCATCCACCCACTCAGTGAATGAGACGTAATTAGGAAATTGATGGGAAATGTGTAAATTTATGTATTTTGTGTTTAAATTTGGTTGCAAATTATACATTTTTTTTGGTTTTGTTTTGTCATTGTATTTCGATATTCATAAAGTTGCAATTTGTTAAATTATGTGTGAAACATTTTCAAATCCTGATTAATAATAATAATTATAATAATAAAAAGAAAAAGAGGAAGAGAAGAAAGAAAAGTCTTAAGTTGTGCCATTTTCATTCAAACTCAGTTCTTGGTAGGGGTTGTTGTTTGACTTCCGGTGTGGTCACGGTAGAAGATGGCGGACCCCATGAAGTACGAATTGAACCTCAGGCTCCTGTCACCCCGTCTGGAACCGGGATCTCGACCAATCGAAGCCTGGAATGACGTCAGCTATGACGCGGTCATCATTCGTGCTTATAAGCGGTGGTGGACAGAAGAAAGGTTCCTTTTTGGACGGAGACAGGACGATGGAGTGTTAGCAATTGTATTCTGTAAAGAAGCGGAGGTCTGCTGCCACGTGGTATTGAATTCTGCTTGAAAAAACGAATACCTCCTGATCAGCTTTTGGCACCATTTAACAGAAAAGGAAAACTCAAATCCTGCTACGTAATGGAATCACCGTTGACGCTGAAGTCCTGACTATTCGAAAATTTGCCGTTGCAGACGAGATTTATTTGCAGGGAGAGATTCTACGTTCCTAGAACGTTCCTAGAAGAACTAGATAGAGTGATGAGTACACATTTCAATGTTTGATATTTCTTTGCAATATTATATCTCTTCCTTTGAACACTGTATTTTTAATGTATTCAGCATTCAGAGACAGATTCTGAATAACTCTAAAGTGATATTGATTGCTCAGTGCACATTCCTCCGTCCTTTTTGCGTATGAACTCAACAGACAGAATTTAGTGCCTCGTCCTTTTCTTGTATTTAAATTGCTTGTGATAGATGTGAGTGAGAGTTAAATTACAAGAATTGATTTAATATACTATTTTATCTAATGTATTGTGTTAAGTTAAATCTAAGTGTATTGTGTGTGTACGTAATTGTATAATATTGGTGGGGCCCCTGTTTGCATTTAATTCAAAATTAATTCATTTGTTTATATCTAATTTTATTATAATAAATCTAATGTTTATGATTATAATTTTCCTGTTTATTTGTTCCTGCAGACATTACACGCCCCATGCTGATTGCCGTTTAGGTGAAATTTTAATTTCCTGGTTTATTATCTAAGAACACAACGCAATTAATTCAATAATAGTATCTGATTTGTTTTGCTTTAGATTCGAGATTATAAATGATAGTTTAATTAATTAGATCTCTAGAAAGCAACACGACAGTTGCACATTAAACCAACCCTAATGTAGAAATTTTTTTTGGAACTTTCTTTTGATGCCGTACCGATGCGATGAGTGTTTCTTTTTTTTATGTATGTGTGTATATATTTCTTGGAATTTTTGGGAAGCTCATAAAATATTGAATTTTATTATTTAATGCATACTTAATTGTGTATTAAAGATTTTCACAAACACATTTCTACTATACTTACCCCTTTCCTTTTTTCATTTGGACGTAATGTTTCTCATTTGTTCTTTCAACAAACGTAATGCAAGTGTTGTCTTGGATATGTTGCATGGCCTCCTGGATTAGACCTCTGTGCTTCTCTGAAAAAGGCCGAAATACCTTTTAAATCTTTTAAAAAGTGTACCAATTAACAAATATATTGTAAAACCACGTATCATTCATAAACATAGTAAAAGAGAGATATTTCCTATAAATCTATCATTTACGAATACTTTATCAAAGCGTGACAAAACTGGAAATCTCAACGGCATTTTCTATGGAATGAACCTTCCTTATTTTAAACATGTTAAAGGGAACTAAGGGCCAATCTATACTTCAGTGAGAGAACCTAGAGAAAACAAGTATACAACCATCTGACATTACTGACATTACAGCCTTGATTCTCAAACACAACATCTGTCTCGGTCCAATGTCAATCTCCTCCGGTTAATAATCTATTTCTGTTGCATTGGTTTTGTAACAATGTTTTTTGACGAGGTTGGGTTGTTAGCTCAGCGCTCAACCTCGAAGAAGATGCACAGTTATTGGGTACAATTTTAGTCGCCTTTTACAACACGCATGGGCTACGTTAGGACTATTGTATTCCGGTCACTGCACTAATATTGTTAGCTTTATTCGAAATTATTCTTGAGCTTAGTAAATATTTTAATTAAATATCTGATGGGTTTGGTTTATCGCTCTACTGTAATTTGTGTTCTGTGATGGAACAAAGTGCCTTGCCAATGCCAGGATTAGAACTTGAAACCGAAATATTTTCTGAAGCTTCATAGAAAGGTTTATTATTATGCAACGTCTCGTAACAAATAGTTTATTTAATGCTATTTTGCCCTACGTTTGTTATATGATTAGTTACAATAAGTCATACTTCAATCAGTGAATAAATGTTAATAATGAGTTAATTTGACGAGTTCGAGAATTTATTAAACGAATTGAAATGAACTAATAACATGATAAGTATTTTAAACAAGGTGGCTAACAAAGATTTCAATAAAGAACCTTCTTTGTTGAAAATATCTTTCAGGGAACTAAAGGCCGATCTACATTTCATTGAGAGAACCTAGAGATAACAAGTAGATACAGAAATTTAGGAAACTGTAATTTAAATTATCAAAGTAAATTTTAATATTTTTAATCTTATAGGACAATATTCTCACACTTAGTACACGCCCATATTTGATCGAGTGAATAATTTATATGAAAAATGAGTTGATTTGACGAATTCGAGAATTTATTGAACGAATTGAAATGAACTTCCTAAAATTGTTAATAAATGTAACTATCTCAAGCTTTAGTAAAAATATCATGGCTTAGTATAATTTTTATGCATTATTTTATGAAGCGTCATAGAAAAGTTTGTTAATATGCAACGTTCTGAAACAAAGTGTTTATTTAACGCTTTTATTAACTAAATGATTATTTACAACGTCTTTTGTGATGCCCACATTTCATCGAGCGAATAAATGATATGAAAAAAATTAGTTAATTTGATGATTTCGAGATTTTATTGAACGTATTGAAATGAATTTCATAAAATTGTTAATGAATGTATCTATCTCATTAAATAAATACCATGAAAAGTATTTTAGACAATTTGGCTAATAAAGAATTCGTATTTGCAACATAAATAACTCATGAAATCGAACATCTGAAAAGATGTGCTAGTCAGAAAAGTAAAGTTCATATCGCGAAAAAATCTGGGCATAACGGTAAAATTTCTTTAAGGATGCAATTAGTTTTGAGGCATTTGATGGAATGAAAGTAATATTAGTTTTAATTCAAAATGCTTAGTTAATTCATATTTAAACGTTTAATATGTGGAGCGTGAAATGGTTAATAAATGGATATCAGTTGATTAACAAAATGGTTATTATAAGTCTATAAACTTATTTAACTTAATAATTTTTCATTTTCAAAATGTTTCTCAGACAGTGCCCTTTAAAACTTTTTCAAAAGGGCCGTGAAGAGTTTAAGAAAACTTTACGTCTATACTTTAAAAAACTTTGCATTGGATTGCCTAAGAGAATGTTTTATTGATAATCTAGTTTTGCGGAATATAGCCACACAGGCACTTATTGCTTCCAATGCTACAAATAAAATTCTTCCTTATTAAATTATAGGTATTTCATCTTTAAATACCTATAATTTAATAAATCTTGAGAAGGCCTTTACGAAGTCATGTCAGCCTATAAAAACAATTTCTAATTTTTTATAGCTGTTTCATTGGCAACAAGTTCTTAAAAATACTTCCAGAAGGTACAGCAGTTGGGCTGTTGACATTTCATCGGTAAACCAGTAATTTTTGACAAATGCTACAAGAAGAAATGCTTTCCGTAAAAGAACAATGATATCTTTTTTAGATTTGGATCTATTTAATTGGTAACTAGTTATTAGTCTGCGATAAATGTTCTGCTCAAGACTCTACACTGTAGAGGCAAATCATGTCATCTTCAATGGAGTCCTGCACATGTCAACATTGAGGGCAACGAATGCGCTGACTCTTTAGCCAAAGAAGCAAGGGACAATGATCAACCCAAAACTACCATCATACTTGCAGATGCTAGAGCAGTTGCCAAAAGCCGACTCATTCCTCATAACTTTAAGAAGCCACTAATCACGGACTTCAACTGCCCTAGGAAGTTGACATCAGTTATTAGCAGACTCAGAACTAATCATTACAGAGGGATTAAGATTCTCCCAGACAAGACCAGGGAATAAATCCCCTGCAAAAATTGCTCCAACGCTTTCCTAACACTTAAGCATATTCTAGAGTGCCCAGCACTCAATCCCCATGTATTGCCATAGGGTAGGGGGCCAATCGACGCCAACTAAAGAGAAGTCCTGTATAGTGGAGCGGTGCCGTTGCTAGCGGACGCTATCAAGAAGACTTTTGACTTGATCTGACTTTAATAATAATATTTTAAATCCATGGACACGATAACAACAACAACAACAATAACAACTAGTTATTAGTACTTTGAAAACTCCTACAGAGAACACAGAACTTGTTGAGTTTTAGCAACATGAGATAACTTACGACCAACATTTATCACAGCAATGGAAAGTAATCTCACAATAATCTTCTTGATAATGATAACAGATAACAATTTTCCTCAATTTTTGATATTTACCTAAAGATTGTGGAATAACGTAGGGAATTGTAGCGCTTCCAGGGTATCCAGGCCAGCGATAATTGGTGTCTTTTACTCCAGCCTAGAAATCAATTTAAAATGCAATAGTTTTAGACCTCGTAAAAGTGTTGATCAAGTCATCAAAAATATCTGCAGCAGCAAAAGAAAAATTGCAAAAAAATTTACTTAATGATAAATATTGATTTTATTTTTAAGCAACAATTATCAAAATAATATTCAAATGGGTTTAAATTACTTATATCAAGAGAGTCTAAACAAATTCATTCCTCTATTTTATTCTTAAAAATTAAATTGTTGATTAAGTCATCAAAAATTTTAGCGGCAACAAAAGAAAAAGTACAAAAAAACTTACTTAATAATAAATATTGGTTTTTGCTTTAGTAACAATTGTCAGAATAATATTCAATTGGGTTTAAATACTTATAGTAAGATTATTTCCACAAAATATTAAATTAATTCCGGCTTTTCGGGCTTTCCGCAAAATATTAGAACATTTTAATAATACATGTATACACATACATATGCACACATGTATATTTATAATTCGTATATACAAACATGAGGCTATCAAAATGACCTGCGTATAAAAGTGAATAATTGAATGCTCTTCGTAAGCATTAAAATACAATAATAGATACCATTTTTTTTAAAAATAGAAATGTATATATTCTTGTAGTATGTGGTAATTCTGTTGAAGTTTTATAAGTCCGTTTTACCACCCTGAACCAATCCATTCCATATTCTGCTAACAGTCATTGGATCTCGACAGACGCGAGCAACAATACTGCGATACCATAAACCCTAATCCCGGAACGCTACTATTAGACCTTTATGAAACGTGCTGGTGCGCATGTTTCCTTCTAACATAAGGCATCACAACAACCTTTCACCAGGCAACAACGTTCAAATGCAATTTCTGCATGAGAAACCGGCTGCACAATTTCCTCATTTAAACACGTTGTAGTTGTCGCTACGGGCGCCTGCTTTGTCTGAATGCGCTGAGAAGCCAATAATTTGCATGCCACAACACCTTCTTCCTGGCGTTTAAATTTCACGTCTTGGTGTAGAAATTGTAATGGCCAGTAGTGTATATACATACATACATATATATATTTGGATAATACATATAAAAATTTATTATCTATAATATTGGCAGAAACACTAATGAGGCCACTTAACTACTACTTTACATTGTTTACTGAAAAAACAATGATTATATCTTAAAGAAAAAAGCAAAAAATCGTTTACTTTCTAATACAAGTGCCATTTCAAAGATACTAGAAATTCATAATATGTTATTTTTAAGGTCCATCTTTATTGAATCGCTATGACAAAAAATAACAAAGATTTTTTACTTACATGTCCAGGATATATAAGCATTTCATTCCCATTTCCATAAAAGGCTTCGTGTGCAATCCCTATAAACAAAATTTAATATTCAAATTTTCATGTTTAAATTAATATTCAAATTAAATTTAATATTCAAATTAAATTTAATATTCAAATTTTCATGTTTAAATTAATATTCAAATTAAATTTAATATTCAAATTTTCATGTTACGGCAACCTGACGGCAGATAGGGTCTGATATATATAACAGATTCAGCTTTACGAAGTGCGAAACACACGAATATTACTGCATAATATCCTTTTTGGTATTTTTGCAATTCGAGATTGTGATTGTAATGGAGAGTTTGTACATTCCTCCTGGAAAGCAGAAGAACTTTCTGGCTGCTAAAATAGCATATCGTAACATGTGTAACAAATCCAGCTTTACCTAGAGTAAAAGATACAAATAGTGCTACACTACATTCTTTTTGTACAATTAGGAATCTATCATCTTTCTTTTATTACAATTAGGAATTATGGCTTCTAATAGACTGGCTAATGTACTGGACTAACTTTCTGGCTGCTAAACTAGCATATTGTCACTTATGTAATAAATCCAGCTTTACCTACAGTGAAAGATACAAATAGTGCCGCACTACATTCTTTTTGTACAATTAGGAATCTATCTTCTTTCTTTTGTACAATTAGGAATCTATCTTATTTCTTTTATTACAATTAGGAATGATGGCATCTAATGGAGCATTTGCTCTTTGTTCCTGGAAACAATAGAAAATTAGGAATGGAATTATGGAAACAATCTGTATACGTAGAAACTATAGGTATGTATAGAAATATGGAAACAATATATACTAATACAATTAGGAATGATGGCATCTAATGGGGTATTTGTTCCTGGTATCTGGAAACAATAGAATCTATGGAAACAATAGGTATACTTAAAAACTATAGGTATATATAAAAATATGGAAACAATAGGTATACGTGGAAACTATAGGTATATATAGAAATGTGAAAACAATAGGTACTATTACAATTATTAATGGTGACATCTAATAAAATATTTGATCTTTGTTCCTGAAAACAATAAAAAATTCTGATTTAAAAATTCCTCGTGTCTATTTTATTGATCAAGGAAGTTTTCTGTTTGTTTAGCTTAAAAAACTTCAAAAGGATCTTTCTGCATTCGGGCATTAAAATGCTCACTATTCGTATGAAAAAAATTGATGGGAGACGCCTTTGAGGCGCTTTTTTACATGCCTTTGAGACGCCTTTTTTTTCCTTGACACTTTAGACTCTCCTCGTTTCTGTAAATGGTGAACTATGAACGCCGCTGGTGAAATCGGACCAGAGTTCTTCTGCACGTCAGCTGCGCACGTTGTCACTGAGCCACTAGAGGAGCATATTGCATATAGTATGTTGACTATGCAATCTGCAAAGTTTGGCATTCAAGAAATTTTGTTTTAAATTTTTTTTTAATTAATTTTTTCAATTTAAAACACATTTTTAAAAATGTGAGGATACAATCTAAACAAGTAATATAAATAATAAAAAAAAATTAAAGTCAATTCCTACTTTTTTTTTCACTCTATTGCAGAAAGTCCTTTATAAATAATTTTCATTCATTATTTTTAAGTTTATCTGGCCATCTATTGGTAGATATATGCAACTTAAATCTAAAAAAGAACTAAAATTAATGAATTAAATTTAATTACTGAATTAATATTTGAAAAAACTGTATTAACATCCAGCGTCATCTACTACAAGTTAAAAAAAATGTATTTGAACTTGAGTGGATGAATAAAAAGTATTTTATTAACGATTGAAAATTTGAACAAGATATATATAGGGAGAGTGTGAGCTAATAGAAGGAATTGAAAAAAGAAAATAATTTGGGGAAAAAGCGATTATCTTCGAAAAAGAAATCCAATAAATTAAAAGTTGAGCATCCCACTGGAAAAAAAATTAGTTAATTTGTTAGGGTGGGATGGGGAGGAGATGCAATGGAATGAAGGGATGGAATGTTTTTTGTAAAAATAGAATTTGGACTTACTTCTTTGCTGTGCATCCAATACCGGTCCCTCCAATATCGGAGGTGCACGGTAACGAAGGAAAAGCTTCACAAGAAAAGTAATAACGGATATAATGATCGAGAAAAGCATTTTCGAGCTTTTTTGGAAGATCGAATGTACTGTCTATGGGGAGAGAAGAGCGATGCTTTAATAGGCATCGGTTATCTGAAAATCTTCATTATTCTGCGCTTAGAACCCATTGGTAGACGATTACGCCTCAAAAATTTCGAGTTTTAGAAAAAGTCATGAGTTTGTCGATAAAATGCTTGTATACAGTTTAAATTTTATAAACTTAGCTTTAAATATCAACGACGTTGTTAGAAAAAAAATTCTGACTTGTGAAAACTTGAATTTCTGCTTTCTTGTGTGAATTTTGATGAGATCTGATCTATCGTCTAAAATTCTTTGAGTTAGATGTTGTTTTTTTTAAAAAGTTTAATTAATTTAAATATATATATAGATATTTTTTGCCTTTTGATATAACCGATACCCGGTTTTTCATTTATTAATTTTCTTCATCATACCATTTTTCTAAAGTGTAAAAATCAACAATAAAACCCGGTTTTTCATTTATTAATTTTCTTCATCATACCATTTTTCTAAAGTGTAAAAATTGTTCCTCAACAATAAAACTATTTTGAAAAGAAATAAACAAAGGAGTTTAGAATTGATTAAATAATTCTCAAAGTAATGTTATCTAAATATTAAAATATACGAAAATCATGAAAAATACTATGCACTTTCAAACAATCGATAGCTGGTTTTTCATTGATTTTCTAAAGTGTAAAAATTGTTCCCCAACAATAAAACCAAAGGAGTTTAGAATTGATTAAATAATTCTCAAAGTAATGTTTTTCTAAAAAAGTGTAAAAATTGTTCCCCAAGAATAAAACTGTTTTGAAAGAAAATAAAATTACAAAGGAGTTTAGAATTGATGAAAGAATACATAAAATAAAGTTATCTAAATTTCAAAATAAACGAAATTCATGAAAAAGATTAATGAATTTCCAAACAATCAATAGCTGGTTTTTCTTACATTAATTTTCTTCTCTATACCATTTTTCTAAAAATTGTTCGTCAACAATAAAACTGTTTTGAAAGAAAATGAAATTGCAAAAGAGTTTGGAATTGAATAAAGAATTCGTAAAGTAAAGTTATCTAAAAATTAAAATATACGAAATTCATGAAAAATGTAAGCATTTTGAAACTATCGATAGCTGGTTTTTCCTTCGTTAATTTTCTTCACCATAGCATTTTTTTTAAAGTGAAAAAATTGTTCCTCAACATTAAAACTGTTTTGAAGGAAAAAAATTACAAAGGAGTTTGGAATTTATTAAAGAATTCGTAAAGTAAAGTTATCTAAATATTAAAATATACGAAATTCCCGAAAAAAATCAGATCTCTTTGACTATACAAAGAGATCTGTACAAATGTACAAATAGTTGAAATAGTACAATAGTGAATGTGTAAGCAGGAGAAAATCTTATTTGCCATCTCTTTTATGTAAAAATTAACTCGAGCCATTTAAATTCTTAATTGTTTAATCCCTCTTTTTTGGTTCAGCATCAGTGCGCCTCTTATTCCAACTACTACTGTGCCCAAAAAGTAAGACCAATTTTTTTTTCACAAATTGGTCTTTATTTATTCTTCCAAATTTATTTCATCGCCTTCAACGTAATCCCCTCCAGACACAATGCACTTATGATAACTTTTTTTCCAATCCTCAATGCATGCTAAAAAAGTCATCGGCAGGGATGGCCTTCAAAACACGCCGAGATGCACGTTGAATCTTTTCAATCGACCCAAAACGGTGTCACCGAAGTGAATTTTTGAGTTTAGGGAATAGCCAGAAGTCGCGCGGGTGAATATGGTGGTTGTGGAACTATATGGGTTTCATTTTTTGCGAAAAATTCACGAAAAATCAACGCAGTGGGAGCTGGCGCATTCAGTGTTTTCGGTACCAATCGAGATTTGACGTGTTTGAGTCTCAAAATGGAATTGACCGATCCTTTTGAAATTCCAACATCATCAGCAAGGTCTCTAATTGTAAATCGACGGTTTGCAAGTACCAAATCTTTAATTTTTTCGACGTGAGCTTCGTCGGTTGAGGTTGATGGTCGACCATAAGGCTCTTCTTCTTCAACGCATTCTCTGCCTTCTTTGAACTACCACTTCTACTTTGACTACCACTACTACCACTTCTACTTTGACTACCACTACTACCACTTCTACCTTGACTACCACTACTACCACTTCTACTTCTACGTTACCACTACCACCACTACTTTGAATTTCCACTTTTTTATACCACTTCTAAACATTTCTTTCCGATATATTAATGCTGGCCGAATGCCTTCTGCAACATTCTATACGTTTCCGCAAACAAAATTTAATACAAATTCTTTGCTCAATTAATTCAGACGTTTCAAAAATCGCCGGAATCAGTTTTAGCGTCTCACAAGCCAAGCGTAACTCCAACGTTAATGAATATTTTGTAGTCAGATCTCACACAGATGTCAAAGACAGTGTCAGCAACCTAAAAAAATAAATAAATAAAAAAATAAAAAATAATAAATAAAAAAAAATAGAAATTCCATAAGCGCCGGGAATTTTAAATTGAAAATTTGTCTTTATTTTTTTTGAAACAGTAGTATATAGTTCAGAAAAAAACACATATGGGCATTGAAGGAAATACTTTCTTTTCCGATGAGACCTTTTGGGATAACTGATCCACAGTAGTCTTTCGCAAGGAAGATGGACAAATTGTGAAACAACTTGAGGATGATTAGATGAGGATTTCAAAACATGTACAAGATATCTACTACTTAACCCAAAAAGTAAGACCAATTATTATTATTTTTTCAAAAACTCTTTATTTATTCTCCCAAATTTATTTCATCGCCTTCAAAGTAATCCCCTCCGGAAACAATGCACTTATGCCAATTTTTTTTACACGTATGAACTCACTTAAACTTGCAGATAATGTCTTTAATAGTGCTTTGTTTATGCTAAAAAGTATCAATATATTTTAGCATGTAGTATGATATAAAATATCGTCTAGTAACGTTGCCTTTCTTTGAAAACCACTTTCAACCTTTCTTACAGCTGAACCTGTGATTTTGAAGACTTTCCAAATTCGTGAATCAGTTTTAGCGTCTCACAAAGCCAAGCGTCACTCAAACACAAATGAATATTTTGACGTCACATTTCACGCAGATGTCAAGGACAGTGCCAAATTGAAATTCTATAAGCCCCGGGAATTTTAAATTGAAAATGGGTCTTACTTTTTGGACACAGTAGTATATATACATCCTTGATAAAGCTAACCTTCAGGACTTTATAATTAATTTCCTTAGGGTTTCTAGTTTATTTCGGGTTTTACGGATTTCCTGGACAACATCTTTCCACACCCTGCCATTGTATACTTCACCGCCATAATCATGGGCAATATATAACGATGATTATGTATAATCACAGGTGGATTAATCCGATAATTATGCATAATCACCGATTAATCACATACAACTTAGCATACATAATGCAAAAAAATAAGGATGCTAATAAGAATTTGATGCACAATATTTCATAAATTTAGTAATCATTTTATTATTTGGTTTGATTTTTGTAGTAACCGAGTATTAAAGTGATGGCTAAAATGGTTTTTATTTAACATATTGTTTTTTATATTCATGTCTAAAAATGTCTGTTGATATATATGTATCGATCCAAACAGGCTTGCACATGTTTATGCATTATCTTGCCCCAACTACATATTTTGTTGACGCAAATTTAAAATGGAACATATTTCTGGGAATACCATACAGTAATTTCTCGAAATAAGCGTTTCGAACCGCAAACTAGTTTGCTTATCTGAATTTCAAAATGGAACATGTTGTTTGGAAATAAATATCGTAGAATTGATATCAATATGTTGATAGGGATGCCGCATATATGATCCTACATGTCTACAAGTTGATAGGGATCCTAGACGTACGATACTACATGTAGTTGATAGGGATTCTTACATGTAGGATCCAATATGTCTACATTTTGATAAGAATCTTACATGAATACATTTTCATAGAGATCTTACATGAATACATTTTCATAGGGATCTTACATATATGATCCTATATGTCGTTGGCAGGGTTTTTACACGTATGATACTAAATGCAGTTTATAGGGATCCTACATGTCTACATGTTGATAGGGATTCTACATAACTACATTTTGATAGTGAACCTGCGTCTACATATTGATAGGCATCTCACATGTATGATCCTATATGTCAACATGTAAATAATGATGTTACATGTATGATCCTACATGTCTACATGTTGATAGGGATCCCAATGATCCTACATGTGTACATATTGTAGGGATCCTACATGCATGGACATGTATCTCTACATGTTGATAGACATCCTACATATATGATCATATATGTCTACAGTTTGATAGGGCTCCTACATGACTACATTTAATAGGGATCCTACATGTCTACATGTTGATAGGGATCCTACATGTCTGCATGTTGATAGGGATCCTACAGCACATTATTGACAAAAAATCTGATTTGTAATAAATTTCTGTTTTGTAATAAAATAAAAGACATTGATTAAAATATGTTTCTAATAATTAAATGATATTTTGTTTGTTTGCCAAGTTAAAGCTGAATTTTGGAAACCCTTTTGTCATAATCTGAAATTTTTTTTAACAAATTTCTACTTATATTGAAAAAGAAGGAAAAATGTATACATATTTTATGACGAATCCAGGTAAAGCATCGACTAAGGTCCGAGTTTCCCTGACGTGGGTCATTTACGTAGCGGAGATTAAAGTAGTTTTGAAGATTGATAGCAGATTGAGGCAGATGATAAAAAAACTATATTTATTATATTAAAGTAAAATTTCACACAGATGTCAAGGACAGTGCCAACAACCTAAAAAAGAAAAAAATAAATTAATAGTTTAAAAAAAACTAAAAAATACGCTTTTAGAGTTAATCAATCTAAAAAGTAAAAAATAATTGTTAACATAAGAATAAAATGACTGACGAGAAAATGAATGTCACTGTTCTAAAAGCGTGGGGTGCTCGATATCAATCGTTATAATTTTTCACTAGTTTCATTCCGAAATGCAGAGTTAGTTTAAAAATGTCATACAAAGCACCCCACGCTTTTAGAACAGTGACATTCATTTTCTCGTCAGTCATTTTATTCTTATGTTAACAATTATTTTTTACTTTTTAGATTGATTAACTCTAAAAGCGTATTTTTTAGTTTTTTTTAAACTATTAATTTATTTTTTACTTTTTAGTCTGATTAACTCTAAAAGCATTTTTTTTTTAGTTTTTTTAAACTATAATTGTTTTTACTTTGTTTTCCACTTGGCCGGTTATCCGCTAAGTTTACATACTTTTTCCCACCGCGATTTTCGGCCAATAGGAAGAGCGCAATTCGACATGATCGCACTCCTATGCCTTTGAGATCCGCCTCTTTTTAGCCACCGAAATTTTCGGCCAATAGGAAGAGCGCAATTCGATCGCGGATCAGTTGACTGACTCGCCAGTAGATGGCGCCATCAGTCCCAAAATCGAGCCCAAAAAGTGAGTTACATACAAACATACAAACATACATACATACATACATACATACAAACATACAGGTGAAGCTAATAAAAGCGTATTAAAAATAATTAAAATTCCATTACCACCGGGAATTTTAAATTGCAAATTGGTCTTACTTTTTGGATACAGTAGTACATCAATGTCATCATCTAGAATGCTATAGAATGATTTATCGTCTCTTTTGGACATCATCGATTATTAAATTATCTATATTTTACTAATTTTAATTTCATTGGATCTAGACAAAAGAGATTTCTTAAATTTCTATTATTTCTAATCTCATTGATTTCTAAAGTAAGGAGATAATAACAGGAACAGATAATGCCCTTCGTGACAGCATTCAAATGATTATAATCTCATGCTGAATATAATTTCTCTTAAATTATCTGAAACTTATAGATGTGGGATACATTACTAATTTTTGGTAATAATGGAAGAAAATTAAATTTCTTATATTGAAATTCAATACATAATATACACCTGGATTTCTTTTGGGGATAGTACAGATATATGCATTAAATATGATCCAGACAAAAGAGATTTCTTAAATTTCTGTTATTACTAATTTCCTTGATATCTAAAGTAAGGAGATAATAACAGGAACAGATAATAACATTTGTGGCAGCATTCAAATGATTATAATTTCATGCTGAATATAATTCATCGTAATTTCTCTGAAACTTATAGATGTCGGTTACATTAATAATTTTTGTTAAAAATGGAGGCAAATTAAATTTCTTGTGTTGAAATTCAATATATAATATACAGCTAGAAGTTATTTTTTTGCTGTCTGCATTAAATATGGCAAAAAATAACTTTCTAAAAATTAGTGACATTATTTTTTTTAACAATCGCCTCCACCCTCATTATTATCATCAGCGCAACAACCCAAGATGGTCCAAGACCGTGTGCCTACTGGCAGATTTCGAGATTGAAGGTTTTTATTTCTTTTTCAATTACTTCTATTAGCTCACACTCTCCATATATATATCTTGTTAAAATTTTCAATCGTTAATAAAATACTTTTTATTCATCAACTCACGTTCAAATACATTTTTTTTTGAACTTGTAGTGGAACTCACTTGATGTTAATACACTTTTTTCAAATATTAATTCATTAATTAAATTTTATTAATTAATTTTAGTTTTTTTTAAAATTTAAGTTGAATATATCTACCAATAGATGGCACCAGATAAATTGAAAAAAATTAATGAAAATTATTTATGAAGGACTTTCTGCAATATAGTGAAAAAAAAGTAGGAATTTCTTATATTACTTGTTATGTGGTAGGATTGCCAGCCCTTACGCCATACTAGACTCGGACCTGAGGCTTAAAGTGAATTCTGAACAACAACACACATCCATGGCACTGCTGGGACTCAAAGCTACCAGAGAGCTAGTCACTTGGACATCAGCCTCTTTTTATAACATTATAATTATATATTTTTTATTATGTCTGAGGCTATGAGTTTACTAATCGTTTGCGAAGCTCGCGATATTGAAACAGGGCGATTTATACATCAAGTTTATTCCTTAGGTTATTGGTTACATATATTCTTTAACATCGGCTGAAATTAAAACATACAATAGCGGTAATAGCACCACAGAAAGAAATATGAATTTTCTTTACCACTTATAGTCAGAATTAAAGTTTCAATGAGTTAAGGCTCATTATCAGTACAGTTTGGAACGGAAATTAACTGTCTTTAGACGTAATTAACTATCCAGAGACAGTATCTGAATAGTTAATATCTTAATCCTTATACCAAAAAGGAAGGACTTTCTGACACATAGATTTATGATGCTCATCTCGTAGGCATGGGAGTTTATGTTTCGACTTTGATTGCCAGACTTCAGAAATGATTGCCAGAATTCGGTTATCCATTAAACCAGGGGTGGCCAACCCAAATGATCTTGCGAGCCACTTTGGAAATGCATCCTAACTCCGCTGGCCGCATATAAAACTATATGTCCCCTTATTAGATTTAAATCCACTATAGACATTTTGTTGGAGTGAAAAATTGAAACATAATAAGTTATTTTTGTGTTTACTATTATTCTTACATATAAACATATAATAATAATGATACTAAACGCACATCGTAAAGAAATATATAACACTAAAAATGAAATATAAAAAAAATGTATAAACAAAAGGAAAAAAAATTTAAATCATTAAAAACTATTTATTTTACTAGTGCGATACTTGTTTCTGCACTCTTTCACTTAGTTTTTACAAATTGATCTGAATTTGGGTATTTGCACGTCGTAGTTGGTGTTACAGGTTAGTGCCCGTTATGCTTGAGCATGTTTTGTGTTTGGTCAATTTCATTTTCGAGCAAAAAAAAAAAAAAAAAAAACGATTCGCAGGTGTTTGAACCAAAAAAGCTAACAACTTTTTGTGTCAGATTTCTCAAATTGGATAACATGGATGCACAAATAATGAAATAATGTATTTTTTTAATATATTGGTTTTCACTACTTTGGCCATTATAAAATAAATATATTTGGTAAAAGTGTGATAAATCTCACGGGCCGGAGAAATGTTTAAGGCGGACCGCGGGTTGGTCGCTCCTGCACTAAACAATTTGAGGCTAATAAAGTATTATAAAATATTGTATTTGACCGATTCGTAACACTAATAGGGATGATTTCAACTAGGATATAGGGGGGATTCAGTACAGATTCGATTCCCGCTGGTGGTGCACGCTATAGTCATTGTTTTCATAAACAAGATACAACAATGTGTATATAGGCGTTTTGATAGACAGTCAGTGTACTTGGACGGAGCTTTCCAGATTTGCCTTTTTACGGCACTCAATTGTGGTGAGTATCTCTCACCACAATTGAGTGCCTTAAAAAGGCAAATCTGGAAAAAAAAAGACCTTTCAGGAAGTCCCCTAAAGACCCTAAAAGACCTTTCAGGAAGTCTTAAAGGAAGTCCCATCTTTCATTACATATCGGTGGGCTATAAATAACACATATGAAATACACCGATGTTTAACAAAATACGGCACTTAATTAATATTATAAATAATATAGCATTGAATTAATTTAATGGAGAGCAATAGTTATTAATTTATGAATTTATGTTTCCTTGGAGATATATATCAGTTATTGACAACAGCTTTAAGCGATTTTTTAAAAAACAAGATAGCCCAGATATTTAATCTTGCCGGACTTTAACTCTTGCTTTTATCAATTTAAATCTCTCTTGCGTAAAAGCCAGACATAATATAAAAACTAAAAAACAAGATTGTTTAAATAGACTTTAATTTCCTTGCTATAATCAATTTAAAAACATGCAAATTCTCCAATTACTCGAGACGATAAACATCTGTAATTAAATCAAATGTGTTGACCATTGAAAAATATCAGCTCTAATATTTAAGTATACAAAATACTGTGATACATAAAAATACTGTTAAGCATACACATGATAATATGTACGTAGTTATGTTTAATATTAGCAGTATTAAGCTATATATTACTAATATACTGCTAATATTAGCTATGTTTCTTAGCTATGTAATACTGCTTCTTCTCCTTTTTCAATACATTGAGTGTGACAAGGAAAGTTTATGTTTTCCCATGCCGACTTCGTCAGATTTTATCAATCACATTATGTATTTGTTCACCATGTGAAATGTAATCCATTAATTTGTAATTCTGCCGGACTGTGAGATCCACAAGAGATTAAGATATCTTTCAGTTCATGAATTTTAAACATACAATATCTTGATTTCATTTTTCAATTTCTTTCAATATCCTGTATAAGGCATACTGCGAGCAATTTTGTGGGGGTTAACAAGCATTGTACGTATTATAGCTCCAGGAGGACCATTTCTATCGATGAAGTGATCCACAACTAGTTTCAGATTGTCTGTAAGATAACGTGAAACCTGTATTGTTTCCCAAAGATTTCGTTGCCATTCTGTACAATTGGCATGCAATTTGATTCTGAGCCACTTCAGTACGTAAACTTTAAATAAACTCAGTCATAGCTTGTAATTCATAGGAAACTTGTGTATCAACACAAACACACCAGATTGGATTAGCAGTTGTCAACCAGCGGACATGGGAACGTTTCCCAGGATTTTTATGGGACAAATTCTGAAGATACACACCAAGCAAGGGTTAACAAGCATTGTAAGGATTATAGCATCAAGAGGGCCATTTCTATCAATGAAGTGATCCACAACTATCTTCAGATTGTCTGTAAGATAACGTGAAACCTGTATTGTTTCCCAAAGATTTCGTCGCCATTCTGTACAATTGGGAGGCAATTTGATTTTAAACCGATTCAGTACGTAAAACTTAGATAAACACACATCGAAAGCTTGCAATTCATACGGAACTTGTGTTTCATTACAAACACATCAGATTAGATTAGCAATTGTCAACCAGCGGACATGGGAACGTTTCCCAGGATTTTTATGGGACAAATTCTGAAGATACACACCATTTGTCACTGTAGTGCAGATATATTTGATCTATGCTAAGAACAGTTTTGTCTGCAGAAGAAACTGTAGTGCTAATTTTCGTAGTCCCCTCCTCCCAATTCTAATAGCGTAGAGATAATTTGTCGTTTTCCACAAAATTTCGTTATACTTTCAATGCCAATAGCAGAAGAGATTATTGGCGACAAGTATATAATATTTTCAGCCAAATTCTTCTATTTTACGTAGATGCCTGAGAAGTAGCTCATTACAATGAAGCTGACACACTAACCAATGTAAGGAGTTCTTACAAAATAGATATTTGCAGCCAAATTTTCTATTTGCGTCACGTGTTTTTCAAGTGCTTTGTTCTAATACAGCGTTCTCTCAATGTTTTTCTGGGATAAAGTTCCCACCAAAAGTTACTTTTCCACCGTAAAAATGCATTTTTTTGAAGTTTTTAGTGGCAATAAATTTGAAATCTTGGACTTGGCGTTCCCTGCGATATTTCTTTCTTTTCCTTCTAATATTATGTTTTTCTTACAACACTGAACATGCCGTAATTTTTGGCAATTATTGCGTCTATAAGAAGTGTTCTTGCTATTATGGTCACAGCTCAGGCGGACACTCCCATTCTATCGCACATGCTAGCTAGCTAGGTATGGAAGGTGGATTATTCGTAACATATTTTAAACGTTTATTTTTTATTGCATTGAAGTTGTCAAAATGGAAGATATTTTTTGATTACTTTAAAGTTTTCACATTTATATTCTTTTATGTTTTTTCAATTTTTCTGACCAAGCGAGAGAAAATAAATCGTAAATTGAAAAAAAAAATCTCTAAAATGTACAAAATTAGTATAATTTTTGGTTAATTTGGTACATTTAGATGTCACAGTGAAAGCGAAAGATATTTATTTATTACTCTAACATTTTGCGCACATATATTTTTTTTAAAAATATTTTTCCAACCTTTTCGTTCTATCGGGAAGAAAAAAATTTGAAATTGAAAAATTCACGGACAGTTGAAAGTTTACATTATTTTTCGCTAAATTTGCATAATAAGAATCCAAAGGGGAATTGGAAGATATTCGTAAGATTCTACTGTGCGTTCTCAAGAGAACTATATAGGAATGTTTAAATAAACTGGTTCACCATGAATTCTCCCGAGAACTATATAGCGGACCGCAAGTGGAGAGAAAAGAGAAATGCTTAAATAAACTGGTTCACCATGCATTCTCACGAGAACTATATAGCGGACCGCAAGTGGAGAGAAAAGAGAAATGTTTAAATAAACTGGTTAGAACTATAAACTGTCTTCCGTTTTGGGCACAGTATTAGTTCTCTTGAGAACACATGGCGGTTCCACCATGTATTCTCAAGATAGCTAATGGAAGACAAATTTTTATTTTTTTTCAAAAACTCTTTATTTATTTTTCCAAATTTCTTTCATCGCCTTCAAAGTAATCTCCTCCGGAAACAATGCACTTATGCCAATGTTTTTTCCAATCTTCAATGTATGCTAAAAAGTCATTGGCCGGAATGGCGCGGATTCACGTTGAATCTCATCAATCGACTCAAAAGTTGTCCCTGGAGTGTGCTTTGGAGTTTAGAGAATAACCAGAAGTCGCACGGTGTGAATACAGTGGTTATAGAATGTTATGGCTTTCATTTTTGGCGAAAAGGTCACGAAGAATCAATGCAGTATGAGATAGTGCATTATCGTGATGCAAAAACCAAGAGTTGTCTTTCTATAAATGTGGCCTCATTTTGCAAATAGATTCATGAAAAGGTCGCATAACACTCAAATATTATTCCTTGTTTACAGTTTGGTCCGGCGAAAGGAATTCATAATGCACAGCACCATGGAAATCGAAGAAAACAGTCAACATGACCTTAACTTTGGCGTGCTCTTTTAGGTCTTGCTTCACCTTTGTCACGATATTCGTTCAATTGATCGGTTGTCTCCAGGTCGTAAGCACAAATCCAAGTCACATCTCCAGTTATGATGCATTTCAACTTGTCCTGATAGTCAAAAAGCATTGTTTCACATACTTCAACGCGACGACGTTTTTCAAAAAAATTCAGTGTTTTCGGTACCAATTGAGATTTGATGCGTTTGAGGCCCAAAACATCTATTCAAATGGAATTGACTGATCCTTTTGAAATTCCAACTTCAGCGGCAAGGTCTCTAATTGTAAATCGACGGTTTGCAAGCACCAAATATTTAATTTTTTGACGTGAACTTCGTCGGTTGAGGTTGATGGTCGAGTAGGGAGCTCTTCGTCTTCAACGTGTTCTCTGCCTTCTTTGAACTGTTTATGCCACTTGTAAACATTTCTTTCTGATATATTTTTCTCGCCGAATGCCTTCTGCAACATTCTATACGTTTCTGCACACGAATATTCATTTCCGCAAACAAAATTTAGCGCAAGTTCTTTGCTCAATTAATTCAGACATTTCAAAAATCGCCGAAAAAATCGCCCCCAAAGCCAAGCGGTATTCAAATACTAATGAGTATTTTGACGTGAAATTTCACACAGATGTCAAGGACAGTGCCAACAACCTAAAAAAAAAAAAAAATTGAAATACCATAAGCCCGTGAAATTTAAATTGAAAATTGGTTTTACTTTTTTGACACAGTAGTATATAGCTGACCGCACGTGGAGATCCACCATTAATTCGCACGAGAATTATGTGGCAGACCGCGTGCAGAGAGAAAAAAAAAAAAAAAATTAAATAAACTTTATTCGAGATGTGTTGGCAACCATAGAGTGTTCTATCGTTTTTATAATTACAAGTTAGTTAAATCGTTGTTTTGTTTTAGTTGATTGGTTTTGAGTTATAGAAAATAAATGACATGTTTATGTCAACATATCCTCTCAATTTTAAAAATTCAATAATCATTTTCATCTTATGTTCCCCATTTTTTGGATGACAAAAATTCTATTTTCTTGGAAGTTTCAAAGTTGCAAATTATGGAGAATTTTACTAACGTCATTATGTCTTCAACGGCGAATACACCTATATCCTGCAATAATCTGTACTGGCGCGAATTCTACACTGCAGCAATTTCCAGGTGATAGTTTATTTTTACTCTTATAAATATAAACTCCTACATTTTATGTAAATTTAATGTTAAATTTTGATGTTTAATGTGGTATTTTTAAAATTTTTTTGCTTCATCTGTGAACAACTTTAATTTCTCGTCTGAGAAAAATAAATACACCAGTGTCCTATTTTTTATTGTTTTAAAATTCTACACTGCAGGAATTTCCAGGTGATTTCCTTTACTCTTATAAATATAAACTCCTACATTTTTTAAATTTAATGTTAAATTTTGAAAATTGTAGTGTTACAGAAAAATTTAGTTTTAAATTAGGGTTCTTTTTCTCTCATCAGTGAAAAATAATTTTTTTTCTTCAAGAAAAATAAACACACCAGTGTACTATTTTTTATTTTTTAAAATACACTGCAGGAAAGCGAATGATTTTATTCTTTTATTTTTCTGCATTATAAATATTAAACTCCTACATTTTATTGCCAATGCATTATTATATTTGAATTTTTTATAGATATTCTTGAGTATATAATTCTAATTATTTGTTAACATCATTATTAAAAGTATATATAATAACACTGATTTATTTTTATGTTGGTTTAGGTGTGATAATTTTAATTTTGGGAATCATTTAGTATCAGATTTTTTTTGAAGACAAAAAGTAAATTACTATTTACTACTAATTTTTTGTTGTTGTTGTTGTTAGTAAGAGCAGTCTCTTTTTTTCAATTCCTTCTATTAGCTCACACTCTCCCAACATATATCTTGTTCAAATTTTCAATCGTTAATAAAATACTTTTTATTCATCAAGTTCAAATACATTTTTTTGGACTTGTAGTAAAATACACTGGATGTTAATACAGTCTTTTTTGAAAATATTAATTCAGTAAGAAATTTAATGAATTAATTTTGTTTTTAGATTTAAGTTACATATATCTACCAATAGATGGAGCCAGATAAACTTAAAAAAAAAAGGAATGAAAATTTATTTATAAAGGACTTTCTGCAATAGAGTGAAAAAAAAAGGAATTGAAATAATTTTTTTAAACTTGTTTATGATGGTAACTTAAATGATTTTAAACGATATGATATTTATAATGTAGTGCAAACGTTACATCTATACAAAGTGGCGACTCTATTTTTGGTAGTACATGAACACCAAAGATGAACAAAGAAAGAAATTAACAATTACATAAGACATTTGAATTTTTATAAAATATTCTTACAATATGTGAATGTATCAAATGCATTTCTTATGAAACATATTTTTTGTGAGTATATAAAATCAGGTTATTCAAAATATTTTATAGATCTTATAATTAAAATTTTAAATATTTTAAGTCACTGATTTTTTTGAATATTAAAAATGTAAATTTACGTATTTAATATAATGATTTTTTGATGGTTTAAATGATAGTGTATAAACATTATGGTATTTTCAATTCCTTCTATTAGCTCACGGTATCCCTACATATATCTTGTTCAAATTTTCAATCGTTAATAAAATACTTTTATTCATGTCAAGTTCAAATACATTTTTTTTGATACTTGTAGTGGATGACACTGGATTTTAATACAGTTTTTTCAAATATTAATTCAGTAATTAAATTTAATGAATTAATTTTAGTTTTTTTTTAGATTTAAGTTACATATATCTACCAATAGATGGAGCCAGATAACCTTAAAAATATGAATGAAAATTATTTGTAAAGGACTTTCTGCAATATAGTGAAAAAAAAGTGGGAATTGACTTTAAAATTTTTTTTTATATTACTTGTTTTTTAGTATCATGTTCTTTCTAAGCAAACGCAGAAAGGACGATTTATATAAATTTGCCATTGAGTTGGGAGTGCGTGAAATATCTGAAATGGAAATGATAGAGAATAAAACAATTATTACCATGAGCGAATCATATGAGAAGGATTCAAATTTCGTAAAAGGTTTGTTAGAAATGTCTATTAGCAGCAGGCTTGAGGAAGAAAGGAAACAAAAGAAGTAACAAAAATATTGAATGAATATTAAAAAAATATATACATGATAAAAATAATGATTATTCAATTCCTTCTATTAGTTCACACTCTCCCCATATATATCTTGTTCAAATTTTCAATCGTTCACAATCGTTCACATCAACTGAAGTTTAAATACATTTTTTTGAACTTGTAGTGGATGACACTGTTTTGTGGATACAGTTTTTTCAAATATTAATTCAGTAATAAAATTGAATTTATTAATTTTAATTTTTCTTAGATTTAAGTTGAATATATCTACCAATAGATGGCGCCAGATAAACTTAAAAAAAAGGAATGAAAATTATTTATAAAGGACTTTCTGCAATAGAGTGAAAAAAAGTAGGAATTGACTATAATTTTTTTTTATATTACTTGTTTATGATGGTAACTTAAATGATAATGTGTAAACGATATGATATTTATAATGTAGTGCAAACGTTACATCTATACAAAGTGGCGACTCTATTTTTGGTAGTACATGAACACCAAAGATGAACAAAGAAAGAAATTAACAAGTACATAAAACACATAGGATGGTGCATAAAACGTATGCTTTTACAATATGTGAGTGTACCAAAAGTACTTTTCATGCAAATGCATTTCTTATGAAACATATTTTTGTGCGCTTAAAAATCAGGTTATTCAAAATATTTTATAGATCTTATCATTAAATTTTAAGGTATTTTAAGTCGCTGAGTATTTTGAATATTAGAGATGTATACGTGTTAATAATAATGATTATTTATGATGGTAACTTAAATGATAATGTATAAACATTATGGTATTTATGATGTAGTATAAGCGTTACGGTATTTATAATGTAGTATAAAATTTAAGGTATTTATAATGCAATATAAAATTTACAGTATTTATAATGTAGTTCAAACCTTACATCTTATACATAATGGGACCTTATCTATTGGTGGTACATGAATCACAAACATCAATAAAGAAAGAAATTAACAAGTACATAAAACACATAGGATGGTGTATAAAGTGTATGTTTTTCTATTATGCGAATGCATTAAAAATATTTTTCTTGTAAATATATTTCTTATGAAACATATTTTTGTGTGCGTAAAAATCAGGTTTTTAAAACATTTTGATATTATAATTAAATTTTAAGGTAATATTTTAAGTCAATTAGTGAGTTGGATATTAATATATACATGATAATAATAATGATTATTTTTTATGGTAACGTAAATGATAATGTATAAACATTATGGTATTTATGATGTAGTATAAGCGTTATAGCATTTATAATGCAGTATAAACGTTGTAGAATTTATAATGTAGTATAAACATTATATCGATACATAGTGGAGACTGATATTTTAGTGGTACATGAACACCAAAGATAAATAAAGTAATTAACAAGTACTTAAAACACATAGGATAGTGTATAAAACGCTTGTTTTTACAATATGTGAGTGTATTAAAAGTACTTTTCATGTAAATGTATTTCTTATGAAACATAATTTTGTGTGCGTAAAAATCAGGTTATCTAAAATTTTTATAGATATTATAATTAAATTTTAAGGTATTGTTTTATGTCACTTAGTGTGTTGAATATTAAAGATGTATACGTGTTAATAATAATGATTATTTTTGATGGTAATGTAAATAATGATGTAGAAATGTTACGGTATTTATAATGTAGCATAAACGTTACGATATTTATAATGTAGTATAAAATTTACGGCATTTATAATGCAGTATAAAATTTACGGTATTTATAATGTAGTTGAAACCTTACATCTGTACATAGTGGGGTCTTATCTATTGGTGGTACAGGAATCACAAACATCAATAAAGAAAGAAATTAACAAATACATAAAACACATAGGATGATGTATGAAATGTATGTTTTTCTAATAGTGAATGTATTAAATGTATGTTTTTCTAATATGTGAATGTATTAAATCTACTTTTCGTGTGAATGTATTTCTTATGAAATACATTTTCTGTTTTTATCAAATTCATGGGATGGGCCTCATCTGTCCTCTCTCTATAAATAAGACCACGGCAAAACGCTAATACGATGGTATAAAATTCGAAACTGGAAGAAACCTGAAGACTTGAAGAAACTTAGAAATATGTTTATGCCATTAGAGGTAGAGCGAGGAATGTTAGGAGATGAGTCGCACCTATTTTCCTGTTTGCACACCCTTTATAGATCTTTATTTACTCCTTCAGAATCTTCTTTATATATGTTGCTATTAATTTTTTAAAATTATTAATCTGTTTATTTGTTATACAGTTCATTTTGTTACTTTTTTTACTTGCAAAGAAAGGCAAATTGTTAGGATGGCGTTTAATAAAATCAGTGTTCCAGAAATAAAGCAATTACATTTTTCAATTCCTTCTATTAGCTCACATTCTCCCTATATATATCTTGTTCAAATTTTCAATCGTTCATAAAATACTTTTTATTCATCCACTCAAGTTCAAATACATTTTTTTGAATTTGTAGGGGATGACACTCGGTGTTAATACAGTTTTTTCAAATATTAATTCATTCATTAAATTTAATGAATTAATTTTAGTTTTTTTTTAGATTTAAGTTGCATATATCTACCATTAGATATCACCAGATAAACTTTTAAAAATGAAAGAAAATTATTTATAAATGACTTTCTGCCATATAGTAAAAAAAAAGTAGGAATTGATTTAAATATTTTTTTTTATATTACTTGTTTATCTTTACTATTAGAAAGAAAAACCGAAAATTAACTTATAAGGTCACTCACTATCTCAACTTAACTTTATGCAGATAATAAAATGTAGAACTAGGTATTTGAAAGGGAAAACCCGACATTTAAACCCCTTATGGAATATAGAATGCGAATTGACTAAAATAATCTATTATTTTCTCTGTTCACATTCCACATTAGAATTTAACTTATTAGAAAAAGTTGATATTTAACAATAGTTAGACAGTTTAATTCGTTCAATGTAAAAAAAAAAAAAAAAAAAACATTTTTAGAAAGTTAAAAAAAAAAAAAAAAATCCCGATATATTCAAAGATTATGGATTGCATTCTGCTTTGTGTTGCACTTGAGCTTCTTCTTCAAAGATATGGCTAATACGATAAATTAATAAATCGGATTTTTTTTCATAGTTCCTATAACCTTTTTAGTATAACTATCCATCTGTATAAGATGATCTCACTAGTTTCTATGGTTTTAAAGAAACTTAATCAAAAAAAATTCAAAATGTTTTGCTAGGCTGCATGCTCACTGTTCCGAAGAGTCACGGAAATAGCAAAATTAAATCTCAAAAGCAATTTTTGTTTCATTGATTCAAATGGAAACACCATCTGTCCTTTTATGCACTTCCCAAATGGTGGTACTTTTTCTATACATCTTAAATATTGGAAACTCCGTTGAGAGATTCTAGGAATTCACTAATATCCCGGACATCATCAGAATCCATCGGAGTTCCTCGGCATGATAAGAATCTATCACTGTTCTCGCCATGATCAGAATCTATCGTTGGGCCTGGGCATGATAAGAATCTATCGCTGTTCCTCAGCATGACCAGAATCTATCGTTGTTCCTTAGCATGACTAGAATCTATCGCTGTTCCTCAGCATGATCAGAATCTATCGCTATTCCTCAGCAGGATCAGAATGTATCGCTGTTCCTCAGCATTACCAGAAACTATCGCTGTTAATCGGCATGACCGAATCTAACACTGTTCCTCGGCATGATAAGAATCTATCACTGTTCTCGCCATTCAGAATCTCGTTGGGCCTGGGTATGATAAGAATCTATCGCTGTTCTCGCCATGATCAGAATCTATCGTTGGGCCTGGGCATGATCAGAATCTATCGCTATTCCTCAGCAGGATCGGAATGTATCGCTGTTCCTCAGCATTACCAGAAACTATCGCTGTTAATCGGCATGACCGAATCTAACACTGTTCCTCGGCATGATAAGAATCTATCACTGTTCTCGCCATGATCTGAATCTATCGTTGGGCATGATAAGAATCTATCGCTGTTCCTCAGCATGACCAGAATCTATCGTTGTTCCTTAGCATGACTAGAATCTATCGCTGTTTCCATGATCAGCTATGCTATTCCTCAGCAGGATCGGAATGTATCGCTGTTCCTCAGCATTACCAGAAACTATCGCTGTTAATCGGCATGACCGAATCTAACACTGTTCCTCGGCATGATCAGAATCTATTGCTGTTCCTCGACATGATCATAAACTATCGCTGTTGCTCGACACGATCAGAATCTATCGTTGTGCCTGGGCATGATAAAAATTTATCGCTGTTCCTCAGCATGACCAGAATCTATCGCTGTTCCTCAGCATGACCAGAATCTATCGCTGTTCCTCAGCATGACCAGAATCTATCGCTGTTCCTCAGCATGATCAGAATTTATCGCTGTTCCTCAGCATGATCAGAATTTATCGCTGTCCTCACCATGATCAGAATGTATCGCTGTGCCTGATCTATTGTTGAAATTTAGAAAAAGTTGTCGTTAATGAGCTGCGAGAATGCAAACGTGATGAGTAGTCCTCATGATGCTGTTTAGATTATTATTCAAAGTATCTACAAAAATACACATTTTGCGTATTGCTACGCACATTTGATTAATTGATCAGCAGGTGCGAACAATTTTTCCAACTTAGGTAATATAACATTTTCACTAATTCCCCACTGAGAATTGCTAATGTAGATGAAATTTTTGGAAGAAAAGATACCTTATGACAAAGGTACCAGGTGGAATTTTATGTGTTAAATTATAAATACGGTGTGCGAATACAAGATCGAGTTGACTGAATGCGCAGCAAAAATTGTTCATCATGTAAGCAAATTGCAGCTGAAAATCGAGCTGGGTAATTCGTCTTATGTTAGAAGACTTGAAATTTGAATTTCTGAAAATAATGGTAAATGTCGATGTGTATATGCTTTTTTTTAAATTGGTTTGATTACAATGCTTTTTTTCTTATTGAACATTGGTAGTCGTTGTGATCCATTTATGCACGGAACGGCATCCAATCGACAGGGGGTGAAGGGAGGACATTGCCTTCATATAAGAAATTTATGGGTACATGAAAGGAAAATTGGTTTAGTTTGTCGCATTACGCTCATTTTATGCACACTTTGGGCTAACTAGATCAGGACCTGCAATTTAGGGTGTAGTCCTAACCACCAACAAACATCCATACCTCAACAGTATTTGAACCTGAAGCCTGTGATACCAAAACCCAGAGCGTTAGCAAATTGGCCCTCTGGATGCCATAAAGGGGTAGAAGATAATTATGTCTCATTTATATGAGTCGTTTAGAAGAATACTTGAAAAGACCTGAGACGCTTTACACACCTCATATCAATCGCTACTCAAATCAGTCACTGCAATGTACGCCACCAGTGAATTTGAACCTGATACACCAATCCCGCAATTAATCTATAAGCCAATTGAAAACGCGATTTAATGACACTTTGTTATCCTAAGCTATCCACTACTTAGTGGAAAACCACACTGGATTACAAAACATTAATAATAGAAAGATGCAATCCCATTTCTAGGGGCGTGATATGATAGATTATCATGTCACAAATACCTTTATTTATATCGCTCTTGTTTTTGCACTGCATTTGCATGTTGTATGAAAGAAAACCTGGGAAAGTTTCACCAGGACTCTAGTCTATAGATTCGAAACGATTTACATATATTGTCACAACCGTACTCGTACTACTACTGCACAACACCAAATCACTGTGCCTAGAGATGAGCTGCCCCATTACAGTTTGGGAATGATGTGGGTGAAAAGTCAAATTTGGCACTGTGAAGCTCTACGGTCATATGAAACCGGACCCTACTGTTTCAAATGGATTCAGAACCTCTACAAACATCTTGGCTCCGCCAAGAACCCGAAAATTGTGGTACAGAGCGCTAGGCATCTGTCCCCCCACCCCAAATCGTATTCCAGCCTACTCTTCTCTGAAATTTGTGGCTATAACGAGGACAGTTAGAGGATTCGAACCTAACTCCTCCTGTGCAATCGGCCTGGGGGCCAATTAGCTAGCGCTCTGGCATTTGATACCATAGGCATCAAATAAGAATCTTGGATGTTTGTGAGTGATTTAGAATCCACTTTAAAAACTGTGTTTAGCCCTCGTGCACACATGATGACCGTAGAGCGTGCACTTTACCACTAGACTATCAGTGGGGCTTCCATATTTTACTCGAAAAAGAAAACAGAACTGAATGCACCAGGAAAGTAATAGTGTAACAGAGTGTTTAATATTTATAGGGAACTCCCGTATTATTTTTAGAAAAAGTGTTTTTAGTTATGTTCACTTTTCTTTCCTTCATTAGATCCTTACAAATGCAGAAATGAAATTTCATTCCACAAGTGCAAAAGGGCTTGATTCCTAGCCAGTTAAAGTTAAAGAGTTTGCTGAACTTAGTGATACATTTTTCCTCATGTGCATTAATTTCCGATATTCTGTTAAACTGACACCCATAAAACACAAATTGCATGTGGAATTTATTATTATAAATTGATTAAAGATTACAAATATATAGTGCTTTTTCAATTCCTTCTATTAGCTCTATCTCTACACTCTATCTATATATATATATCTTGTTCAAATTTTCAATCGCTAATAAAATACTTCTTATTCATCCACTCAAGTTCAAATACATTTTTTTTGAACTTGTAGTGGATGGCACTTGATGTTAATACAGTTTTTTCGAATATTAATTCAGTAATTAAATTAAATTAATTAATTTAATTTTTTTTTAGATTTAAGTTGCATATATCTACCAATAGATGGTGTCAGATAAACTTAAAAAAATGAAAGAAAATTATATATAAAGGACTTTTTGAAATATAGTGAAAAAAAAGTAGGAATTGAATTTTAAAATTTTTTTTTATATTACTTGTTTAAAATAATCTTGTAAGTGTTTAACATCAGTACAGCTTCTTAATATGATTAATAATATGCAAAAACTTTACACGCTGCTGAAGATGAATTTATTATAACCATTTCGACAAGGAGGTATTAACACTTGTATACATAATTGATCAATTTGATATCCTCTGCATGCAATCCTGGTTTATCATACGGCTCGCGAAGGTGGTGTCTTGGATTCTTGGATTCCATAGTCTTTAGTAAACCAGGTTGTTTGGAGAAGGCATACTCTCCATAATGCATGATGGAGTTCCAATTGTAGTTGTGCTTGTCTAGCATTATCTCCTTCTGAGGATTAGTTTTAAGGAAATTGTGTTGTTGTCCTAATAATAAAAAAGAGTAAGCAATGAAGCTTCCAATATAAAAAGCAAATAGATTAACAATAAATTTATCATCTAGTTACCCAAATACATTTGGAAGGTGGCAGGTTTTAATAAAATTTGTAACTCTTTTTCACATTTTTTTGAGGATCATTATAGGGTTCTGGTAAAAAATGATTCAGTTAAATAAATTAGTTTTGGTAAATATTATTAAAAAAAATTTGTTCCGTTATAAAGGTTATACATTTTAAGTAATTGCACTTATACAATATGAAATGCCTCCATAAAGCAATCATTCTTATTCAAGATCTTTCAATAGATTTTTTTCGCCAGTAAATGGCACTGATGTCAGTAAAAAGGTTTTAATTAAGAGTATTTAACAATTTTTTTAATTTTTGGAACAAAGTAAAAAAAAAAAAAAAAAAAAAAAAAGGAATTCCTAAGTTATAATTTATGTTTACTACTACATGCATACATAGCTATAATATATGCATAGATGATAACAGCAATGTAATTTCTATCTATGATAAACAAGTGGATCTCCTGTAATAATGTCAATCGCAAAAGACAGCGGCTTAGACATCGTTCGAGGTTTTTTTAGTAGCTTCTAAATTATCTATATCTTAAAAAATTCTTTTGTATGGAAAAATGTGAAAGGAGTTGCTAGCTATGAGCCACTTATGTGACAATCAAACAGAAAACGTTGAAATTGACTGTTGTCAATAGATACGGCACGTAAAAGACTTTTTAAGGCAAAAAAAATCTTTGCTGTTGTTTCATGTCCCCCTGGTTTAGACGCCTAGACCAGGTCCATGAGACCATGTTGCTCAATCATCTTCATGATGGCCTCTGCACCCTCGCTCTACAGCTGCCAAGCAAGAACAGGTACAGGGTGAATAAGTCTTTTCGCTAATTCAAATTTAAAACTTTTAATTTGGTCACTATATGCCAGTGGACTGCAATGTTATGCCAGCGGACTACAATGTATGCCAGCTGACTGTAATGTTATGCCAGCGGACTGCAATGTTATGCCAGCGGACTGCAATGTTATGCCAGCGGACTGCAATGTTATGCCAGCGGACTGCAATTATAAACCAGGACGACTTGCAGCATACCAAGTGTATCTAGGAGGGACTCTCCAAGCAGAGGTTTCTTTAACTCTAAAAATGGAGTAAATTTCGGAAGCAAAAAGTTCAGTGTAGGTGGTACTGCACTTTATTCCTTTGCCATCAAGTGTCCTACCTCGATTCCGAAAACACCTACATGAGAAGATATCCATTGTAAACATATGGAAATTCTCTGGTACAAATTTGCCATCTTATTAATAATATCTTGTCCAGTTTTTTCAAGAATTTCAGACCAGATATTTAGGAAGAACTGTCGCTGGTAAACAAAAAAAAAGGGCCATCTAGCAACATGCAATTGACTAATCCACACTGCAAGAATAATTTAGAGTTTTTTGAAATATTGTTGCTGCCAATTTATGCTTTTCTCACACTTTCTGAAAACTGATTAACTTCTTTTTAGTAGAACACAGAATCCTTTTGAAAAAAAAAAGCATTTAAATCTCTTTCAAACTCATCTCATGGAATTTGAAAAAAAAATTAATTTTTTTAAATTTATTACGAGTGAAAAATGGAATAAATTTTTTAAAAAATGCATCAAAAAGCTGCAGAAAAGATGCTATTGAAAAGAACGGTGACTATGTTGATAAATAAATACGTATGTGTTTGGCTAAGTTCTTCGTTTAATTTTAGTTGGAGAAATAGACCGAAATTTTTATTTGGATACAATAAATTTGAAATTAACATACTTAAATGAGAGATAAAGGACAATTTAAAAATTTGTGAAATTGGACGAGAAAAAATAATTGACTTCTATTTATTTATATTCTTTTAATATCTAGTATTAATTAGAGGTCATCGCAATTACAGTTCAATAAAATCTTCACTAATCAGATTGCAAATTCAATCAAACTTCATGCAGTAATTTGCAATACTACTAATTGTATCAATGATTCTCAATTTGTCAATCATACAGAATAAAATCTCTTACCCTGATCAGTGCGTTGATATTGTTGCAGTTATTGGTACTTATTAGTAAACTACTGTGCCCAAAAAGTAAGACAAATTATTTTTTTTCAAAAAATCTTTATTTATTCTTCCAAATTTATTTCATCGCCTACAAAATAATCCCCTCCGGACACAATGCACTTATGCAAACTTTTTTCCAATCTTCATTGCATGCTAAAAAAAATCATCGGTAGGGATGGCCTTCAAAGCGCGCTGCGAATCTCTTCAGTCGACACAAAACAGTGTCCCCGGAGTGGTCTTTTGAGTTTAGGGAATAGTCAGAAGTCTCACGGTATGAATACGGTGGACATGGAACGATATGGGTTTCATTTTTGGCGAAGAAGTCAAGAAAAATCAATGCAGTGTGAGCTAGCGCATTCAGTGTTTTCGCTACCAATCGAGATTTGACGCGTTTGAGGCCCAAAATTGAATTGGCTGATAATTTTGAAATTCCAATATCAGCAGCAAGGTCTCTAATTGTAAGTTTACGGTTTGCAAGCATCAGATCTTTAATATTTTGGACGTGAGCTTCGTCGGTTGAGGTTGATAGTCGACCATAAGGCTCCTCGTCTTCAATGCGTTCTCTGCCTTCTTCGAACTGTTTATACCACTTCTAAACAATTCTTTCAGATATAGGAATGCTCACCGAATGCCTTTTGCAGCTTTCTATACGTTTCCGCAAACAAATTGAATGCAAGTTCTTTGCTGAATTAATTCAGACCTTTCAAAAATCGCCGGACTCACAAAACCAAACGTAAGTCAAACACTAATGAATATTGCCGAGGACAGTGCCAGTGACCTAAAAAAAATGAAATTCTATAAAGCTCGGGAGTTTTAAATTGAAAATGGGTCTTACATTTTGGACACACTAGTACTGTGACTACGCGAATGAATGCAGGTAAACTAACAGTAAACTATTTAGTGGTTTAATCAATAGTAGCCATTCAATCAACAAATGGTGATACAGTACAATTTAAATTTTGGTACAAATTAACTGCATTATAAAAGTTTCCATTTATATCACAAATGCTATTTTTTAAATTTCTTTCACGAGATAATAATCATGTAATTAAATAATAAATTGCTCTAAAATATCATCACAGGAAAGCAAAGGCACTTTTGTTTCGATGTGAATAGGAAGGAACATTGTTTGGAATTCTATAGTTTCTTTTTAAATTTTTTATAGTCGCTTTTAAGCGTTTGGTTATTTTAAATTTTTTGAATAACATCCATAACGGCACTGTCGATTAGAATGTTTTGAGTATTATTTTTATTTCACTTAAATTAATTTTCATTTATATTGTAATATTTAACTTTTTTACTTTCGAAGTTGCCAAAAATGCAAAAAATAATTCTTCAAAAGATGTCATCCATTTTATCCGACTGGTTTTGCAAGGGCTCCTTATTCTGAAGCTATTAAGAACTGCCAATCTATTATGAGGTCTCTGTCTTGCCAAAATAAGACTATTTGCATGCAGTGGATACCAGCCCACTGCGGCATTGAGGGTAACGAAAAAAGATGATCTGATTGCAATAAAAGTCAGTGATCATTCAAACTTTTGATGATGAAGTCTCTTTCATCAATCTAAGACTATTCATTAAATCAACCCTCACGAACAACCTATGTGAAAAGCTTTCGGAGAGAAATTCCCAAAAATCTTTGTGGAACAGTATTTCAAATCTTTATGACTGGCGTAGGATGAAGGCAATTGCGGAATTTTGTCTCGTCAATGACCACGATTGTCTTGCTACTCATTTACACCGCATAAATGTACTTGAAGATCCTCGTTGCAGGCTTTGTAACCTTATGGACTGTGGACTGTGTGGAACTTCAACGTTGTCTTTGTCTCCCTGCCTCATCTTTGTGAGAGCGATATTGAGTGGCTAGGTGCCAAATGGGTCCATAGACTTTTCCCCTGTTGCCATTTGCTATTTTATATTGTTTTGTTCTGTACTGTTTGTCTTGTTCTGCATGGCTCTTATGTACCCGCCATTGGAAATAAAAAAAAAATAAAATTCGAACTTGATCAGATTTTTTTTTAAGAAATAAGAATATTTTTTTAGTCTAATTTGCACAAGAGCGAAAAGTCCTTATTTGCTTATAGACTCGCGTATTTTTTTTTATTTGAAAATTTTAATGAGATTTTTTTTGCTGGATTCCCTCCTCGAAAATTGAAATAAATTGTCCTCTTCTATATAAATGACATCTATTCAATATTTTTGGATTTAAAAGAAGACAACTTTTTTTACTTCGTCGGATATATGTTTTTTTCAGGTTAAGACACTTTTTTGAATCGCAGTGTCAGGTAGAAATTAGATTTTAACGAGTCTCGCTCTCTATTTATGTATGCAGCTGACAGTCCATGCTTTGGCGATAAGGAGATGGCATCAACTTCCTGAAGTATTCAGTAGTAATTATCCAACATCTGTGTTTGTAACTTGGTTATCTATGCAGGATAATTTACCATACCCATTGCGCTGTTTCTCAAAACAGTGAATGCTAAGGATACCACCAGAGAATTTGAACTTAAACCCTCCCGTACTTTAACTGAAAACGTTAACACTGGGTCACGAGTCCTACTTGGTTAGGGTGAACAGCCATGAACAACACTGTAGATTTGGCATTTTTTTAATCCGACTGTTTCTGAATTAAATAAATGCCAAATCTGCAGTTACACAACGATTAAACTACACTCAAGAGCCGAAACATTATGACCACCTGTCAATAACGAGTTGGCTCACCTTTGGCGCGCAACACAGCTTCAACCCGCCTTGGCATAGATTAATACCACCACTTAATACCAGTTAAATACCACTTCCACGTGCCTTCCACGTCATCCAGGCGAGTTCATTGCAAAATGTAGAGGTGGTCATAATGTTTTGGCTCTTGAGTGTAAATATTAAGAGCACTACTTAATTACTTGATAAATCTCGACGAATACGCTAAAAAAACTTACCGTCGACTACATTTTGTATGTATACTCTTATGTACTCGTCTCTGTCGGATCGTTGATGCGTATGGAATAAACAGAGGGCATGTCCTAACTCATGTACTATGGTTCCGACGAAATCGCAACCGTAGCCCAGAGACACAATTTGTTCACCACCAATCTTGCCTACGTAAGAGTAGCAACTGCAAAAAAACAACGTTAGTTTAATCTAGATTCTTTTGTGAATCGAATTAAATTATATGATAGATGAATAATTAAATCTAATTTGTTAGTATTGTTTTATTGGTGCCAATCTTAATTATTGATCATTAGCTCAAGTTCATAAACTCGTAATTACATAGTGAGGAAAATACTTTGACTGGTCTTAGAAATCACGATATATATGATATATAAATCACGATATATAATGCCTATTTATAAGAGAGTGAATATTTGCTATGCGTGTTTAGTTTCTTATGTCATATGGATTGTTACATTTGTTGTTTATTGTTTAAATTTTTATATTTCCTTATCTTTATGTTTTTGTATTTTAAACATAAATACTTTTAAGAATTAAACATCTAAACGTTTGCATCAGCTTTCCCATTTAAATTATGAAACAATCAATGTTAAATGCTGTTTTTCATCTCCGTTGATAGTAGTACAATATTGAATATTATCAAATCTTCTTGTAATTCTGTTCAATTATATTATGAGAAGTATTAAGGAGTTCCAAAACATGTTTTGTTGTGTAAAATAAGAAACTGCTTCGCATTGAAATTATTGCTGAACGACTTTGATTTTGTCTACTGTTGTAGTTTAAATGTTTCTTTGCACTCATTCACAGTAGAGAGGACTGTATGTTATTCGGAATTTTCTATCACTCTTTCCAATCCACCAATTTTCCATCATCGAGAAAGTCTATCCTTCAAATTCGACAGCAGATTATTTGTATTGCGGGCAGTTATATTATATGAAGTTAGTGTTTTGTAGATCGCAGATATTCATTATCATATATAATTAGGCTCAGGAAATTAGCGAATATCTGTGCGACCTTTACAGGTCGAAACAATTAAAGATGGAATATCAACCAATTGATATACCCTAAGTCTTTCCATCGTAATTGGTGATACAACAGGAGCTGAGAAATGTCTACTTCAGAGAGAAGTGAGGAAGCTTATCCCCCTCCCCACTTTAAGGATGGCCTTAAAACGAAATTTTTGGTGAAGAAAAGAGAGAGAGTTCTGCAAAGAGTCGACCAGAAGTGTTGTTTTCTTTCCTCTGAAGTGACTGAATAAGGCGGAGTTTCTCGCGTGTTTTCAAAGTGAACTCATTGTGGTTTCGTGAATTAAACAGAGTGATAGTTAAGGTCTGTTGCAGACCAGGTGTTCAGATTCGTCGTAAACTCGAGAACCCTGTAAATCTCCGTCCTTGGAGTGAATTGCACTTAATAATCAAATTATATTCAAGTTTCATTTTTGTAAATAGAGTTCTGTATATATGTATATAATGCTTTGAATAAAAATTAAAGTGTTCCCCTGAACCTGAAAGTGGCCCTTTTTTTGAAGCCGCTATAAGGCTATAATAGGTCGAGACGTTACAATATTATAAATTGAAGGTTATTTCAATTTATTATTTTAATGTGTGCTGGGAGGGAAGGGGACAGTATCTTTTCGAAATGGAAGCCTAGTTAAACGAAGGAAAGAAGGTAATAAAAGGGTGTAGAACACCGTCAGCAAACTTCTTAGTTGCTTAGGTATAACGGATAACAAAGAGATTTGACATCAACGAAGAAAATGAAATTATATCTCATGCCTTCTGAACAATGGATTCATTTTAGTATAGTGCTGTTGTTGTGGAGTTTCCATACAGATCTTAACTGGCAAAGCGAGAGTTGTTGTCTGCCAAAGCCTTATTCACGATGTTGTAAATCAGGTAATATTAGAGGCATTGTGATGATCGCCTTGTTCACTTATTAGTTCCTATCATTAGGTTATTCTTGACTGTGTATTTTTCTATGGTTCAACCATTCCTTTCATTCACATCGAATATTGGAATTGCTCTCATTTAATCATTCGATTGAACCAACCTCCTTTCTTTGTACCAGTTGTATGTCCTTTCTTAAACGGTAACCTATGCTCACGCTGTGTTTGAAACCATAGGCATTGGTACAGGCAAAATAAACAACTCGAATGAAATTCGAGTGGAAATTATGCTCAAAAATTGGAATTTGTTTTTTGCACATCTTCCGGATGCAAAGTCGTTATGCTGTAATTTCATCTATACATTCACTGGCCAACAAAACTTATTATTTGTAAAGTTGATTGAAAAATGTGTGATTACAAAAATGCGTTACAATTAGATAACTCGCCAAGATTTGTGCCTCAGTGTTAAATTGTGTACTTAGTGGCTGTTGTGATGATAGGAGTGGCTATTGTGATGTATGTTTTCTCCAAAAAGTGTTCTCCGCGTCTCACATCGGTGGGTTCTTCGTGGCATATATAAGTGGAATACAAAACCTACTAATGTAAAAAAAGTATATTACATATTTTGCATCGTCTGTGTTTTTGACTGAATTAGCTCTTTTATACGTTTGCTAATAAATGTCGAGAAATCCATTGCAATTTTTGATATGTGTTTTTGAATTTTGTTTGTATCTAGGCAAAAGAAAAAAAAAGAAATATATGAAAATTTAACATCAAAGATCTTTACGGAACCCACTTTCAAAATACACTGCTGGCTATCCAAAATGCAACATCAAGAAAGACAAAATATATCAAAGCAAAACTGCCTTCACAGGTTGTACACAGTGTCAATATTAATTGATTTGAAATGCAACCTTTTTGAGGTGTTGAGGACGACGGGAAAATCAGTAGTGAGTGCTGCCTTCAAGGCTGCCAATAATAACCAATAATACTCGAATCGGACCTTCGTGATATTGCTTAAAGAAGCGTGATACATCTGTAAACACACTATCATGCCATTCGGATGTTCATCTCCGTCTTTCAGTGCACCATTGTCAACGCAATCTCCTGTGGTTTAAAGTTAAACGTAAGCGATGCAATGGACGCCGAGTGGACAGCCCACAGTACTGTAAACGACGTCGAATTGTTCGTACGGGCACCCATTGTTGTGTTACTGACTGTATTCCTTGTGACATGTTGTATACTGCAGATATGGCAATGAAAGCCATCACTGACATGACTCAATATGAATGACAAGGCTATTCAATATTACCATAACTATTACTTGCCTACACCCGACACTATGATTGATTTTTCGGAAAGATAATCCGCAATAACGAAAACATTCCCGTTTGCTGCAACATTCACATTCTTCAAATAACAATCTGTCTTCCCTTTATACACGGATTGAAAGTGGCTCTGCAGTTGTCCATAATTTGCATGTGTATTAAAATATATTAATCATGTGAATAATCTATCGCGGCATACACATGATACAAATTTCCTGCTGTTTGGATGCTGCCGTTAGGGTGTTTAATTTTGGATTGACAGCAGTGTATATAGGGACGACTTAATTCGACTATACAATGACTATACAATCCGAATAAACCAAGTACATTACCCCTCATCCCTTTTTATAAGTATATAGTCTCCGCGACCACTTCCTTCTACAAAACGAATGCAGGTATGTTTATGATACTGTTCCATAGCCTCTTTGATGAGAGCACGTTGATCACCTAGAAAAGATATTCGGATTTCTTAGTTGATAATATTAATTCAATATGACATGAGGATATATGACAGATGTAAGATATATGACATGAGGAATTGAATGTATGTCTAACATGAAATTGCAAATTTACTTGTGATTTTTATGTACTATAAAGTTAATTTTAATGGTAGGGATACATTCTACAGAAAAGCAAATATAAAAAAATGATAGAAACTGTTTTTATTTACCTAAAAAATTAGGAATACGTTCAAATGTTATATAAAATTGTATTATGCAAATATATCTAGTTGACATTTACCTAACACTGCATAAAATGTTTGCAGAAATTTAAAAAAAAAGTATCTTGGTAAATTTCCTTGAAAGCCTGAAAGACATTTACATAAAATTTTAAAAAAAAATCGAAATTTTTAAGGGTGCCATAGCAACTTGTTGTTATTAGGTACTACATATTGCTCACCAAATTCAAAATTGTAAAAGCACACTTTTATAATGAATCCATTATACAGAAATATGCATCCATAAAATCACTACAAATTTAAGTTCCGTGAAAAAATTTATTTTCAATGAAAATTATTTTGTTGACAAATATTTTTTTTTTGTTGTAATGAGAATCAATATATGCGATTTTTAGAACGCGTGTGAAAAACAAATTAATAATAATTGTAAATTTTTAAATTACTTAAACGTGTTCATATTTTTTAGTTTTGGAAGCATTGTTCAGTACAATAATGTCGTATATCAAATGGCATGATCATTAAGATTGCCAATCGGCAACGTCCTGGCAACGGATGTACAAATTACGGAGTACTTTTGTGGTAAAACTTTATGTAATAGATTATTTTATTTATGTGATAAGTGGTAAATTTTTTCATGCTAGCTTGAAAGTTAAATCTTAGGAAAGTAATTTCTTAATTTTTTCTTAAGTTCAAATTTAAATTTAAAACAACAACCACATAAAAACAAGCATAGGAATTAAATATTTAATGAAAACAAATTATAATTTTAAGGTCTCCCGTTTCACAATTTCCCTCCACCAAGAAAGATAAAAAGTTATCCCCCTTCCAATTGGTACATAAAGGGGTGCTTAATTCGATGCTCTAAAATTAAAATTAATGCATTAATTTATTAAAAAAGTTCTTGCTTAATACGTAGTTAACCAGACAGGGATTTTCAGCTTGACCATCACTTTCATAGATGACGATATCCAAAACACCATAACTACACACGAATTTGGTTTGTTTGCTTGGTGCACTTTGAGCCCAATAAATGTAAAGAAAAAAAGAAAAAATAAGTAATATAAAATTTTTTTTTAATGTCAATTCCTACTTTTTTTCCACTCTATTGCAAAAAGTCCTTTATAAATAATTTTCATTAATTTTTTTGAGTTTATCTGGCGCCATCTATTGGTAGATATATGCAACTTAAATGTAAAAAAAAAACTAAAATTAATTAATTAAATTTAATTACTGAATCAATATTTGAAAAACTGTATTAACATCCAGTGCCCTCCACTACAAGTTCAAAAAATGTATCTGAACTTGAGTGGATGAATAAAAAGTATTTTATGAACGATTGAAAATTTGAACATGATATATGTAGGGAGAGTGTGAACTAATAGAAGGAATTGAAAAACAATCATAGTTAATAAAGAATGAATTAAAAGAATTATATACATATAAAAGATTGAATTAAAAAAATTATCAATTACTGAGAGATTTGTCGATTTTGTAATAAACTATTGCCTTTCCTCGATACTTAGGCCAACGGTATCTCTCGTCCTTGATGGCAGCCTGAAAGGGAAGCACAGTTTAACTTCATTGCAGTAATTTATGGTGCCTAGAATCTTAAATATTTATTTATCCATTAATAAGGATTTTAATATAAATATTAACATTATATTCGATGACTATCGAATTTATCTATCAGTTGTTTTTTAAAAAACAATAAATTATATAAACTTCAATATAAAAATCAGAATAAGCAAGGATCCATAAGAAATATTTAAGAAATAATATACTTAGCAATTTTTGCAACATAAACTTTCGCCTATCAAAACTCTGCAACATGAAAGAGGCATCTTATAGGTATATGTATCATGCGCATAGCGTGATAGGATATACAAGTAATTAACATTTCTGCAGAGATTCACATGTTGGGCGCAGCATGCATGTCGCCATATTTTTCATGCATGTTTTGCAGCCTATTTTAATTCTCAGTTTTTAATGTGGTTATATTTCAAAAGGGACTATGTGAGTTCACAAGGGGTTTCCAAGTGAAACTTTAATATAAATATAAGAATAAGCAAGCAGTCGTTAAGAGTAACCATAACAAATATTTATGAAATAATATGCATTGCGATTAATGCAAAATAAAATCTTGCCTACCGAAATCTCTGCAACACGAAGTAAACATCTAATAGGTATGGAATATGCATCATGCGCATACCTTGATAGGACATGCAAGTAATTAGTATTTCTGCGCAGACTCATGTTGGGCGCATGCCCTACTTCTTAAATTTTACAGCTTATTTATGTTTTTTAATGCGGTTTTATTTCAAAAGGGACTATGCGAGTTCACAAAAAGTTTCATCAACCGCAATGCATTGCTGCTTTGGCAAGTAACTTTTACCCTGCTCGCACCTTATTCTGTAACATCAGGAATCATAGAGCATGAAATGGGGCCGGGCCTTTTGCACCCCGATCTGCCTCAGTTCTCTCCATTCGATATCGTTTGCAATATAGAATTTCAGCAATAATTCTATTGCTACGATCGAATTCTATTCTAGACCTCAGGTATGTGTGTCTGCAATGGTGCTGAGGAACGATGAACAAAGGAGATTCACTTTTCTGGCAAATGATAATTTCGCCTGATTTGAGACTGACAACAACGTAATAAGAATTTTTTTTTTGTTCCAATGCAGCTGGCAAACACTTAGACAGCTTGGTCTTGGATGCCTTAAGGCAAGCGCTGCACAGACGTACTCACTTTGCATTACCCAGGAGGCGCGTGTAACTTGAAGATAAGCCACGGACGCGGAGTAACAATGCCCCCGCAACGCTCTACGATCCTATTAGGACCGAGACCTACAGTTTAAAGTGGATTCCGAACCACTACAAACATCCATGGCACCGCCGGGACTCGAACCCGAAACCTGTGGTACCGAGCGCCAGAGCGCTAGCTACTCGGCCATTCAGGCCCCCAATAAGAAAATGTAGAACTCTTTAATTACGCATCTGGAATTATAGTTTGATAGTGTATTTTACACTTTCACCCCCATTAATAAGTACTGATAGAACACTGATCAACCAGGAAACAATGTTCCAGGAAACAGTTTCTGGGATTTTGGAGACTTTCCAGACTTACATATTATTTCAAAAAGAAAATGTGAGATCTCATGTGGTAAGAATCACCTTTTTCCACCAGACTGTATTACAACCTTGGCTTGCCCGTTCTTCTGGGATTTGGTTTCATCAATCCCAGCTCCAGTAAATTTCTCATTTTTTTATAATACCAAATTATTTATGCTTATCTCACGCTGAAATTCGGTTTTTAACTAATAAATAAAGCTTTTATACTGTAATGCTTTCAACCATTTTAACATTTGACGAAAGTCAAAACTAACTTTCACCAATTCATCTTATACTACTGTGTTCAAAAAGTAAGACACATTTTTCAATTTAAAATTCCTGGGGCTAGTGAAATTTAAATTTTTTCTTCTTTTTTAGGTTGCTGGTACTGTCCTTGACTTCTACGTGAAATTTAATGGCAAAATATTCATTAGTGTTTGAGTTACGCCTGGCCTTGTGAGACGCTCAAACTGATTCCGGCGATTTTTGAAAACTCTAAATTAATTGAACAAAGAACTTGAACTAAATTTTGTTTGCGGATACGTTTAGAATGCTGCAGAAGGCATTCGGCGAGCATTCCTATATCGGAAAGGAATGTTTAGAAGTGGTCATTAGAAGACCATCAACCTCAACCGACGATGCTCACGTCCAAAAAATTAAAGATTTAATGATTGCAAACTGTCGATTTACAATTAGAGACCTTGTGATGATGATGTTGGAATTTCAAAAGGATCAGACGATTCAATTTTGGGCCTCAATCGCGTCAAATCTCGATTGGTACCAAAACACTGAATGTGTGAGCTCACACTGCATTGATTATTTTTGACTTTTTCTCCAAAATTGAAATCCATATCTCTCCACAACCACCATATTCACGCCATGCGACTTCTGGCTATTCCCTAAACTCAAAAGGCCACTAAAGGGATACCGTTTTGAGTCGATTGAAGAGATTCGACGTGAATCGGCGCTCTTTGAAGGCCATCCCTGCCGATGACTTTTTAGCATGCATTCATGGTTGGAAAAAAAGTCGGCATACGCGCATTGTGTCCGGAGGGTATTACTTTGAAGGTGATGAAATAAATTTTTAAAAATAAATAAAGTGTTTCTGAAAAAAAAAAAAAAAAAAAAAAAAAAAAAAAAAAAAAAAAATGGTGTTACTTTTTGGGCACAATAGTATACATTTTTCACTTTACTCCTAATCCTTTACTCTCTGCTAAAAAATTCAATTTTTTAAGTCAGTTGTATTTCATCAATCGTCTAGATTTAGTGTCCTTGTACTGTATTGTAGCGTAAAGAGCTTTTGATTGTTAGTACTGTAGGATAAGACAAAAAAAAAAAAATTCAGATTTCCTGTTAGTATGAATGATTAAATCCTCATTCATGGAGATGATTTTTTTTAATGTACCGGGGAAATATACACTACTGGCCATTAAAATTGCTACACATGAAAGAAATGCAGATAACAAAATGATATTTTTTGGACAAATATACTATACTAGAAATAACAAGTAATTACATTTTCAAGTCATTTGGGTGCATAGATCCTTAGAAATCAGTAAATATTAACACAGAACAACCACCATAAGTGCAGTAATAGCAGCACTTATAAGCCTGGACCTTGAGTCAAATAGAGATCGGATGGCTTGGGCAGGCACAGATAATGCTCATGCAGCTTCAACACGATGCCACAACTCATCAACTGTAGTGGCGTATGGCATGAGTAGACCAGACGTTTTCTATTGACAAGAGATCTGCTGAACGTGCAGGTCAGGACAACAGCCGAGCATTTTCCGTATCAAGGAAGGTCCTTACAATACCAACAACATGCGGTTGTGCACTATCCTGCTAAAATGTTGGGTTTATCAAGGTTCGAATAAAGGTAGAGCCACGGTTCGTAACACACCAGAAATGTAATGTGCACTGTTCAAAGTGCCGCCAATGCGAACAAGAGGTGACCGATAAGTGTATCCAATAGCACCCTATACCATCACGACAGATGATGGGCCAGTATGGCGATGACGAATGCACACTGCCAATGTACGTTCAACACGATGCCGCCAAACACGGATACGACCATATTGATGCTGTAAACACAACCTGGATTCATCTGAAAAAATGACGTCTCGCCATTTGTGCGCCCAGGTGCATCGTTGATCACACCATTGAAGACGCTCCTGTCTGTGATGCATCGTCAAGGGCAGCCGCAGCCATGGTCTCCGAGCTGAGAGTCCATGCTGCTGCAAACGTCGTCGAACTGTTCGTGCAGACACTTGTTATTGACTCATGGCTCATGACGCTGCTGCATGATCCATTAAGGCCATTTCGTTTAACAAGCCTGTCTTCTCGGCTGTTAGTGATAGGGGGCCGTTGAGATCCAGCATCGCGTTCCGTATTACCATCCTGAACCCCTCGATGCCATATTCTACTAACAGTCATTGGATCTCGACCGACGCGAGCAGCAATATTGCGATAAGATAAACCGCAATCCCCGCACGCTATAACGCAACGGCCTTTATCAAAGTCTGAAACGTGCTGGTGTGCATTTCTACTACTTACACGAGGCATCAGAACAACTTTTCACCAGGCAACAACGTTCAAATGCAATTTGTGTATGAGAAACCGGCTAAACAATTTCCTGAATAACCACATTTTAGGTGTCGCTACCGGCACCTGCATTGTCTGAATGAGCTGAAAACTTATAATTTGCATATCACAGCACCTTCTTCCTGTCGTTTAAAGTTCACTTCTGTAGCATGTCGCCTTCTTGGTGTAGCAATTTTAATGGCCAGTGATATATCTATTGCATATTTGTTACCAATAAACTTTAAGATGAACATATTCAATGTAATGATACTTTAATAATACATACATTTCTGTGATCATCGTCTACGAATCGCATATCATCCCCTTCGCCGTGAATAGCTTGCATTGCAGCATCTGCAAAGTGAACAATAAATATTAACGATAGTCTTTAAAACATCATAAAATTAAGTCCCATTTTTCATTTGGTTCATTCTGGTATCTATAAAAATATTAGACTCGTTTTAATGCCCTTACAAACAAATAGAAATAAATAAAGATTTCGACAAGGTCATCGTATTCATGTAAAATATAATGAATTCATGAATTCGTGACTATTCATGATTATGAATTAATTAATTCATATAACTTTTATTTGTGATCGGCGTAATAACCTTACAGTACTGAATTACAACTTTCAAGTGCTAAAAGATTGCAATGGAGGTTCTGTCCTTTTTTATTCTTTGAAGGGTAATTATAAAATATGATAGCATATTAACATCTAAACTATCTATAATAAATCACTGGATCATTTTTAATTATGTTAGATGCAAAATGAATTGACTTAGCCATCATTCCAGGACAACATTAACTATCATTTAATACAACCTCGAAGTGATCTACATCCAAAGGTATGAATCTTAGATGAGCTGATAGATGGCAGCCCAACAATAACCTCTGAAGGTCACTGTCAGTATCTAACGGGTTTAAAATCATTTGTGAAGATAAAAGGGCTTTGGTTGATAAATGAAAAGGAACATGAAAATGCCAAATTCCACTCTACGAAAATGACCACGAGCCTCCTGCAAATATGTGGCTAAGAAATTATGTTTCCCTCACACTATACTTCTTTCCTGACTTACACTTTTATACTTATACTTTTATACAGTGCTCTATATTATCTCTTCAGTATAACTACTAATATGTCGAAAAAATAAGACCAATTTTCAATTTAAAATTCCCGGGGAGTAAGGAATTTCAATTTTTTCTGCCTTTTTAGGTAGTAGTTGGCACTGTCCTTACCATCTGTGTAAAATTTGACGTTAAAATATTCATTAGTGTTTGAGTTACGCGCGGCTTTGTGAGACGCTCAAACTGATTCCGGCGATTTTTGAAATGTCTGAATTAATTGAGCAAAGAACTTGAATTCAATTTTGTTTGCGGAAACTTATAGAATGTTGCAGAAGACATTCGGTGAGCATTCCTATATCGGAAGGAAATGCTTACATGTGGTTATAAACAGTTCAAAGAAGGCAGAGAACTCGTTGAAGACGAAGAACCCTCTGGTCGACCATCAACCTCAACCGACGAAGCTCACGTCCAAAAAATTAAAGATCTGGTGCTTGCAAACCTTCGATTTACAATTAGAGACTTTGCTGAGGATGCTGGAATTTCAAAAGTATCGGTCAATTTTATTTTAGGCCTCAAACGCTTCAAATCTTGATTGGTACCGAAAACTCTAAATGCGCCAGCTGTAACTGAATTGATTCTTTGAGTCTTTTTCGCTAAAAATGAAACCCATTTCGTTCCACACCAGCTGTATTCACATCATTCGACTTCTGCATATTTCCTAAGACCATTCCGGAGACACCGTTTTGAGTCGATTAAACAGATTCAACGTGAAGGTCATCCCTGCCGATGACTTTTTAGCATGCATTGAGGATTGGAAAAAAAAGTTGGCATAAGTGCATTGCGTCCGGAGGGGATTATTTTGAAGGCGATGAAATAAATTCGGAAGAATAAATATAGAGTTTTTTTGAAAAAAAAAAATTATTGGTCTTACTTTTTGGGCATGGTAGTAAGACAACTGTTTAAGTGTTTGCTAGCTGCATTAGAAAAAGAAAATTATCTAAACGCAGCAACATTTTTTAAAAATTGTCTGTAGTATTTTTAAAAAACACATATCAACATACCTGCATCGGACCAGTTTCTTGGTCCCCATGCAGTAGGTACATATTCGTCGGGATCAACTGAAATATCAAAAGCATTATCTGTGGGCCCCCTTAAAGGGTTGAAGAAGGTGGCCAGCGCCAGGAGGAATTGCCACCACATTTTCGGTTGCAAGGCAGCTTCTCTGTCTCTAGTGTAAGAAAGGGAATCAGATAGGAGACAGAGATAAACTATCTCTCCATCTTTCTGAGTTGCGAGACGTCTGTCACTTAAGACGTAATAAGGGTGTGGGATTTCACGTGCGTCTTCAAAAGTTAGTGCAAATTTCGCTTATTTGCAAGGATTATGGCCGGTTTAAAATTGCAAGTTAATATGTTTTTGGCTATCTGCTGACTTCTAACTAGTTTTAAGGCATAGGTATGATTTTTTTTTTATTTGCCTTTCAATGAATGTCTGGGTTTTTTTTTTTTTTTTTTTTGCTGTTTTGAATGTTACCTTGTCTATGTTTAGATTAAATTTTGATATGCCAACACGTTTCTATATTAAATGAAACGTTTTTAAACACTATCTGTTATGCTGGATTGTGAAATTTGAAAAAAAAAAAAAAAAATCATAACTGAAAATTTAACGCATTAAATCATTTATTAAAAATGGTATTGGAATGAAATCTTTTAAAGTATATATATTTTGAAATTTATTTTTTCTAATTATTAGTAACATCATAATATATATCAATCACAAGAATAAATTTTGATATGTCAACACATTTCTATGTTAAATGAAATGTTTTTAAAAGCTATCTGTTTTGCAAGATTTTGAAGTTTGAAGGAAAACACGAAATCACAGCTGAAAATTTAACTATCGCATTAAAAAGGTAATGAAATGAAATCTTTTAAAGTAACCACATTATAAATTACACAAATTTTTTAATCATCGGTAACATCACAATATATATCAATGGTAAGTTCTATAATATATATATATACATGAGGGCCTGAATGGCAAAGTGGCTAGCTCTCTGGCGCTCGGTACCACAGGTTTCAGGTTTGCGGTGCCATGGATGTTGTAGTGGTTCGGTATCCACTTTAAACCGTAGGTCCCGGTCGAATATGATCGTAGAGCGTTGCGGGGGCATTGTTACTCCGCGTCCGTGGCTTCTCTTCAAGTTACACGCACCCCCTGGGTAATGCAAAGTGAGTAATGTTTGTGCAGAGCTTGCCTTAAGGCATCCAAGACCAAGCTGTCAAAGTGTTTACCATCTGCATTAGAAGAAAAATATATATACAGGAATGGCAAAATTATATTTTGATACGTCAACACATTTATATATTAAATTAAACGTTTTTAAAAGTTATCAGTTATGTTGGATTGTAAAGTTTGAAGAAAAAACAAAATCATAACTGAAAATTTAACGCATTAAAAAAGTTATTGGAATGAAATCTTTTACAATAAATATATTTTGAAATACATACTTTTTCTAATCATCGGTAACATCATAATATATATCAATGGCAAGATTAAATTTTGTTATGACAACACATTTCTGTATTAAATGAAACGTTTTTAGACCCTATCTGTTTTGCAAGATTGTGAAGTTTGAAGGAAAGAAAAATCACAACTGAAAATCTAACTATCGCATTAAAAAGTAAATGAAATTAAATCTTTTGAAGTAATTACATTATGAAGTACATAAATTTTCTGATCATCGGTAACGTCATAATTTTATATCAATGGCGTGAATTTGAAGAATATTATTCTCGTCGTCTTCTTTATGGTTTACAGAATATATTGATCCACTGGCCCTTAAACTCTTGCCTTCCGATTGGATACTATAGGGGCCTGATTGCCGACAGGCTAGTGCTCTGACTCTCGGTCCACAGGTATCGGGTTGAAATCCTGGCGTTGCCATGGATATTTGCATTAGTTCGGAATCCACTTTAAGCCGTAGGTACGGGTCTCCTATGATCATAGAGCGTGACAGAGCCCAATCAGACTTCTTCTCCCCCACATCATTCCCAAACTGTAAAGGAGCCACTCAGCTCTAGGCAGAGTGATGTGGTGTGGTGTGGCATTAGTAGATTGGATACGATATTGTTTAAATGAAATAACAGAATATTATAGGGCCTGATGGCCGAGTGACTTGTCCTCTAGTGTTCGGAGCCACAGGTTCCAGGTTCGTGTCCCAGAGGTACCATGTATGTTTGTAGTGGTTCGGAATCCACTTTAAAACCGTTGGTCCCGGTATAAATTGACTGTAGAGAGTTGTGTGTAGTTCTGACAACCCTACTCTTTTTTTTTAAAGAAAATCCTCATTTCCTGATGTATATCAACTTAATGAAATGTAATATAATAGATAAATTTGCAAATTGATTTTTAGCATAAAATATGCCTTTCGTAATCTTATTTAAGTTAGATGATAAAACTATGGATGCCTGCATTTCAGTCACAGCTTCGGAAAACTCTGTCAAGAGTGTGACAGAATATCTATGCAAAACTTACCCCAAGTTTCTCTTTGTGAAATGGGTGAGAAGAAGTCTGATTGGGCTCTGTCACGCTCTGCGGTCATATGAGACCGGGACCTACAGCTAATTTGTTCAGAATAAAACTACTCGTTACGATTTCAAACAGATACTGATTTTTTTTTGGGGTTTGTCGCTCTACGGTCATTTTGAGCACACTTTGGGATAATTAGACCGAGACCTAAATTTTAACCTGGATTCCGAATCACTACAATCATCCATGGCACCTCTGGGATTCCAACCCGATACCTGTCGTACCGAATGCCAGAGCGCTAGCCACGCGGCCGTCAGGCCCTTTATGTCAAAGTCTGGTGTCAAGCCAAAAATTTTGTAGGTATGGCTTCATACAAGGAGACTTCTTGAAGGCTGGACCTGGAGTTTTATTTTTGCTACTGCTCGTCATATATTACCTTAAATTCTTTCTTTTGTTTTTTTGCAAAGAATGATTCTTTTTGAAGATTCTCACTATACAAATATTGTACGAAATCTGAAACTAATGGTTGTAATACTCTTAAAAATGATATTATTAAGATTATAAAGGACACATTTATTGTTAATTGAATGATTCCCTTATTGTAGATTAATACTGAGATCCTTGGCCGCGTAGCGGCCACTAGCTCCTTCATTGTAAAATGTTGAAACATAGCTGGGGTCTCATGCCCTTTGAGTTAATAAGAAAAATATATAATTAAATACCCTTTTTTTTAAAAAAAAGAATTATTTATTGAATAAAATTATAAAATGAAAAATAACAAAAATTTCAAAAGTGTAAATGTTTATAAAATCAGTTGCATGCAATCAAAAATATAAAACAAAATGAGCAAAGGTCAAATTAGGAGAAAATTAGACAGTTGTAGGTAATAAATCAGTCAGAGCAGGAGAAAATCGTCAGGATAAGGAATTAATTTAAAATATTTAGAACAATGCGAGGTCTTTTCTATGTTTGAGGGAAGAAATATCATAATCGTAATTTTGTAGAATATTTAAAACAAGGTTATGGATGTTTTGCATATTATTATAGAATTTAGTAGAATATTTAAAACAAGGTTATGGATGTTTTGCATATTATTATAGAATTTAGTAGAATCGAAAGATTCATGACAGCTTTATTATCATGTGTGAACATGATGTTGTCCTACCAGTGTTGACCAAAAAAATAAAACTAGAAAATAAAAAAATAAGTTAAAGTGTAAGTTATTGTTTAAAACAGATTAATCTTTCTCTCAAGACGAGAAACCTTCATTTTAAAATGTTTTTATTTAAAATAAGCGCTGATTTTCAAGTGATTTTATCCATGTGTGTTTTAAAACCGTCATGGAATATGTATTGCTGAATATAACGAATGATCTATATCCAGTCAAGTGCTCTGTAGTTCATTTTGAATAGACTGACTTTTAAAACATAAACAGATTATTGTGTCGATATCCTCTAAATAGAGTCTAATTTATGAGTTTATGTTTATGAAAGTTAATTTAACCATCAATTAACAGCACACTCTGTATGAATTCGGTTGTGTTTCTTATAGTATTTCAACAATTGTTTCATTATAAAGTTTTAGAGGCATTGATTTTAGTTATTATACTCATGCTGTTATTGCATTTGATAGTTCTTCTGGAGTTCTGCACTTTAAGGTTCCGATATCTCCAAGTTTCTTTTCCACACCAAATGGAATCGCCAAAACATCAGTGGCCATTTTATTTGCTTAGAAGGATACGTTAAAAAAAATCACATAGGAAAATTATGGCCAAACAAACAAGGGGAAATCTTTAATTGGATTAGAGTCCTTAAATTTAGTTATTATATTCATGTCGCTATTAAATTTGATAGTTCTTGTGGAGTTCTGCATTTTAGAATTCCGATATCGCCAAGTCTCTTTTCCGCACCAAATGGAATCGCCAAAACAGTAGTAGCCATTTCATTTGCTTAGAAGGAGACTTTAAAAAAATCACATAGGAAAAATATCGCCAAACATACAAGGGGAATCTTTAATTGGATTAGAGTCATTAAATTTAGTTATTATATTCATGTCGCTATTAAATTTGATAGTTCTTTTGGAGTTCTGCATTTTAGAATTCCGATATCGCCAAGTTTCTTTTCCGCACCAAATGGAATCGCCAAAACAGCAGTGGCCATTTCATTTGTTTAGGGGGAAATTTGCAAAAACCGCAAATGAAAAAAAATCGCCAAACAAACAAGGGAAACCTATAATTGGATTAGAGTCATTAAATTTAGTTATTATATTCATGTCGCTATTTAATTTGATAGTTCTCGCCAAAACTGTATAATCGCCAAAACTGCAGAAGCCATTTTATTTGTTTAGGAGGAGACTTTGGAAAAACTGCATGGGAAAAAAAATCGCCAAACACACAAGGGGAACCTTAAATTGCAAAACTCCCTTTCTTGTAATATTCTTAGCAATTGCTTCGTGAATTTTTTAGGTACTTTGGAATACATTTTTTGCATACATTTTTGAACATTGCAATACTTCCATTTGTATTTGTCTAGCCAATTCACATGGGAGTATACCAATGTTCAAGTATTGCCAGCACATGACACATTGAAATAGATTTATCCTTTTTATGGCACTATTTTAGTTTTTATATCATTATTAACTTCTTTTATAAGATTCATAAATGCTGGTAAATATAATATAAGGATTAATATGAAAATAATATTTACAATGACCAGTTTTTACTACTAATTACATGATATGTAGAGGTATAAGAAATTAATTATTATGATATATATAAAAAAGGTAAAAAAAAAAGGAAAACAGACAACTATTATTCAACAGCTATTAAAAACATGGATTATAAAGATGTAGAATAGGCCCTGATGGCCGATGACTGATGGGTATCACATGTTGTGTTCCAGTCCCGGCGGTGCCGTGGATGTTTGTAGTGGTTCGAAATCCACTTTAAACCAGTATTATCTTCCTCTATAAGATCCATAATTGCTGTTAAACATATTATAATGATTATTATAAAAATATGATTTACAATGACCAGTATGTGCTACTAATTATGTGATATATAGAGGTATAAGAAATTAATTAATATCATATAGTATATATATCAAAAAGTTAAAAAGAAAAACAGATAACTCTCATTCAACAGCTATTAAAAACACATATTAAAACGATTTCTTTTACGATTTTCTTATTTTTTTTTTTTCAGAGATGTAATTATAAAACGATATAGCAGAGTAATGTTTTTAGTAAATATGCGCAATGCATTGATTTTAAAATTCTGTTTAGTCACATTTTACCGAGCTAGCGTCTGGATTATTTGAAAAAAGTCGACTTTTGAGATATTAAGATGATAAAAACGACTGCTGAGTAATATTAAGGTATTGAATTACTTTAAGTTATTAAGATAAGTGCAAAAGCGACGCATATAAATAAGAGGTTACTGGATCAAAGATCACATTCTGCGGTTAACATCCCATTGGCAAACATGTGGTGGAAAATGCTGCTAACATTTTGGGCCCTGATGAGGCAGCCTGGGGTGCCTGTCGGAGACACCGTCGATTCGGATCCCTCGGAATTTGTTCCCGTCCCGCATGGACCCCAGACTGTCGCTGAAGAAGGTGAGTTCCCGATGCTTATATTACTTCTCTGTATTATCTTTGGCCTTTCCCTCCTTCCATAGCTCATTCCGTGGTCTGTACGAGAGGGTCTATTTTCCCTCTGAACTCATAGCTACCTATAGACTCTCGGAAAAATTAATCCCTCTCACGCTATTCATTCTTATCTTATCGACAAAGTCTCGACGCGTTATGGGTGGTCTGCAAAGAAATTAACCATCAAGCTTATTGTTTGTTTTTTGTATTGACATCGAAATAGCTGTTTTTTTAGACATCTTTTACGTATGATATTTTTGACGTTATCGAAATAAACCAATAGTTTGTTTTTGTATTCCCTTTTTTTATATTTCGGTTTTTGACATCGAAATAGCTGTAATTTTTTAGACATCTTCGTTACGTATGATATTCAAATTCTCGACGCGTTATGGGTGGTCTGAAATTAACCACTTATTGTTTGTTTTTGAAATCGAAAACCATCGACGCGTTATGGGTGGTCTGCACAGAAATAAACCATCAAGCTTATAGTTTGTTTCCCTATTTCGGTTTTTGATATAGAAATAGCTATAATTTTTAGACATCGTTACGTATGATAATCAAATTCTCGATATAATAATCAAATCCTCGTTATGGGTGGTCTGCAATGAAATAAACCACCAATCCTATTGTTTATTTCTGTAATCCCTTTCTTCCATTTTCCTTCTTCATATCGAAATAGCTATAATTTTCAGACATCTTCGTTATGCATGGCATAAATCTCGACGCGGTATAGATGGTCACCAAAGAAATAAACCATCAAGCTTATAGTTTGTTTCTCTATATTCCGTTTTTGATATAGAAATAGCTATAATTTTTAGACATCGTTACGTATGATAATCAAATTCTCGACTCGTTATGGGTGGTCTGCAATGAAATAAACCATCAAGCCTATTGTTTCTTTCTGTATTCCCTTTTTTTTTCTATTTCCGTTTTTGATATCGAAGTAGCTATAATTTTTAGACATCTTCGTTACGTACAATTTAAGGTAAAAATGGGCATACTTTCTTTAAGGGGTGAGCGACAAGGGTTTCTTCTGAGGGATGGGTAACAATTTGAAATCCTTTTGACCGCGGATTAGCTAAACGTGATTTCAAACAATTTAATTCTTACACCAAATTAAAAACATTCATAATATGTTTTTAAAATACACTATATGACGATCAATTGTAGATTCACTTATTACAGTATTATGCATTAATCAATCCTATCAAATGACATATGCAACCCTTTTATTCATCCCAAACAATTTAAATATTACGATTCATCACAATGACGTTTTAAAAGAATTAATCTTGAGCCAGGCTTAAAGGTGTGTGTGAAGGACAACAATTTTTCGCAACAACACACCCTTTATTCACTATCCGTAATTATATATTTTTTTTTTTCCTTTTTTTTTTTTTTTTTTTTTTTTTGAATAAAAATCACAGGAGTTGGTGAGTAGAGGATAAAACCTCGATCAGCAAAAAATAAAAAGTAAAAATTTACTAAAAACAACAAGAGTTGGAGTTTTTTTTGGTTACTATTTTTTTCTTTATTTGTTTTTTTTTCTTGTTAATTCATTTCTCTACGTCATTTAGTTTTCCTTCTAACATTAATTTTAACTCTAGTTTTAATTTAAAGTATTCTAATAACAATGATATATTTTATATGTATTAGTTTTAGTTGCATTAAATGTTTTCAATGTAATGATCTCTGAAATTTAATTGTAATTCTGATACTCCTTAAGTAATCTCTCAAATTCTGCAAATAATTTTACAATAAGTCGATTCCTAATTTTTCTTGTATTATATATCTATATTACCTGCATTGAGGTGAAATGGGGATAGATTCGAAAATAACAGTTTTGGGTTTTCCTCTGTTACAACCCCGGCATTCCTTTCAATGCAATTCTCTCCCAAAAAGTAAGACCAATTATTTTTTTTTTCAAAAACTCTCTATTTATTTTTCCAAATTTATTTCATCGCTTTTAAAGTAATCCCGTCCGGACACAATGCAAACTTTTTTTCCAATCCTAAATGCATGCTAAAAAGTCATCGGCAGGGATGACCTTCAAAGCGCGCGGCGATTCAAGTTGAATCTCTTCAATCGACCCAAAAGGGTGCCCTCAGAGTGGTCTTTTGAGTTTAGGGAATAGCCAGAAGTTGCACGGTGTGAATACGGTGGTTGTGGAACTCTATGGGCTTAATTTTTATCGAAAAAGTCACGAAGAATCAATGCAGTGTGAGCTGGCGCATTCAGTGTTTTCGGTACCAATCGAGATTTGACACATTTGAGGCTCTTTTGAAATTGCAATATCAGCAGCAAAGTCTCTAATTGTAAATCGATGGTTTGCAAGCACCAAATCTTTCATTTTTTGGATGTGAGCTTCGTCGGTTGAGGTTGATGGTCGACCAGAGGGCTCTTCGACTTCAAACACTTTCTCTGCTTTCTTTGAACTGTTTATACCATTTTTAAACATTTCTTTCCGATATAGGAATGCTCATCGAATGTCTTCCGCAAATGAAATTGAGGGCAAGTTCTTTGCTCAATTGATTCAGACATTTCAAAAATCGCTTTAGTCAGTTTCAGCATCTCACAAAGCCAAGCGTAACTCAAACACTAATGAATATTTTGACGTCAAATTTCCCACGGATGTCAAGGACAATGCCATCAACATAAAAAAAAAAAAAATAGAAATTCCATAAGCGTCGGGAATTTTAAATTGAAAATTGGTCTTACTTTCTGGACACAGTAGTGCGGAGAAGTCCCTAAAGAGACTTTTCAATATGAGGCATATTTCTTCTTCTTAATCCAATTGTTGCTGATGGTTCAATCAGTGGGGTTTGTGATCTTTGATGGAGGAAGTTATGGGTTCGATTCCCATCATATCGTTGCCAATTAAATAAAATCATACTCAAATAAGGGATATTATTTAAAATATAATGTTTATACGTGCAAAAAAAGTAATCTAATACTTCAGGTTTGTGGCATTAGAAATATACTTTTAAAACCATGAATGTATATAATTTGATAAAACAATCATTAAATAATATTTTTACTAAACATTATATTTAAAACATTTCATTGCGCTCATCAATAATCGCATACAATACTTCTTAAACTTTTTTTTTATTGCTTTGTACTCCTTTGTATTCTTTTACAGTGATATTTACTTCTTTGTTTAGAGTGATATTTATAATAACTATACCTAGGTAGTTACAAGATCGAACTGAAAAATTGAATAATAGCAGCCATTGATAGCTATGCTGCTAGAAGTTCTTCACTATACGACTAATAGATTCCTGCTACTATACTACTAATAGAAGTCGATAGACCACGATACTATTTTCGACTTTAAATTGATTTCCTTCTAATGACCAAGTCTAAATAACCGGCAAGAGTGTTTTAACCAATTCAATCTAAAATCGATGTTCTGTAATGGTCTAGTATCGATGTGACGTAATTGTTTTTAACAGATCAATCTAAAATAGTTGTCCTTTAATGGTCAAGTTTCTGTGGTTGGTGATAGTTTTTAACCAGTAATCTAAAATCGATGTCCTCTAATGGTCAAGTCTCGATGGCCGTTAAGAGTTTTAAACAGTTCAATTTAAAATCATTGACGTCTAATGCCAAGTTCCGATGGCCGTTAAGGATTTTAAACAGTTCAATTTAAAATCATTGTCCTCTAATGGCAAGGTCTCGATGGCCGTTAAGAGTTTTAAACAGTTCAATTTAAAATCCTTGTCCTCTAATGGCCAAGTCTTGATGGCCGTTAAGAGTTTTAAACATCTCAATCTAAAATCGTTGTCCTTAATGGTCAAGTTTCTATGGCTGATAAGAGAATTTTAACCAGTACAAGCTAAAATCGACGTTCTCTAATGGCCAGGTCTCGACCGCCGTTAAGAGTTTTAAACATCTCAATCTAAAATCATTGTCCTTAATGTTTAAGTTTCTGTGGATGGTAAGAGTTTTTTAACCAGTACAATATAAAATCGAAGGTCCTATGATGATCAAATATCGATTGTCGATGTAATTTGACTTTTCAGTTCACCAGTGTACAGATTAGGGATTGGTAAAACATATCTCACGTATCTCGATAAAAAACATGGCCAAAAGCTTCAAAGAGCTGACGGATCCATGCAATTAGAGTTGCGAAGATTGAAATTTTGCAAACTAATGAAACTTTGATACCTTTTTTATAAAAAAATTATTCTCGTACATAATTTTCTAAGGGATTTATTTTTAACTGTAGAGATATTTTCTGGACATGCTATAAATCAACGCATTTCATGATTATCTGTTACATTTACGATCAAAAATAAATAATCTTACCGTAAAACCATGCAATTAATATTAAGCCATACTATTTTTATTTTTCAGATATCACTCGAGCTGCTATTTATGGTGAACACTATGGTGGTGATATGATATTCCCTGATGATTGGAACACTTCTGATGTAAGTATTTACCAAGATAAATTAAAATCGTAATCTACGAACCAAAATTGAATATTCCATTTAATTCCCGGTTAGATTGAAGTTTTCTGTATTTCAGACTAACTTCCTAACATGAACAGATTTATTAATTCAATTAAAAAAAATGTAATTGATTTAGCGGTAGAAGTGAATGTTCGTGTTATTTTGTGAAAAACAAGAAACAATTTGCATCGAAAAAAAAAGTAAAAAATACTCAAACATAAAATAAAAAATCTAGAAACTGTTTAGAGTTCTCGAGTCTACGTCGAATCTAAAAATGCGTGGTCTGCGGCGGACTTTCATGATCACACGGCATGATATACGAAACCGTATGGAGATCACTTCGGAAGCAAGCGGTCTATTCCGGCCTATTCAATCAATTAAGAGAAAAAAAGAAAAATAACACTTCTGGCAGACACGTCGCAGAACTCTCTCCCTTCTTCCCCAAAAACAACTAATTTAAAACAGTCCACCGAGAAGGGGGAGGGATCAATGGATCAAGGAAACAAGGGAATTCGGAAACAAGGGATCCGCCTCCCTCACTTCTCATTGGAGAAGACATTTCTCACCTCGTGGTCGATCACTAATCATGATGGAATAACTCATGGTGTAGTCTATATTCCATCTGTAAATATTTCATCCGGGGAAAGTTGCATAGTTTATGAGATTAATTCGCTAATTTTATGAAACTCATTAGTATACATGATACCGAATATCTGCTATCATATTTGAGTGACAAGTTGTTCTCATTCCCTACTTCAGAAGAAATCATTTTAAAGTAGTACATATCTATGTTCCTGAACTCATTCATATGATGGTAATTTACACAAGGTCTATTACACATGATACGTAGAGACGCAGTTCTAAACATAAGTTACATCGCTATTATTATTATAAAAAGCATTGATAATGACAAAAAATGTATGCCATCTTTTTCGTCAGTTAGACAGCTGCTAAAGTTTCCATTTTCTCTGCAACTGCAGCGACATGGACTGCTTTACAAATCGCGGCTCCAGGTGCTGATCTTATTTCTTTTCGTTAATTACCCTACAGACAATTTCATTTATTGAAAAAGGTAATCCTCACAATTATTATTGTGATAAACATTGACCATGACAAAAAGTGTATACCATCCTTTTTCGTAAGATAGACAGCCGCTAAAGTATCCAATATTTCCTCTGCAACTGCTGCGACCCGGACAACTACACAAATCGCGGCTCCAGGTATTGATATTATTTCTTTTAGTTAATAACCTTACAGGCAATTTCATTTGTTGAGAAAGGAAATCATCACTATTATTATTATGAAAACCATTGATAATGTCAAAAAGCGTGTACAATCCTTTGTCGTAAGTTAGACAGCCGCAAAAGTATCCAACATTTTCTCTGCGACTGCAGTGATACGGACTACTTGATATTACGCGGTATTGATCTGTATTGTTGTGTATTGATATTGATCTTATTTCTTTTCATTAATTATCTTACAGACAATTTCATTTATTGAAAAAGGAAATCATCGCTATTATTATTATGAAAATCATTGAAAATGGCAAAAAGTTATATTATCCGTTTTCTTAAGTTAGACAGTCGCTAAACTATTCAATACTTTCTCTGAGACTGCAGCGACTACTAGACAAATCGCTTCTCTAGGCATTGATATTATTTCTTTTAGTTAATTGCTGTACAGATAATTTTATTTGTTTGAAAAAGGAAAAAATCTGTTTTTTCCCTCACAGAGATTTTTAATATTTTCATTTATTGATATAATGAAATAAAAAAAAGTTAGATAAATTTCTGTGAATATGATAGCAAATTGTACTTCTTAGAACTGGACTAACAACTAACAAATCAGACTAATTTATTTATGCCACTATATCCTGTGTGTCATTTTTCTCAGGCTGGTATCAAAGATGAAAGATACCGTTGGCCACAATATCAAGGATTTGTTCGTGTTCCTTATGTGATAGACCAAAATTCTCGTAAGTATACAAGTTTGTTTCTCACATTTTTGCGCAGTTGTTTTATGTACTTTATTACACATGAAAATTTCATTATTGTATTTTGGAGCACATTTATTTCGTATTCCTTATCCCTTTTTCGTTTCTTTACCACATTCAAAATCTTTTAACATTATTTTCACGAGCTAATGATTAAATAATGCAAAATTGTTCTAAAAAAACAATTGGTGGTAGTTTGGAATTGTATAGTTCTCGTATTGTTTGGAAGTTTAGAGTTTGTATCTATATTTTTTTTAAGATTGTTTTTATGCGTTTTGTCCTTAACATTAAATTCCAAATTTTAGTGGTGACTTGTGTATTGACTCAGGTGATTACATTTAGTTTTATTATTACATTTTTTTCTGATTATCTTCAATCTACCTAGGTCAATTGCTTATAAGGAATATTAACTTTTTTAATTATTTCTACTATGTAGATTTTGGATATTTTTTAAACTTTTTATTTGTATGCATAACTAAATAATAATAAAGTATAAATGTGAAAATCTAATTCATGTCAAATATAATAGTTACCTTCGAATGCTGGAAACAATAGTATCTTTTTTTCATTCATTTCTTTACGTAATTTCCTTTTCCTTTTAATCAGCTAAGATAGCATTGGCTCATTGATTTTTTGAGGCAAATATGCATATTAGGAATATTCAGTTATGAAAATGTAGTAAGTGCGCACTTCGAATATTGAATGGGATTTCAAATATGACGGAAAATCAGAAAATTAGGATTAAACGGACAAAAAAATAATTAAATAAAGCGGTGCGCAAAAGGCTTCAGTAAGGAAGACTTCATCGAAAACTGCCAATATTGTGTATAGCATTAGTAGTATGCTAACCGAAATGAAAACTTTAACCGTATATCCAATTAATTGGTGTGCTAAGTCAATGGAGGTCTCTACTCTTTACTGAAGAATCAGGCTTTTGTTTGTAAATTAACTCGAAAACATTTTGGCCTGTCAATAACTAGCTATCCATGAAATAGTCAGATTTGAAGGATCCGGTGTATGCTATAACGTCTCGGCCTACTTTCTTTCCTTTAAAAACTCCTTTTAAGACAATACGTTTAAAGCGGGTGGTCAGAGTCCTTCAGTTCTCAATAGAGTAGACATTTCTCAGCTCGTAGTCTATAACGAATCATGATGGAACAACTGATGGTGTATCTATATTCAATCTGTAACTATTTCGTCCGGTGAAGATTGCACAAACGTTTAATAATTTTAGCGAAAAAGAATCAAGGAATCAATTCAGTGAGAGCTGGCGCATTCAGAGTTTTCGGTACCAATCAAGATTTGACGCGTTTGAGGCCTAAAATAAAATTGACCGATACTTTTGAAATTACAACATCATCAGCAAGGTCTCTAATTTTAAATCGATGGTTTGCAAGCACAAAATCTTTAATTTCTTGGACGTGAGCTTCGTCGGTTGAGGTTGATAGTCGACCAGAGAGCTCTTCGTCTTCAACGTGTTCTCTGCCTTTATTAAACGGTTTATACCACTTCTAAACATTTCTTTCCGATATAGGAATGCTCACCGAATGCCTTCTGCAACATTCTATACGTTGCCGCAAACAAAATTGATTGCAAATTCTTTGCTCAATTAATTCAGACATTTCAAAAATCGCTGGAATCAGTTTGAGCGTCTCGCAAAGCCATGCGCAACTCACACACTAACGAATATTTTGTCGACAAATCTCACACAGATGTTAAGAGCAGTGCCAGAAACCAAAAAAAGAAAGAAAATTGAAATTCCATAAGCCCCGGGAATTTTAAATTGAAAATTGGTCTTACTTTTTGGACACAGTAATAACACTTAGACAGTAGACATTTCTCAGCTCGTGGTCTATCATCAATCACGATGAAACAACTATTGGTATAGTTGATATTCCGTCTACAGTTGTTTCAACCTGTGAAATTCCCACAGACATTCCCTAATTTTATGAGTCTCATTATACTTGATACCGAATATTTGATATCAGTTTTGAGAGACAAGCTGTTCTCATGAGAGCAGAAACTAATTGCTCGTGATCTGTTACCAATCAGGATGCAACCACTCATGGTATAGTCCATATTCCATCTGTAGTTGTTTCGACCTGTTGAAGGTCGCATAGACATTCGCTAATTTCACGAGTCTCAATATACATGACACTGAAGATTTGCTATCAAATTTGAGTGACTGATTGCTCTCACTAGTATTAAACACTACACCTTGCAACTCAATTATATAGAAAGGAAATTCTTCATCAAATATATTAACCATTCAAAGGTGGTTAAGCTATTTCAAGCTACTTTGTGGTTCTTTCATCATATAAAACGATAACTCTAGACCATACACAGCCCTTTAGGTGGATAATTATCTTAATGAAAGAACTATTGTGCCAATTATATAGAACAACCAATATTATCTGGAATTCAACCTAATTGAACATGTTTCTAATGATCCAGAGAGACCTATTGGTGAAACTGACACTTTCTGCATCTCTTCGCGATCTTGATGAACTTTTCTCTTGATTTGATATTTTCAAATCAAGAGGAATACCGACACATATATATGTTGTTGTTGTTGTTTCTTATCCCACTTGGCTGGCTAAGCCCACGAGCCCATATGGACTCATGATTGAAGGGGAAGGAAGCAGCTTCTGTTGTGATGGAGCACCCGTAGGTAGAAGCCTGACTTTTTGCTCCGTGACGCTCTTACAGTCATAGGAGACCGGGACCTACGGCTTAAAGTGGATTCCGAACCACTACAAACATCCATGGCACCGCCGGGATTCGAACCCGAAACCTGTGGCACCGAGCTCCAGAGCGCTGGACACTCGGCCATTCGTCTATTTAACGTCTATTTAACAAAAACATAGACTCGATTATGAAAAAAATGGAATAGCATGAAGAAGACAATGTAAGATTGGTATTTAAAAAAATTAAAATTCCTTTAGATGCATATGAAGATGTACGTATCCTCAATTTGTAGTGTGTATATATATGTGTAGCCAACGGCCGTACCATGCTGAATATACCGGTTCTCGTTAGATCACCGAAGTCAAGCATCATTGGGCGCGGTCAGTACTTGGGTGGGTGACCACCTGGGAACACCGCGTGCCGTTGGCAAATTTGGGACCTGAATGACCGAGTGTCTAGCGCTCTGGAGCTCGGTGCCACAGGTTTCGGGTTCGAATCCCGGCGGTGCCATGGATGTTTGTAGTGGTTCGGAATCCACTTTAAGCCGTAGGTCTCGGTCTCCTATGACTGTAAGAGCGTCACGGAGCCAAAGTCAGACTTCTACCTACGAGTGCTCCATCACAACAGAAGCTGCTTCCTTCCCCTTCAATCATGAGTACGTATGGGCTCGTGGGCTTGGCCAGCCAAGTGGGATAAGAAACAACAAACAACAGACGTTGCTTCTGTTTTCAAAAATATTTAGTCTTCCACTTTATCCAATTTTTTCCCATTTTGTCAGGTTACCTATTTCATTTTCAAGAAAGTTAAAGTTATTTTGTTTATCTTCTTGTATTAGTTTTACCTTTAGTTTTTCTTCTAGTTTTTAACTTTTTGTATTTTAAACGTATTACGAGCTTTAGAATGATTAACGCCAAACAGATCTCGTAGAGTCATTGTTTATTCTTGTTCTTTCCATTTTAAGCCTTTTTGACAGATGGGTTTTATTTTCAATGCTTCTTTGAAGTTTGAGTCAATCTTTAAAAAGTCCTACAATTTTATCTACAATAGGCTTTATTTAACCTGTCTTAGGTGGAATCTTAGTCTTTTCCAAACAGGTATAGAGTGATCGGAATCGTAAAATATTTAGGTTTATTTAAATTTTGTAATAAAAATGCTGAGAACTTCTCTGTGAGCTGGCAACATTTATGTAGGACAATGATGTAAACAATTGACCAGGAAGAAAAATTATGTATATCTATCTATCTATCTATCTATCCCAAGACCACCATTGTTTTGGCGGCATCGTGGTGAACGCACATTGGAAGCGTGCATTCGTCATCGCTATACTGGCCCATCACCTGTCGTGATGGTATGGGGTGCTTTTGGATAAACGTTCGCATTGACGGCACTTTGAACAGTGCACGTTTCATTTCTGGTGTGATACGACCCCTGGCTCTAACCTTTTTTCGAACCCTACGTTTCAACAGGATAATGCACGACCACATGTTGTTGGTATTGTACGGACATTCCTTGATATGGAAAATGTTCGGCTGTTGCCCTGGCCTGCACGTTCAGTAGATCTCTCGCCAATAGAAAATATCTGGTCTATAGTTTCGGAGCGGCTGGCTCTACACAATACGCCAGAGTTGTGGTATCACGTTGAAGCCGCATGGGCATTTGTACCTGTACATGCCCTCCAATCTCTGTTTGATTCAATGCCCATGCTTATAAGTGCTGTTATTACTGCACTTATGGTGGTTGTTTTGGGTACTGATTGCTAAGGATCTATGCATCCAAATTACTTGAAACTTTAATCACTAATGAATTTCAGTATGATATAAACTCATGTTTGTGAAAATTGCAACACCATGAAGGACTTACGCGAGTGAGCTGAAATTTTCTGGAAATGCAAATTAGTGCATGATATGCAAATGATTAGAATTTCAAATCCGTAGCGTATGCATATGCTGAGCAGTGCCCTCTGAACGGCGGATGGATCCGAATAAATAGACGGCTGTAGCGAGGCGTGTATGGTTATCGGTGGTTATCCGCTAATGGTAAACGTTAGCTCAATCGTTACTTATGCCTCTTCGACGAAAGAGAGCGAAATTTGAACAACTTACAGAGTTTGAACGGGGGAGAATCGCCGGCCTTCTTGAAGCTGGATTGTCTTATCGTACAGTAGCTGCTCGTGTGCAGCGTAACAGCAGCACAGTGATGCGTCTTTGGAAGCAGTGGAGGGACGAGTGTCGGACAACTCGGAAATCCGGGAGTGGACCCCGAAATGTGACATCAGCTCGCAATGATAGACACCTGGTCAGCATGGCGCTGACGGACCGTACAGCTTCCTCTAGACAATTGGCAGCACAGTGGTCAATAGCTACAGGTGTTTCATTTTGTGCTTCATCAATTCGTTGATCAATTACAGGATCCCTCTCACGCTAAACCTTCGCAGCCTGCGGCTACAATGGGCGGCTCAGCATAGAGACTGGCGTGCTGATTGGCAGCATGCCGTGTTTTCTGACGAATCCCGCTTTAATTTGTGGTACCATGATGGCCGCATTCGTGTCAGACGCTAGGCCGGTGAACGCCATGTGTGGGATTTCGTTGGTCGGCGTCTCGCTCGTGATCCTCGTCCTGTTGCTTCTACAGACGAACTTTGGGTACGCATACAAACAATATGGAATGCTCTTCCTCGGGCAGACATTCAAAATTTGTTTGACTCCATGCCATGTCGTGTAGCAGCACTTATTGCGGTGCGTGATGGCTACACAAAATACTGATTCCAATCTCTTCTTATTGTTTGTTTGCTTTGAACATTTAATCATTTATTTGTACCACTACCACTCAACTGTGTATTAAATTTCATTCAATTATGATGATTCTTTCATGGTGTTGCAATTTTCACAAACATGAGTTTATTTGTCTAATAAATATCATTTTGTTATCTGTATTTATTCCTGGTGTAGCAGTTTTAATGGCCTTTAGTGCATATAAATTGAGACTTTTTAACTCTATGGATTTTCATCATACTACTGCGCCAAAATAGTAAGACCCATTTTTTTTTTTCAAACACTCTTTATTTATTCTTCCAAATTTATTTCATTGCCTTCAAAGTAATTCCCTCCGGAACAAATGCAGTTATGGCAACTTTTTGTCCATTCCTCAATGCATGCTAAGAATTCATCGGTAGGGATGGTGTATGTGAGCTTTTTGTACGTGACTTCTTCTGTTGAGTTTGATGGTCGGTCAGAGGGTTCTTCTCTTTCCGATATAGGAATGATCATCGAATGCCTTCTGCAACTTTCTACACGTTTCCGCAAACAAAATTTGATGCAAGTTCTTTGCTCAATTAATTCAGCCATTTCAAAAATCGCCATAATCAGTTTTAGTGACTCACAAAGTCAAGCGTAATTCAAACACTAATAAATAGTCAATTTTCACACAGATGTCAAGAACAGGGCTAGCAACCTAAAAAAAAAAAAAAAATTGAAATTCCATATGCTACGGAAATTTTAAATTGAAAATCGGTTGTGCGCTTTGAAGACAGTAGTATAAAGGGAAAATTATTAAGAATACTATACTCATTCAGCAATTTATATTATGGATAGAACACGTTGCATGCTATTTCCGCATGTTCTAACAAGCCATCCGCGGGGTACATGATTTGTAACTAGTTTCCATTTCGGGCCTTAGCATTTCATTTGAATGCTACAAATAGTCCACCGACGAGTCCATAGGAGGTTTGTATTGCCATCCAGAAGTTCTTTCAGTGGTAATTATTCCATATTTGAATTGCATATACGTGACTACCGTGCGGAATACATGAGAGATGCCATAAGGCATATTGCAAATTATATTCTGGATGGTAAAATGTTTGACACCATAAAAACTTTGAGTTTGTCGCAATCTGTTGATATTTAGAAGAAGTAGGGGATTTATGATAAAATTATTTTTTTAAAAAATAATTTTAGTCCTTCATTCAAATAAAGAAAATCATTTCAGGTCACTTGCAGAGAGTGGTACTCGAGGGAATGGAGATATACCACAAACAGACCCCTATAAAATTTGTTCCAAGGAGAAATGAGAGAGACTATGTCAGGATCTTTTCTGGAAATGGGTAAGTAACGGATTAGCAAAATTTTCCCCAGCTGCACATAGTGCTAAACAATGTTTTTATTTTATGTTATTTAACTTACAATCAAAAAAAAAAAATAAGACAGCAACATAAAACTAACTTATAAAAATCATTATCATTTTACTGCAAGTTGTAAATCTCCATTTGCATGTTATTTCAAGAAACAATGTAAACACGGCTCCTCCTTAATTTCATTAGACCCCTTTAGGTGAGAAAGCGGCTTTTAAATTTTACTCCATTAATTGCCATTATCAAAAAATGTTAGAAGCCCGAGGTAAACAAATGAAAAGTTTCACTGCTGAATAAAAAATTTATATCTTTGTTTTACCTCTAAAAGATCTGAATTAAATAATAGAAGAGAGTTCATCAAGCTTTTTTCTTACTCTTCCTGGTAAAATGTTCCATTTACGAGTAAGCAAATACATTTTATTTTACATTGAAGTGACAAAAGTCATGGGATACCTCTTAATATCGTGCCGGCCCTCCTTTCACCCGCCGAAGTGCAGCAACTCGACGTGGCATGGACTCAACAAGTCGTTGGAAGTCTTCTGCAGCAATATTGAGCCATGCTATTTCGATAGACGTCCATAATTGTGAATCTAGGTGGCCAAATCATTCGTTGGAATTGTTCAGAATGTTCTTCAAACCAATCGCGAACAGTTGTGGCCGGTGACATGGCGCATTGTCATCCATAAAAATCCCATCGTTGTTTGGGTACCATGAATGGCTGCAAGTGATCTCCAAGTAGCTGAACATAAGCATTTCCAGTCAATGTTCGGTCCAGTCGCACCAGAGGACCAAGTCCATGCCATGAAAAAACAGTCCACACCATTACGGAGCCACCACCAGCTTGAACAGTGCCTTGCTGACAGTTTGGGTCCATGGCTTCGTGGAGTCTGCGCCACACTCGAACCCTACCATCAGCTCTTACCAACTGAAATCGTGACTCATCGGACCAGGCCACGGTTTTCCATTCATCTAGGGACCAACTGATATGCTCATGTGCCCACGAGAGTCGCTGCAAGCGATGTCGTTCTGTCAGTAAAGGCACTCGAGTCGGTCTTCTGCTGGAATAGTCCAAGAAAGCCAAATTTCTCCGCACAGTTCTAACAGATAAGTCCCTTGTACGTCCCACATTGATTTCTGCGTTTATTTGACGCAGTGTTGCTTGTCTGTTAGAATTTACGACTCTTTGCAGACGTCGCCGGTCTTGGTCGTTAAGTGCAGGCGGTCGATCACTGCGCTGTCCATGTTGGGATGTTATACCTGAAATTTCATACTCTCGGCACATTCTTGACACAGTGGATCTGGGAATGTTGAATTCCCTAACGATTTCCGAAATGGCATGATTCATGCGTCTAGCTCCAACTAACATTCCGCGTTTAAAGTCTGTTAATTCCCGTCGTGCGGTCATCATCACGTCAAAACCTCTTCACATGAATAACTTGAACAGAAATGAAAGCACTGCGTATTTATACCTGTTCTACGCGATGCTACTGCCATCTTAAAATTTGCATATTGCTATCCCATGACTTTTGTCACTTCAGTGTATTTGATAATAATGTTTACACGTTAACTAGAAGATTAATCAAATTACTCAAAATGGTACATGGTACAGGCTTTTATTTATTTTTTTCTTAAAATTAGTTCCAGTTTTCTAAAATTAAAGTCTATCGTCCAGAAAATAACAGTACATTAATTTTCAGCCACATGAAATTATAACGAAAGCTCTTAACAATCATTCAATTTGATTAGTAGATTTTCTAACTTGGACATCAAGAATTTCAATGAGACTCTTCAGTTAGTTCCATGAATTTTCAAAAATCAAACTCAAAAAGAGAAAAAGACTCACACTTGATGAATAATGTAGATTCTAAAGACATGCAATGATCAATTAATTACTAGGATTGCACCTATTATTTCCTTTTTCTTCTTTCTTTATAGTGTTGTCCGCCATATCTGATATTATTATCAGGTGTCCCACACAAGTTGAGAAATGCTGTGATATGAAAATGTTCTGCAAACTGCTTTGTTGAGGTGTTCAGAAATCAAAATTTGTAATTAAATAAGTGTAGGAGTATACTTTCATACTTTAGTATACTTGCATTTTTTATACTTGTATATATAAATGCATACTTGTATTGTTAAGAGAGGGAACCGAAGTAAACAGCTGGAAGGGCATTGTTAAAACAGACAAAGCCATGCTTGAATGCACGCGAGAATTTAAAATACTGTTATACTACTCTGTCCGAAAAGTAATACCAATTTAAAATTCCCGGGCAATATGGAATTTCCATTTTTTTCCCCTCTTAGGTTGTTGACATTGTCCTTGACATCTGTGTGAAATTTGACGTCAAAATATTCATTAGTGTTTGAGTTACGCTTGACTTTCAAAGACGCTAAAATTGATCCCGACGATTTTTGAAATGCCTGAATTAATTTTGCAAAGAATTTGCATTAAATTTTGTTTGTGGAAACGTATAGAATGTTGTAGAAGGCCTTCGGTGTGCGTTCCTATATCGGAAAAAATGTTTAGAAGTGGTATAAATAGTTCAGAGAAGGCAGAGAACACGTTGAAGACGAAGAGCCCTCTGGTCGACGTTCAATCTCAACCGAGGAAGCTCACGTCCAAAAAATTAAAGATTTGGTGCTCGGAAACTATTGATTTACAATTAGAGACCTTTCTGATGATGTTGGAATTTCAAAAGGATCAATCAATTTTGGGCCTCAAACGCGTCAAATATCGATTGGTACTGAAAACACTGAATGCTTCAGCTCACACTGCAATGATTGTTCGTGTTTTTTTTTTGCCAAAAATGAAACACATATCGTTCCACAACCACTGCATTTAAACCGTGCGACTTCTGGCAATTCCCGAAATTCAAAAGACCACTACGACACTAGGATTTGATTTCTGATGGAATCTATAAAAGTATCCACCGTTTTGAGTCGATTGAAGAGATTCGACGTGAATCGCCGAGCGTTTTGAAGGCCATCCCTGCCGATGACGTTTTAGTATGCATTGAGGATTGGAAAAAAAGTTGGTATAAGCGCATTGTGTCCAGTGGGGATTACTTTGAAAGCAATGAAATAAATTTGGAAGAATAAATAAAGAGTTTTTGAAAAAAATTGGTCTTGCTGTTTGGGCACAGTAGTATCTCTTCAAATTCAGTAGCCTTTTAACGATGGTTTAACTTTTTTCCAAAAGCATATGCCTGACCACTATAACTGACTATATAACATTCAAGAAGTACATTAATAAGGAATTCTCTAATAATAAAGTAATAATAAGGTAATAAAATAGTAATGTAATAATGAGGTAATACAATAATAAACTAATAATAACGTAATACAATAATAAAGTAATAGCACAACAGTAAGATAATTCTCTATTAATAAAGTCGTAATAAGGTAATAAAGTAATAAAAGGTAATACACAATATTACATATAAGTTATAACACAATAAAAAGTTAATTCTCTAATAATAAAGTAATGATAATATAAATCTCTGAAAATAGTATAATAATAAGATAGTTCAATAATAAAGTAATAGCACAATAATAAGGAATTCTCTAACAATAAAGTTATAATAATCAATAATAAGGTAATAGCACATTAATAAGGTAATTCTCTAATAATAAAGTAGCAATAAAGTGATATAATAATAAAGTAATGATAAGGTAATACAATAATAAAGCAACACTAAGGTGATATAAGAATAATGTGATACAATAATAAAGTAAAAGCGCAATAATAAGGCAGTTCACTGTACAATCCGCAAAGAAGGAAAGGGCTTTTATTATAAATGTCTTCCTGGGCATTGCGAAAACTCGATTGCAGGACATTTAATTCAAAACAAATAAATTGAATAATGCAGCCTTTAAACTTATCTATCATCATCAGCTACTTTCAGTTGCAATGATTTCAAAACTTCTTTTAGATGCTGGTCAATGATTGGAAGGAACGGAGGACGACAAGACCTGTCTTTGGGCCAAGGTTGTGCGTATGTAGGTTTGGTTGTACACGAGCTTGGACACGCAATTGGTCTATTCCATGAGCACCAGAGATCCGACAGAGACAAGTACATCAACGTATACCTTCAGAACGTGATACCAAGTAAAAATCTACATCCAATTTTTCTTTTACTCTAAAATGATGTACATGAATTTTTAATGCCACTCTTTTCGCAATTGGCCCCTTATGTAAGATGTAATTATTAAAAGCTGCAATAATGTCTCGTCGAAGCTAGTGCTGTTCCCCAAATATTCCATTTAAGATTCCGTTAAGATATTTGAAAGTATTATATTTAAAAAAAATAATTTTTAAATGTTTCAAAATGTTGAGATCCACATGGAAATTAGGTCAAATTGAAGGTGAAGGTATTGCTTAGCTGTTCAAAGGTGTTGACAGCAAAGTAACACGTTCATTTAAATGAACGATTTAAAAAACTAGTTTTTAGACAGTCTGAAAAAAAATTGTCCTGATTATGTGGCAGCCTCGAACTACACCAAAAGCATCTGTCATGTCGATATGAATTTTTAATTTTTTTTGTATATATGTAAAATTGTTTGTAATAATTGTATAATTTATGTGTTGCGGTGATATATTTATTGTGTGACAAGAAGACTATGCCAATTAAAACACTGCACAACGCATCATCTTCATTCGCCGTTGCAGCCAAAGATCTCTTTAATCTGGAAACTAGGCATTCCTTGAACAAATCCTATTTGTATACGTTAAGGGCTGGAGACAATACATATACACTGTTCCTATAGACACGCATTATATATACCACCATAACACATGTTTGCTGTTGTTGTAGCTTATCCCCTAGATTTAGAATCCTAAACCAAATCCAGTAGATCATGCTGCATCAATAAATCGTAAATGGTCCTCTCCCTCATTCAACAATTGCCTCACAGAGGCACCAATACAATCGATGAGACGAGAGAAAGACGCGATGGCCGAGCAATGACAAAGGGTAAATGTCTTCTCGTCTCCATTGAAGGCCATAACACATGGATTATACAATGATTACAAACAATTTTATCTGAATACAAAAAAAAATATATATATATATATAAATATTGAAACCCATATTGGCACGACACACCATTGCCCAACAAGATATCTAGTGTTTCATGGTACCATCATTTCACAAGGCTTCCTTATGCAAATTTCCGCTCTTTAAAATAACTTGCTTTAACTTCTTCTATACACCGAAAGAAAGTCACCAGGCACGATGACGCAACAAACATCATGGTTGTGAGTGACTGACATCATATAAATTCCGTTTCATTTTTTTTCACTGATTTATACATGAAACACTGCATCGCTGCAGATCACTGCATTTATGTGTGAAATACATCTTCTTTGGTGAATTATTTCTGCACCATTACAATAACAACATCAATTAAACATTTAATACCCCCATATTATTAAAAAAACCAATCCCACGAAAAACGCAATATATATATATATTGTGGATTGGTTTGATTTGATTCCTATTATAATCAATGTTCTCTTCTTACTGAAACTTCTGGCATTCTATCCCTTATCTCTTAACAGAAAGACATACCATTGACTTTTGTCTTACCAGCTTTTATTGATCGGAGACATTGCCTTTGGATATGGAAGTTCCTAGAGCCACTTAAGAGCGAAAATTGCAACTAAGTATTTGTTAATTCCATTTAATATGAGTCTCTTTTCGCATAAATAAGTGGAACACCATAAGTAATGATATACGTCATCGTATATTCGAATTGAAATAAATCTCTGTTTTATGTTGAGCTATTATCTGCCATAAGATCAAAACAACTACATTATCTGATATGATTTAGGCAAACGTGTTGAAGGCAATTGTGTAAAAGAATACATCAAAATCTTTTAATACATTACATCATTTTTTAAGGGGAAAATGCTATAAAAATCTCTATGTGTAGCCGGTGCAGCATAAGAGCTTTACGTTTGCATGTCCAGTTTGACATGTTAATAACTAAGTATTTGTAGATGGAAGTTGAAAGATTGTAGTGGAAGAAAAGTGAGAACCTCACGTCATCTACCAGGGAAGGTAAAGGAGGGGAAGTTGACCTAGCATCCGGATCCACCAGTCAGTTCCCGCTGTTATGAATCTGTATGGAACGGAAGTTACGAATGTTAAGTTCGGAATGTCACGGAAGTAATCAAGGGCTCATTTTAAAGGTCTCAACAAGATCTACCTAAGTAAAACGATAAAAGCCACAATGAAATATAAGACAAGATCTAGCTAAGTAAAATGATAAAAACCACAACGCAATATAAGACAAGTTCTAGCTAAGTAAAACGATAAAAAAAAAATGAAATATAATTTAGTGAAGCAGTTTGAAAAATGATATCATGCCTTGCTTTTATGAAACCTAGGAGAAAACAAAAATCTAAGGAAAAGTTTGCATGTTTGGTTTGGTTTGTCGCTCTACTGTCATCTCGTACACAAGAGGGCTAAACAGACCGGTGACTACAGTTTAAAGTTTATTTCGAACCACTCACAGAACGTCAGCCACTGAATACTAGGCCAAGGAGGCGTATTTCAGGAGGTAGAGAAACAAAGCGAATTGAAAACGCCATATAAGCAAAGTGCAAAGTGAATGGGAGGAGTGAGTCATATATGCAAAGTGAATACAGGGATAGGTGTCATTGCGCATCAGTCATAATAGGGCTCCTATCATGAACTAATCGATTTGGAGCACATTACATTGTAGCAGAGATAGTAGACATTGATTTAAATAAGGCCATTGCATTTGATGATCGTTCTGTTTAATAAATATCTACACTATTGATTCCTTCCTTACTTCAAACGCAATCCCTCGTTTCTCCTCCTCTTGTAAAACTGTTAATAAAGATGATTTCACGCGCTAAGACAACGACACAGATTTGTGCACTGTGCACGCTGTCATTTCTTTTCACTTCTCTTTTAAAAAATATGTTCTTCCCCTGTTTGCTTTTTTCCATCATACATGAAACACAAAATTGTGATTTGTTTTTTACTTACAATATGCAAAACTAACTTTGAATGAACAATTTTACAGATCAGAGGCACAACTTCGGTCTTACTAACAGAAATAATGAGCTAATTTACACAAACTATGATTACGACTCTATAATGCACTACGGATCTTACGCCTTCTCCAGAAATCCAAGAGGACTACGCACCATGGAAGCAAAGAATGGACACCCACTGGTTGAACCATGGCAAAAGAAAGGATTTACCCAGTCTGACATCGTAACTATCAAGAAGTTGTACAAATACTAGTAACTTCTATGTAAATATAACTTCTGTTAACTTCTATGCAATTTAAAAACAAAGCACAATTTGATATTATTACTGAATTAATGTGAATGATAAAAATAAAAATATGATTAGTTTACTCTATTTTCCATTTTTTTAATGTTGAAATAAATCACTCGGAGATTCCCAAAAGTATACACTTGCAATTTATTGATAATTACACATCTTATTGCACTATTTCTATCAATCAATATTTTACTATCACATATAAATTATATATATTATCATGCAATAATAATGTACTAAAATGCATATTATTAATAAAATACATCTTTATGCAGATATGCATACACGATTATACTAAAGGAATAAATAAAAACAATAAAAGGTACTTTCAATAAAGAATAATAACGAAAATAAAGAAAACTTGCTCGATATATGAGTTCCGAGCTACCGTGCCATTCACAGACAATGAAAGAAATTTTGTGTTAAGGTATTTTGAGGTATGCTCTCAAGAATCATATGAAAAACAACAGTTATTCTCCAACCGTTACGGTTACAATGAAACTTTTGGAAAATTTCAAAAGTCAACACGTCTTTTTTTTTTTATTGGAAAGTAAGATCAAAAGACCAATTAGTAATAATTAAGTAAGACCAATTAGTTTTTTTTCGAAAACTCTGTATTTATTCTTACAAATTTATTTCCTCGCATTCACTTTCAGCGATGAAATAAATTCGTTAACTAATTTATTCATTTTTTCTCACAAATCCAAGCGTAACTCAATCACTAATGAATATTTTGATGTGAAATTTCACACACATGTCAAGGACAGTGCCAACAACCTAAAAAAAAAAAAATTAAATTCTATAAGCCGGAAACTTAAATTGAAAATTGGTTTTACTTTTTGGGTACAGCGGTAAATATTTTGAACTATTTTTCCAAGAAATTATAGTATCGGTAATTTTAATATTTTTTTTTATTACCTACCGGGAAAGAAGACTGCCTCAGTTTTATCAACATTTAATGTAATATTCGACATGTGAAATCATGAGTTATTAAGGACTTCAGGATAATGTGTTAGAATGGCAGCAATATATTTGATGGTTTGTTCCTACAAAGCGTAGCTGTGTCATCTGCAGAAATTGCTGTCATAACTTTAGGGGTATGCTATGGAGAAAGTATGGAGTATACGAATAATATTGTTAAAAATGAGTGCTGTGAAACGTAAACTGAATACTTTGACTCTCGCTGAAAAGTTAGAAGTGCTTTAAGCTGTAAAGAGTTGTCAAAAGAAGAAAGACGTTGCTGAACAATTTGGCCAATGAGTACTCTACCAACAGTAATAAAACACGAATCGGACATCATGAAAAAAATTGAAAACGGTCAAAGTTTGTCCTGCAAAAGACAACGAATTGCAGAATTTCCCGGCTTGGAGGAGTGCTTACCTAAATGGTTTAAGCAGCGTCAGAACCAAAACATCAGTGTCAGTGGACCACTATTACAAGAAATAGCCGAAATGTACTCTAAATCACTGGAACTGGCTAATTTCGGGGTCAGTCACGGATGGCTAGAAAAGTTCAAAAGAAGACATGAACTTGTTTTCAAGAAAGTTTGTGGAGAAAGTATAAGTGTCAACAGAGATGAAAACAGAGTAAAGAAGGGGAAAATCTTACTTCCCTGCCAAAATATTTTTAATTGTAGAATGAGCCTTATTTGCTTTAACAGATAATTTTCTATCAATGTAGGACTGGATTAATGGAATGAGCGAAGGACGAAAATTAAAAATAATTAGCTTATACAATAGGAGAATGTGTTAAAATAAATGTTATAAACTAATAAAAACAAAAAAACATAGGTGACATAAAGCATTTGAAATGTTTACATTTTAAAGATGAAAATATTTATAATCCTTACAAACATGAAAACTACAAAAATAAATTTCTATTTGCTCTTGAAATAGAAAGCAAATGCTTACAAAGTAATCAGTTTAAAATACTAGTGAATAATCGAGACAATTCAAAAGTGCATAATTTCACCTGCATGCATATTATTGTTTTAGTCAATAACGAAAGTAAAAATAAAAAATGGGACTTCTATATATTATATTAAACTTTCGATATAATATACACTGAAGTGACAAAAGTCATGGGATACCTCTTAATATCGTATCGGCCCTCCTTTCGCCCGGCGAAGTGCAGCAACTCGATGTGACATGGACTCAACAAGTCGTTGGAAGTCTTCTGCAGGAATATTGAGTCATGCTGTCCCGATAGACGTCCTTAATTGTGAAAACGTTGATGGTGCAGGATTTTGGGCACGAACAGATCTCTCGATGATGTCCCATAAATGCTCGATGGGATTCATGTCGGGCGATCTAGGTGGCCAGATCATTCGTTGGAATTGTCCAGAATGTTCTTCAAACCAATCGCGAACAGTTGTGGCCCGGTGACATGCCGCATTGTCATCCATAAAAATCCCATCGTTGTTTGGGTACCATGAATGGCTGCAAGTGATCTCCAAGTAGCTGAACATAAGCATTTCCAGTCAATGTTCGGTCCAGTTGCAACAGAGGACCAAGTCCATGCCATGAAAAAACAGCCCACACCATTACGGAGCCACCACCAGCTTGAACAGTGCCTTGCTGACAGTTTGGGTCCATGGCTTCGTGGGGTCTGCGCCACACTCGAACCCTACCATCAGCTCTTACCAACTGAAATCGTGACTCATCGGACCAGGCCACGGTTTTCCATTCATCTAGGGACCAACCGATATGCTCATGTGCCCACGAGAGTCGCTGCAAGCGATGTCGTTCTGTCAGTAAAGGCACTCGAGTCGGTCTTCTGCTGGAATTGCCCAAGAAAGCCAAATTTCTCCGCACAGTTCTAACAGACAAGTCCCTTGTACGTCCCACATTGATTTCTGCGGTTATTTGACGCAGTGTTGCTTGTCTGTTAGAATTTAAGACTCTTTGCAGACGTCTCCGGTCTCGGTCGTTAAGTGCAGGCGGTCGACCACTGCGCTGTCCATGGTGGGATGTTATGCCTGAAATTTCATACTCTCGGCACACTCTTGACACAGTGGATCTGGGAATGTTGAATTCCCTAACGATTTCCGAAATGGCATGACCCATGCGTCTAGCTCCAACTAACATTCCGCGCTCAAAGTCTGTTAATTCCCGTCGTGCGGTCATCATCACGTCAAAACCTCTTCACATGAATAACTTGAACAGAAATGAAAGCTCTGCGAAAGCACTGCGCATTTATACCTGTTCTACGCGATGCTACTGCCTTCTGAAAATTTGCATATTGCTACCCCATGACTTTTGTCACTTCAGTGTATATATATATATATATATATATATATATATACAGTAAAACATCTTTAAATCGAATTTCGTTAAGTCAAATACCTCCATTACTCGAAATTTCAACCCTCTATAGGTCGAAATTTTTAGTCGATTACCGCAAGCCATTTTGGTATATATTTTCTCTCCGTAACTCGAAAAAAAATTGGACCTGTGTTTCTCGAACATTAGCAAAGTTTGATTTTACAACTCGATCATTTGAAACTAATTACCTGTATAGCTCGAAGAAAAATAAGTTACCGACATTAAGGATTTGCCGAAAATGCACGTCTTTCTTTCTTAGAAAACAATGCATGAGTATATAGTAAATAGATTAACCCTTTCTATGAAATATTCTAATTACGTTGCTTATTCTTATAATTCTTATTAGTGCTATTGATTTCACTCTAGAGAAGCAAATCTTTTGTTTTCGATAGAAAAATATCAGAAGTAGTTTGGTTTTACTACAATACACATCTATTTTAATAACAGTATACGAATAATATTGTAAAAAATGAGTGCTGTGAAACGTAAACTGAATACTTTGACTCTCGCTGAAAAGTTTGAAGTGCTTTAAGCTGTAAAGAGTTGTCAGAAGAAGAAAGACGTTGCTGAACAATTTGGCCAATGAGTACTCTGTCAACAGTAATAAAACACGAATCGGACACCATGAAAAAAATTGAAAACGGTCAAAGTTTGTCCTGCAAAAGACAAAGAATTGCAGAATTTCCCGGCTTGGAGGAGTGCTTACCTAAATGGTTTAAGCAGCGTCAGAACCAAAACATCAGTGTCAGTGGACCACTATTACAAGAAATAGCCGAAATGTACTCTAAATCACTGGAACTGGCTAATTTCGGGGTCAGTCACGGACGGCTAGAAAAGTTCAAAAGAAGACATGAACTTGTTTTCAAGAAAGTTTGTGGAGAAAGTGTAAGTGTCAACATTGAAATCTTTGACAAATGGAAAAGTGAATTGCAAGGCTTGTTACATGGTTATGAATCTGACAATATCTTCAATGCTGATGAAACGGGACTGTTTTTAAAATGTCTTCCTGATAAGACACCAACTTTAAAAAAAATGATCGGTCCCATAGCAAGGAACTTTTGACAATTTTGCACGTAGCAAACCTGTCGGGCAGAGAAAAACTATCCCCCTTAGTCTTCGGAAAAGCTAAGAAACCTCGTTGTTGTTCAAGATGTAAATCACTACCTTTGAAATATGAAGCAAATACAAAAGCATATCGAAACCTCTGCAATTTTCAAAAAGTGGCTCATAAATATTGACGAGAGAATGTCTAAAGAAAAAAGGAAAATTCTATTATTCATTGATAATTGTATGGCATATAATGATATTCCACAAATGAAAGCCGTTAAAATCCAATATCTGCCTACCAATAACACATCAAAATTACAGCCTATGGATCAAGGCATCATTAAAAACTTCAAGTCATTATACCAGAAAGATGTAGTCATTAACATGCTGCATAATATGGAAGAGGAAAATAATGTTATTATAGATGTATTGCAAGCGATGAGAATGGCCGACGAAGCTTAGCGAAATGTAACTGCGACCGCTGTAAAAAACTGTTATGTACACTGTGATTTTCCGTTGTTATCACAGAAGAAGGTGAAGTTATTTCTATCCTTGAGTTACCCTTGATGTTCGACATACAGAGGTTCTACTGTATATTAAATTTTCGAGAAATTTAAGGAGCACAATATCTTGGGATTCCAAAATGGATAATATTAACTCACCTTTTTATCACTCAAATGATAATTATTAAAATATGAAAATTCATATGAAAAATATTAATTCAATTAATATTCATGTTCATTCATATGTTAAAAATTCACATATGCAGGGGTTTCGATATGCTAAATATATATATTAAATTTTCGATAAATTTAAGGGGCACAATATCTTGCGAGTCCAAAATGTATCATCTTAACACACTTTTTTATCACTCATCATTAATCACACAGTTTTACTCGTTTTAGAGTGAAAGTTTTGTACAATGAAGTTTAATATTCGAGAAATTGCTTTCAGTTTTGTAATTCAATTAATATATTTGTTTTAAATAATAAAATAAGTACACGAAAAATTGGTTTAACGTAGTATAGTTAAAATTTTTATATCAAGTAGAAGTTAAATAATAGGTTTATTTAACTTTATCACCTATGCATATGAAATTTTAAGGAAGTCTAATACTTAATATTTAAAAAAAAAAATAAAAATAAGACAAATTGAAAATGTTAAAGTGTTTATTATTTTGCTTGCAATAAATTGTTAAAATGTTTATTATTTATTTTTCTAAATTAAAATATATTGATCCTATTAAAAAACTGAAGTTCACAGAATAAGAGAACATATGTAGAATATTTGTGTAAAAAAAGGAGAAGCTAAAAGCTGAGAAAATCAACTTGAAAGATTAAAAGACACCTTAGATGATCACTTTTGACTGTTTTTTTGGTTTGTTTGTTAATTCATTCAAAATTTTTGTCCATTTTAATTGCGGTTTGCTTTAAAAGTTTCCGAACATTTTAAATTCTTTTTCTTATTTATTTTTTGCAGATAAAAAGTTATTATGTCTTCTTAGTAAATGATAAGTTTATAGTTATTTAAAAATTTAATTCATAATTTAATACAATTCAATGAATTGTAATAAAAATTATTACAAAAATAAATATATAAATTGTAAAATATGAAACTATCTGCTCGGTAAATTTCAACTTATCATGTGTGAACATTCGAGAGAGGATGAATAAACCCAGGAATATCCCAATGTTTAATAATGCAAGAGATAATATGAAGCAATTGATTGGAATACTACAAGAATGACCAAATTCAATAGCCACATGAATATAGCGATGTTGAATAGATCAAGAATTTCACGAAGAAGGAATTGTTCAAGAATCTCTAAAAGAATATGCAAAAATAAGATAAATGTAGTCTTAAATGAAGAAGTATTCCTATTCCTACAAGAAAAGTTATCACATTCAATAGCCAAAAGAATATATCAAAGTTTGAAGATTCTAGTCGTAAATGAAGAATGAAGTATTCCAAATTCTACAAGAAACATTATCATATACAATATCCAAAAGAATATATTAAAGTTTTAAAATTCTAGGCTTAAATGAAGAATGAAGTATTCCAAATACAATAAGAAGCCTTATACAGCTCAATAGGCACCGGAAAATGCCAAAACAGATAAATATGAAGTCGAAGGAATTGATCAACGCACTACGAGTAATTATAGCCATGAGAAATACAAATGTTTAAAATTCCAATTCGCTTAATATCCAAGCCAAGAATCCAGGAAATTCAGCATGTGTTGCTTCTAGGACATACCTAGAAGAATTTTGAAGGTAAACATATGTTATGCAGATAATTACTTTATTATTTAGATATACCAAATATGAATGTTCCATGAGAATGGTAAGTGGCAGATATGGCTGGCTCATTTACAGACCATTAGGCAGGAAGATGTATTTACATATTAGTTGTAGTAATTTCTCTCACTGGAAGAGCTTTGGTATTTCATTCCCAGAAAGATATATTCTTTGGCAAGTACATAATAAAAACCCATCACTCAAATTTGACAGCAGACAAACAGTGTTGTGGGTAGTTATATTACATGGAATTAATTTTTTCTTAATGAGAATAACCCGTCACTCGAATCTGATAACAGATATTCAGTGTTACGTATAATGAGACTCATGAAATGAGTGAATGTCTGTGCATCCTACAAAGCTCAAAACAACAACAGATTAGATATCGACTACACCATGAGTTGTTCCATCGTGATTGGTGATAGACCATTAGATGAGAAATAAGGAAAGCTGACCACCCCTCTTGACGGATTTCTTAAAGGGAAGTTTTTGGTGAAGCGGAGAGAGAGTCCTGCGATGAGTCGACCGGAATTGTTTTTTTCTTTTTCTCTGAAGTGACTGAATTGGTCAGTGTTTCCGCCTGTTTTCAAAGTGAGCCCATCGTGGTTTCGTGAATCACGCCGTGTAATAATTAAGGTCTTCCACAGACTAGGCAAATAGATTCGTCGAGAACTCTGAAAAACCTCTGATATGACCAAAGTATCTGACGTTGAAGTTGACTGACCTTGTGATTTAATCGTGCATTTCTGAACCAAATCTAAATCTTTAATTTTTTTTGTGGGGGGAAGGATAATAATAAATAATAAATTATAATAATTCAGAGTTCTGAATTTGTATATGTATATATTTGTGTATGTGTATTGTATTTGTAAATAAAAATTAAATTAAAATAAATTAATTGAAAAATAAAAGAAATAAAATGTTTCCATGAACCTGAAAATGGCTTTTTTCTTAAAGCCGTTATAGGTCTAATATAGACCGAAGCATTACATAGTGGACCTGATGTCTTTGAGGGAGAAGTGTTGCAAAAAGAACAGATTAAAACAGATGTTGTATTAAGAATTAATCTTTACAGAACATTTGGTTTAAAAACTACTTAATTCGTTAATGAGTTTATGGAAAGGAAATAATAACTGTCCTTAATAAAATAATTCATATATATATATATATATATATATATATATATATACACTGAAGTGACAAAAGTCATGGGATAGCAATATGCAAATTTTCAGATGGCAGTCGCATCACGTAGAACAGGTATAAATGCGCAGTGCTTTCGCAGAGCTTTTATTTCTGTTCAAGTTATTCATGTGAAGAGGTTTTGACGTGATGATGACCGCACGACGGGAATTAACAGACTTTGAACGCGGAATGTTAGTTGGAGCCAGACGCATGGGTCATGCCATTTCGGAAATCGTTAGAGAATTCAACATTCCCAGATCCACTGTGTCAAGAGTGTGCCGAGAGTATGAAATTTCAGGCATAGCATCCCACCATGGACAGCGCAGTGGTCGACAGCCTGCACTTAACGACCGAGACCGGCGACGTCTGCAAAGAGTCGTAAATTCTAACGGACAAGCCACACTGCGTCAAATAACCGCAGAAATCAATGTGGGACGTACAAGGGACTTGTCTGTTAGAACTGTGCGGAGAAATTTGGCTTTCTTTGGCAATTCCAGCAGAAGACTGACTCGAGTGCCTTTACTGATAGAACGACATCACTTGCAGCGACTCTCGTGGGCACGTGAGCATATCGTTTGGTCCCTAGATGAATGGAAAACCGTGGCCTGGTCCGATGAGTTACGATTTCAGTTGGTAAGAGCTGATGGTAGGGTTCGAGTGTGGTGCAGATCCCACGAAGCCATGGACCCAAACTGTCAGCAAGGCACTGTTCTAGCTGGTGGTGGCTCCGTAATGGTGTGAGCTGTTTTTCATGGCATGGACTTGGTCCTCTGGTGCGACTGGACCGAACATTGACTGGAAATGCTTATGTTCAGCTACTTGGAGATCACTTGCAGCCATTCATGGACTTCATGTACCCAAACAACGATGGGATTTTTATGGATGACAATGCGCCATGTCACCGGGCCACAACTGTTCGCAAATGGTTTGAAGAACATTCTGGACAATTCCAACGAATGATCTGGCCACCTAGATCGCCTGACATGAATCCCATCGAGCATTTATGGGACATCATCGAGAGGTCTGTTCGTGCCCAAAATCCTGCACCATCAACGCTTTCACAATTATGGACGTCTATCGAGACAGCATGGCTCAATATTCCTGCAGAAGACTTCCAACGACTTGTTGAGTCCATGCCACGTCGAGTTGCTGCCCTTCGCCGGGCGAAAGGTACCATTGACATTCAGTTTTTAAGGGAAATCTAATAAAATAGAAATAGATATATTTAGAAGAAAATTAAAATAGAAATAGATTAGAAATAGGTGAGATGAGAAATAGTTTTATTTATTTTTGTCATTGATGTCCATGAAAAATGTCTTACCATTGAAATTAATTGACATCCAGGAAAACATCTTACTACTAGAATTCATCGACCTCCTCGAAACCGTTGAAACATTTCAACATCCACGGAAACATCCTACTAATGAAATTCATCGATATCCATAAAAGCATCTTACCATTGACATTCAGTTTTTAAGGGAAATCTAATAAAATAGAAATAGATATATTTAGAAGAAAATTAAAATAGAAATAGATTAGAAATAGGTGAGATGAGAAATAGTTTTATTTATTTTTGTCATTGATGTCCATGAAAAATGTCTTACCATTGAAATTAATTGACATCCAGGAAAACATCTTACTACTAGAATTCATCGACCTCCTCGAAACCGTTGAAACATTTCAACATCCACGGAAACATCCTACTAATGAAATTCATCGATATCCATAAAAGCATCTTACCATTGACATTCAGTTTTTTCAGAAAATTAAAATTTTAGAAATAGGTGAGATGGAAATCATTGAATGAAAAATACCAGAAATAGGAAAACATATATAGAACTAGACCTCCTCGAAAGAAAATTTCAACATCCACGGAAAATCCTACTAATGAAATTCATCGATATCCATAAAAGCATCTTACCATTGACATTCAGTTTTTAGAAATAGATATATTTAGAAGAAAATTAAAATAGAAATAGATTAGAAATAGGTGAGATGAGAAATAGTTTTATTTATTTTTGTCATTGATGTCCATGAAAAATGTCTTACCATTGAAATTAATTGACATCCAGGAAAACATCTTACTACTAGAATTCATCGACCTCCTCGAAACCGTTGAAACATTTCAACATCCACGGAAACATCCTACTAATGAAATTCATCGATATCCATAAAAGCATCTTACCATTGACATTCAGTTTTTAAGGGAAATCTAATAAAATAGAAATAGATATATTTAGAAGAAAATTAAAATAGAAATAGATTAGAAATAGGTGAGATGAGAAATAGTTTTATTTATTTTTGTCATTGATGTCCATGAAAAATGTCTTACCATTGAAATTAATTGACATCCAGGAAAACATCTTACTACTAGAATTCATCGACCTCCTCGAAACCGTTGAAACATTTCAACATCCACGGAAAATCCTACTAATGAAATTCATCGATATCCATAAAAGCATCTTACCATTGACATTCAGTTTTTAAGGGAAATCTAATAAAATAGAAATAGATATATTTAGAAGAAAATTAAAATAGAAATAGATTAGAAATAGGTGAGATGAGAAATAGTTTTATTTATTTTTGTCATTGATGTCCATGAAAAATGTCTTACCATTGAAATTAATTGACATCCAGGAAAACATCTTACTACTAGAATTCATCGACCTCCTCGAAACCGTTGAAACATTTCAACATCCACGGAAACATCCTACTAATGAAATTCATCGATATCCATAAAAGCATCTTACCATTGACATTCAGTTTTTAAGGGAAATCTAATAAAATAGAAATAGATATATTTAGAAGAAAATTAAAATAGAAATAGATTAGAAATAGGTGAGATGAGAAATAGTTTTATTTATTTTTGTCATTGATGTCCATGAAAAATGTCTTACCATTGAAATTAATTGACATCCAGGAAAACATCTTACTACTAGAATTCATCGACCTCCTCGAAACCGTTGAAACATTTCAACATCCACGGAAACATCCTACTAATGAAATTCATCGATATCCATAAAAGCATCTTACCATTGACATTCAGTTTTTAAGGGAAATCTAATAAAATAGAAATAGATATATTTAGAAGAAAATTAAAATAGAAATAGATTAGAAATAGGTGAGATGAGAAATAGTTTTATTTATTTTTGTCATTGATGTCCATGAAAAATGTCTTACCATTGAAATTAATTGACATCCAGGAAAACATCTTACTACTAGAATTCATCGACCTCCTCGAAACCGTTGAAACATTTCAACATCCACGGAAACATCCTACTAATGAAATTCATCGATATCCATAAAAGCATCTTACCATTGACATTCAGTTTTTAAGGGAAATCTAATAAAATAGAAATAGATATATTTAGAAGAAAATTAAAATAGAAATAGATTAGAAATAGGTGAGATGAGAAATAGTTTTATTTATTTTTGTCATTGATGTCCATGAAAAATGTCTTACCATTGAAATTAATTGACATCCAGGAAAACATCTTACTACTAGAATTCATCGACCTCCTCGAAACCGTTGAAACATTTCAACATCCACGGAAACATCCTACTAATGAAATTCATCGATATCCATAAAAGCATCTTACCATTGACATTCAGTTTTTAAGGGAAATCTAATAAAATAGAAATAGATATATTTAGAAGAAAATTAAAATAGAAATAGATTAGAAATAGGTGAGATGAGAAATAGTTTTATTTATTTTTGTCATTGATGTCCATGAAAAATGTCTTACCATTGAAATTAATTGACATCCAGGAAAACATCTTACTACTAGAATTCATCGACCTCCTCGAAACCGTTGAAACATTTCAACATCCACGGAAACATCCTACTAATGAAATTCATCGATATCCATAAAAGCATCTTACCATTGACATTCAGTTTTTAAGGGAAATCTAATAAAATAGAAATAGATATATTTAGAAGAAAATTAAAATAGAAATAGATTAGAAATAGGTGAGATGAGAAATAGTTTTATTTATTTTTGTCATTGATGTCCATGAAAAATGTCTTACCATTGAAATTAATTGACATCCAGGAAAACATCTTACTACTAGAATTCATCGACCTCCTCGAAACCGTTGAAACATTTCAACATCCACGGAAACATCCTACTAATGAAATTCATCGATATCCATAAAAGCATCTTACCATTGACATTCAGTTTTTAAGGGAAATCTAATAAAATAGAAATAGATATATTTAGAAGAAAATTAAAATAGAAATAGATTAGAAATAGGTGAGATGAGAAATAGTTTTATTTATTTTTTTGTCATTGATGTCCATGAAAAATGTCTTACCATTGAAATTAATTGACATCCAGGAAAACATCTTACTACTAGAATTCATCGACCTCCTCGAAACCGTTGAAACATTTCAACATCCACGGAAACATCCTACTAATGAAATTCATCGATATCCATAAAAGCATCTTACCATTGACATTCAGTTTTTAAGGGAAATCTAATAAAATAGAAATAGATATATTTAGAAGAAAATTAAAATAGAAATAGATTAGAAATAGGTGAGATGAGAAATAGTTTTATTTATTTTTGTCATTGATGTCCATGAAAAATGTCTTACCATTGAAATTAATTGACATCCAGGAAAACATCTTACTACTAGAATTCATCGACCTCCTCGAAACCGTTGAAACATTTCAACATCCACGGAAACATCCTACTAATGAAATTCATCGATATCCATAAAAGCATCTTACCATTGACATTCAGTTTTTAAGGGAAATCTAATAAAATAGAAATAGATATATTTAGAAGAAAATTAAAATAGAAATAGATTAGAAATAGGTGAGATGAGAAATAGTTTTATTTATTTTTGTCATTGATGTCCATGAAAAATGTCTTACCATTGAAATTAATTGACATCCAGGAAAACATCTTACTACTAGAATTCATCGACCTCCTCGAAACCGTTGAAACATTTCAACATCCACGGAAACATCCTACTAATGAAATTCATCGATATCCATAAAAGCATCTTACCATTGACATTCAGTTTTTAAGGGAAATCTAATAAAATAGAAATAGATATATTTAGAAGAAAATTAAAATAGAAATAGATTAGAAATAGGTGAGATGAGAAATAGTTTTATTTATTTTTGTCATTGATGTCCATGAAAAATGTCTTACCATTGAAATTAATTGACATCCAGGAAAACATCTTACTACTAGAATTCATCGACCTCCTCGAAACCGTTGAAACATTTCAACATCCACGGAAACATCCTACTAATGAAATTCATCGATATCCATAAAAGCATCTTACCATTGACATTCAGTTTTTAAGGGAAATCTAATAAAATAGAAATAGATATATTTAGAAGAAAATTAAAATAGAAATAGATTAGAAATAGGTGAGATGAGAAATAGTTTTATTTATTTTTGTCATTGATGTCCATGAAAAATGTCTTACCATTGAAATTAATTGACATCCAGGAAAACATCTTACTACTAGAATTCATCGACCTCCTCGAAACCGTTGAAACATTTCAACATCCACGGAAACATCCTACTAATGAAATTCATCGATATCCATAAAAGCATCTTACCATTGACATTCAGTTTTTAAGGGAAATCTAATAAAATAGAAATAGATATATTTAGAAGAAAATTAAAATAGAAATAGATTAGAAATAGGTGAGATGAGAAATAGTTTTATTTATTTTTGTCATTGATGTCCATGAAAAATGTCTTACCATTGAAATTAATTGACATCCAGGAAAACATCTTACTACTAGAATTCATCGACCTCCTCGAAACCGTTGAAACATTTCAACATCCACGGAAACATCCTACTAATGAAATTCATCGATATCCATAAAAGCATCTTACCATTGACATTCAGTTTTTAAGGGAAATCTAATAAAATAGAAATAGATATATTTAGAAGAAAATAGAAATAGATTAGAAATAGGTGAGATGAGAAATAGTTTTATTTATTTTTGTCATTGATGTCCATGAAAAATGTCTTACCATTGAAATTAATTGACATCCAGGAAAACATCTTACTACTAGAATTCATCGACCTCCTCGAAACCGTTGAAACATTTCAACATCCACGGAAACATCCTACTAATGAAATTCATCGATATCCATAAAAGCATCTTACCATTGACATTCAGTTTTTAAGGGAAATCTAATAAAATAGAAATAGATATATTTAGAAGAAAATTAAAATAGAAATAGATTAGAAATAGGTGAGATGAGAAATAGTTTTATTTATTTTTGTCATTGATGTCCATGAAAAATGTCTTACCATTGAAATTAATTGACCAGGAAAACATCTTACTACTAGAATTCATCGACCTCCTCGAAACCGTTGAAACATTTCAACATCCACGGAAACATCCTACTAATGAAATTCATCGATATCCATAAAAGCATCTTACCATTGACATTCAGTTTTTAAGGGAAATCTAATAAAATAGAAATAGATATATTTAGAAGAAAATTAAAATAGAAATAGATTAGAAATAGGTGAGATGAGAAATAGTTTTATTTATTTTTGTCATTGATGTCCATGAAAAATGTCTTACCATTGAAATTAATTGACATCCAGGAAAACATCTCAAGGTCGGAGTGAACCTTAATTATCATAGGGTGTGATACATGAAACCCCGGACTCACTTTGGAAACAGACTGACTCTCCAGCCTATTCTGTCTCTTCAGAGAAAAAAGAAAAATAACATTTCTGGTCGACTTGTCTCTTCTTCTTTTCTAAAAATCTCTGTTTAAAATATTCGTCAAGAGGGAGTGGGCTGAGTTTCCTCACTTATCATTGGAGTAGACATTTTTAAACTACGGTCTCTCACTAATCACGATAGAACACAGTTATGGTATAGTTCATATTCAATCTGTAGTTGTTTCGACCTGTGAAGATCACACAGACATTCACTATTTTCCTGAGTCTCATTATACACTCATGTCCATAAATTAAGGATAATGAAGTTCAGGCAAAGAAAGAGACAGAAGCAAAACAAATTTGACTTATTTGCAAAGTCTATTTATTAAACAAAAGGTAAAGAGCAAAAAAGATGCTATATGTTTGACATAATTAATAAAAATTGCAATTTTTACTCCCTGGAGAAAATTTCAAAAAAGAACCTAGTTACAAAAAACAGTATAACATGGTTAGTATGATGGTTAATATGGAGTATGTCTCCCGGACGATGCAACACAGGCCTTACAACGCCTAGGCATGCTGAGTATCAAATTATCAATCTGATCTTGGGGAATATTACACCACTCATCAAGCAATGCCCTCCGAAGTTCTGGTTGACAGGTGGGAGGGGGTTGACGGGTTGCAATTCGTCGGCCAAGCATATCCCACACATGCTCTATTGGATTCAAGTCCGGTGAGTATGCTGGCCAATCCATACGGGTGATATCCTCCAATTGAAGGCATTCGTCTACAATGTTTGCACGGTGAGGACGGGCGTTGTCATCCATAAACAGAAATTCAGCACCCATGGCGCCCCGAAACAAACGTACATGCTGTTCCAGAATGACATCCCGATAGATGTGGCCTGTCATTGTTACACTCTGAACATTCAGGTCAGTTCTGGAACCGAGAATAATTCCTCCCCGAACGAGCCATCCTGCACCACCGTAACGGTGTCGTTCAATGGTGTTCTCTTGGTGGTAACGGGTACCTGGCGCTCTCCATATGAAAGTCCGCCGAGAATCAGACTGCAAACTAAACCTGGACTCGTCTGAAAACATCACACCAGACCACTGTTGCGGTGTACACAATGCATGCTCTCTACTCCAGGTTAATCGCAGGCGACAGTGAGTTGCGGTAAGTGGAACACATCTGACAGGCCTACTAGCATATAGATCAATGTGCCCTAAGCGTCTGTACACGGTCTGCCTCGAAACTGTCGTACCGGTAGCTGAAGAGAGCTGACGAGACAGGTCTGATGCTGTGCTCCGTCTGTTTCTTTTGGCAGTAACTGCTAAATACCGGTCCTCATTCGGCGTTGTAACTCGGGGGTGACATGTGCTGTAACATCTACTCACATTACCATCATCTTGGAATCGTTGCCAAAGCCTGGAGATGACATTCTGGGCGATTCCAAGTTCCTCGGATACTTCCAGCTGGGTACGTCCACATGCCATTCGTCCGATAATTCTATCACGTAAAAAATCATCCAAATGCTTCCTTTGTGCCGTAACTATGCGGTTATTGCACTGAAAGGCTTTTAAAGCGCTTGTGAACAATTTTACTTCTTTGCCACCATTCTTTATATACCGCTCTCTTACACTCTCGTCATTGTGATGTACTATCCGTGCCATCTGGTGGTTTCCTATAATTTGCATATTCTTTTTCAAGATGTGTGTGATAATTCTACAGGTGAAATTTTTATTTTAGAGTTCAATTTCTGTGTGGTTTTGAATTATCCTTAATTTATGGACATAAGTGTGCATAGTACTAAATATCTGCTATCAGATTTGAGTGACAGGTTGTTCTCTTTAGTAAAAAATAATTGCATGCAATATAACTACCGCAAAAAATGCTTGTCTGCAGTCAAATGTGAGTGATGTGTTGTTAAAAATCACAGATTCCTCGCTCCTGGGAATAAAATGCGAAAACTCTTCTCTTGAAAAAAAAAAAAAATACTACTATTAAGCTACTAGAAAATTTCTTTCTCTACCAATGATTTATTGAGGTTTTACTGGGAAAGTAATAGAGCGTATGGCATTTAATTTGTCTCAGAAATAGTTTTCAGGAAATCCTACATATAGCTCCAGAAATGTCAGTGCTACCATCTGTCAACCATACCATTTGTTTATTCACCATTTGTTCGATGTTCATCCACAGAAACTATTAGTCAAAGAGCAGTAGAAATCGATATTTTATTGTTATTTTTTTGATTATAATAAATTTGAATCTCCTTCAAAATCTCACTTGGATACATATGATAATAGTATCAAAGTAATTGTAAAAAGGCATTAAAAGACATTGCCAATTTAATTGATTTTTTTTGTTATTTTCACAAGGATATTATGATTTAAAAACGCACACACCTTTTTGTATTAATAAATAGATAAAACAGATTTCGATTATTCAGTAACTTTTGAGAAAAACAAAATTGAACGATGAATCATTCACGATATTCCTTTCAATTTTAGCATACTCTTGTTTTTTTTTTGTCTCTGTAGATTTGCCTACTAATTGAAAAAAAGATAAACAACTTAATGCTGCGAAGAGTGATAAATGATAAATGAAATGAATTTTCACATAAATTGTGGTTAGCTAGCGTCTAGTTGGTTAAAATAGCTGACAAGCAGATGCTGAGCGATCAAAAAAGCATGTATTTATAGGCAAAGATTCACGTGAGATGGAATACACTTTGTGGTCACATCGAATCGGCCAACATGTTGTGGAAAATTTTTCTAGCCCTCTTGGCTTTGGCCGAGCATCATGAGATCCCTACTGAAAACCACGCAGAAATAGAACCCGCGGAATTTGTTCCCAGTGAGTACGGACCACAGACAGCAGCAGAAGAAGGTGAGTTCTCGTCACAATATACTTCTTTATACTACTGTCCCCAAAGAGTAAGACCAATTATTCAATTCAATTCCTTCTATTAGCTCACACTTTCCCTATATATATCTTGTTCAATTAAATTAATTAATTTTAGATTTAAGTTACAAGCATCTACCAATAGATGGCGACAGGTGTAAGAGGAAAATTTCAACTTGAAATGAAAACCTTTCCTTTTTATCAATTCCTACTATTAGTTCACACGCTCTCTATATATATTTATATATCTTGTTCAAATTTTCAATTGCTCATAAAATACTTTTTATTCATCCACTCAAGTTCAAATACATTTTTTTTTGAACTTGTAGTGGATGACACTTGATGTTAATACAGTTTTTTCAAATATTGATTCAGTAATTAAATTTAATTAATTAATTTTAGTTTTTTTTATTTAAGTTGCATGTATCTACCAATAGATGGCGCCAGATAAACTTAAAAAATGAATGAAAATTATTTATAAAGGACTTTCTGCAATATAGTGAAAAAAAAGTATGAATTGACTTTAAATTTTTTTTTTTTTATAATACTTGTTTTGTTTTTTTCAAAAAGTATTTATTTATTCTTTCAAATTTATTTCATCGCTTTCAAAGTTATCCTCTCTAGACACAATGCACTTATGCCACCTTTTTTTCCGATCCTCAATACATGCTAAAAAGTCATCGGCAGGGATGCCCTTCAAAGCCCGCGGCGATTCACGTTGAATCTATTCAATCGACTCGGTGTCCCCGGAGTGGTCTTTTGAGTTTAAGGAATAGCCAGAAGTCGCACGGTGCGAATACGGTGGTTGTGGAACGATATGGGTTTAATTTTTGGCGAAAAATCACGAAGAATCAATGCAGAGGGAGCATTGCTTAGGCGCATTCGGTGTTTTCGGTACCAATCGAGATTTGACACGTTTTAGGCCCAAAATGGAATTGACCGATCCTTCTGAAATTCCAACATCATCAGCAAGGTCTTTAATTGTAAATCGACGGTTTGAAAGTACCAAATCTTAATTTTTTGGACTTGAACGTCAAACGGACTTCGTCGGTTGAGCTTGATGGTCGACCAGAGGAACTCTCTTCTGGTCGACTCTTCTTCAACGCGTTCCCTGCCTTCTTTGAATTGCAACATATATACTACTGTGGCAAAAAAATTAACAATTTCTTTTTTTTCACAAACTCTTTATTTATTCTTCCAAATTTATTTCATTGCCTTCAAAGTACAAACTCTCCGGAACAAATGCTATTATGGCAACTTTTTGTCCATTCCTCAATGCATGCTAAGAATTCATCGGCAGGGATGGTGTATGTGAGCTTTTTGTACGTGACTTCTTCTGTTGAGTTTGATGGTTGACCAGAGAGCTCTTCTCTTTCCGATATAGGAATGATCATCGAATGCCTTCAGCAACTTTTTTATACGTTTCCGCAAACAAAATTTCATGCAAGTTCTTTGCTCAATTAATTCAGACATTTCAAAAATCGCAGGAATCAGTTTTAGCGTTTCAGAAAGCCAAAAATATTCATTTTACTAGTGCGATGTTTGTTTCTCCCCTCTTTCTTCACTTAGCTTTTGCAAAACGATCTGAATATGGGTAATTGCACACGTAATTGGTGTTGCAGGTTAGCGTCCGCTATGTTTGAGCGTGTTTTGTGTTTGGTAAATTTCATTTAAAAAAAAAAAAAAAAAAAAAAAAAACGATTCGCAGGTGTAAGTTGAACCAAAAGCGCTAACAATTTCAATTAAAAGTCTGGTTTTCTATGCTAACAACAATCCATTGTGCGTTTGTAGAGATGGTCATTACGCTTAATGTGACGCTTAAAGTGAAATATAGAACCTGTTATGTTAGATGTTCCCAGATGCGAGTGCCGCATGAGTTCACAGAATATAATTTAATTGTTCGGCGAATTTATAATTGTAAACTCATAAATAAAACGGGAAATATCTGTCATATATTTTCAAGAGTATTTATATTTGCAAAGTTAATTTTTTCTCATAATTTCGACAGTTCATTTTTGAATATATGGATGGCGAAAAATCTGACGGACCTTTTGTAAAAGGGCGATAAATCAGACGGACCTGAAAAATATTCCAGGAAGGCCACGGGTTGGCCACCCTTGTACTAGACAAAATTAAGAGTTACCAGAAAGTACGATAGAAAAAGGTAGTATTCACGAGAAGGTTCTGGTAGAACCCTGAAATCAGTTGTTCTAGAAGAACATAAGTTTTAACAAGACGAATAAGAGGCTGCGAAAGTAGTTTGTTTTCTTATCAAGATCAGGGAGTACATCCTGAAATTCAATGATAATCCCCTCCCCACCTGACACAATGCACTTAAGCCAACATTTTTTTCCAATAATCAATGCATTCTAAAAAGTCATCAGCAGTGATGGCTTTCAAAGCGCGCGGCGATTCAGGTTGAATCTCTTCAATCGACTCAAAACGGTGGATACTTTTATAGATTCCATCACAAATCAAATTGCGTGATTGTTCTGTTAAAGAGATGAAAAAGTTGGAGCATATTGTATTTAAATGCTAGCATGTCGAGAACAATATGCAGATTTTTCTAAAAAATTACAGTAAATAAGAGAAGTATACTTCATCTTTAAGAAATTAAGCCACTTGAAGAAATTACTTTCTTCTGTGAAGAAAAGTTTAATACTCCTTTTTTCTTAAAATTTACAGAAAATAGGGGAAATATATTTCATATTTAACAAATTAGGTCACTTGAAGAAATTACTTCCTTCTGTGAAGAAAAGTTTAATACTCTTTTGTCATAAAAATTACAGTAAATAGGAGAAATATATAGTTCATATTTAAGAAATTATGTAACTTGAAGAAATTACTTTCTTCTGTAAAGAAAGGGTTAATACTCTTTTGATATTTGAAAGTTACTCTAATTTTTAACACGTTACATGCTAATTTTGATGGATACTTTGATAGATTCCATCTCAAATTGTGCTGTTGAAGGGGTGAAAAATGTGGAGCATATTGTATTTAAATGCTGGCATGGCGTGAACAATATGCAGATTTTTCATAAAAAACACTAAATCTTAGAAGAACATGTCCTGTTGTTATTTTCTTATTTGTATAAAAGAAACATCAGAAAGAAATGTTAGAAGTGGTATAAACAGTTCAAAGATGGCAGAGAACGCGGTTAAGACGAAGAGCTCTCTGCCCGACTATCAACCTCAACCGATGGAGCTCACGTCCAAAAAATTAAATATTTGTTGCTTGTAATTCGTCTATTTACAATTAGAGACCTTACTGATGATGTTGGAATTTGAAAAAGATTCGTCAATTCCATTTTGGGGGAAACGCGTCAAATCTCGTTTAGTACCAATAACACTGAATGCGCTAGCTCACACTGCATTGATTCTTCGCAACTTTTTCGCCAAAAATTAAACCGATATTGTTCCACCATCGTATTCACACCGTGTGACTTCTGCCTATTCCCTAAACTAAACAGACCACTCCGGGGACACTGTTATGATTCTATTGAAGAGATTCAACGTGAATCACCGCCTGGTTTGAAGGCCTTCCCTGCCGATGATTTTTAACATGCATTGAGGATTGGAATAAAGTTGGCATAAGTGCATTTTTTCAGAAGGGGATTACTTTAAAGGCGATGAAATAAATTTGGAAGAATAAATAAAGGGGTTTCGAAGAAAAATAATTGATCTTACTTTTTGGGCGCAGTAGTATGTTTGTGTGATGTACGACAAGATTGTATGTAGTTAAATGGAATCACTAGAATTAATTTTTTAAATTAAATCTATTACTGTATAAATGATGCTAGAAAAATACATTTTTTTTTGTGTTATCGTATGAAAGAAACTCTTTTTGTTTTTCAGAAATCACTCGAGCTGCTATGTATGGTAAACACTATGGTGGTGATATGATATTCCCTGATGGTTGGAACACTTCTGATGTGAGTACTGACCTCATTAATTTACAATTGTAGAAGATACAAGAAATTAAGATTTATATACATTTTCAATATTACAAGTATGTATAAGGAACTTCATCACATAAAGAGCAATGGTTTATACTTGTAAATGATACTTTTCTTGTAAAAGCACACTGTGGTGGGAAAAAAAATTCAAAGATGGAAAAAAATTAAATTTTTTTACTTATATATCTGCTTATCGACTATTCTGTTAAACGAGCTATTAAAAAATAACTCATTTGGGGAATAACTATTGGCTATTCATTCAATTGTTGATGAATAGTTGGTGTAAGATTGCCCAATCTTGAACATCGGTTCCGTTTTTTTTGTTGATCTTCGATGTATACAGCCGACTCTCCGGAGAATTTCACATGTGCTCTATAAGATTTAAATTATCATGTTAGACAACCCATTTTAGCAATATCTCCACTTTCTTGAAGTCCTCAACAGCCTATATGGCCTGACATAATCATCCAAAAATAAATCTACTGAAATGGCACTTAGGATCAGACACAAGACAAGTGAGGAAAGGCCACTTTCTTAATTCACTTTTTTTGCACAGTCTGACATCCGTCTGGCCTAATATAATCGTCCAAAAATACATCAGCAGAAATGGCCCTTCGGACCAAACACACAGCGAGGAAGAGGACATTTTCTCTTATTAGTGATCTCCGGTAACAGTCCCTCCATTGAAATTCAGATCACACTTTACCCGTTCATTATCATACGAATCCGAATGAATACCACAATGGTCTCTTTCCCAGTTATTAGTGGAATAAATACCTCTTTTTATATTGATTGGCTTTGCAGATGCTCACCCTATTGAAACGACTCCTATCTGTGAAGGGCGCACGGTTAAAATACAGTTGATGCCCAGCTATCAATTGAATTCATAGTTCAAGATGGCGAAGAAAATAAACTACCTTTGTGATGAATACGTCTGGCCATGTTACGCCATTTGCCATCATAGAGCTGCTCCAATACAATTGATGCCCAGCTGTGAAACTCTGTGATGAAGACGTCTGGCCACAATAAAATGTAACGGCATTTGCCATCCGACAGCCGTACGCAGCTGCTCCAATATAATTGATGCCCAGCTATCAATTGGATTCGTAATTCAAGATGGCAAAATGAAATGTTCACATAGTCAGGCCACATTAAAATGTTATGGCATTTGTCATCATAGAGCCGTACGCAGCTGCTCCAATACAATTGATCTCAGCTGTGAAACTCTGTGATGAAAACGTCTGGCTACAATAAAATGTAACGGCATTTGCCATCAGACAGCCGTACGCAGCTGCTCCAATATAATTGATGTCCAACTGTCAATTGGATTCATAGTTCAAGATGGCAAGGAAAATAAATTACCTCTGTGGAGACGTTCTCCTTTTTTTTCGTAAATTAACATGGCGACACATTTTGGCACCAATCGCATTAGTCGTACTGTCATCATTTTCCCTCAATTCCTACACAATTTTGACCTTTTTTAAAATTCAGCTTCTTCGCCATTCACTTGTTCCCTTCGAAACTTCGACTTGACCATATGAAGCCCTTTTGGGCGATTAGAGTTAGCCGCTATTAACATTTTATACAATTCATTCTAGGTCAATCAGATACCCATTCTGTTTAAAATTACTGCGCTAAATTTCATCTTTGTTGATTTATATCTGGTTGTGAATTTTCTTCCAAATTCAATGCGCAATAGAGAACAAATGTAGTGCTGAAATAATGCTCGACCTTTTCTCTAACTATAGGACAGATAAATGGTGTCTTATTAGCGTAATAGTATATATGTGTGTACAGAAGAATGGTGTCTTATTGTGCGCCTATGTGTGTACAGAAGAATGGTGTCTTATTCGCGTAATAGTGCCTATGTGTGTACAGGAGAATGGTGTCTTATTCGCGTAATAGTGTCTATGTGTGTACAGAAGAATGGTGCCTTATTCGCTTAATAATGTCGTGTGTACAGAAGGTATCTTATTCATACGCACATTATATTATTGGAATTCGAATAAATGTTGTGTTTTGTGCGTGTGACACTATCTGTAGAACATCAATTGAATTATACGTCCACCTATAGTACACGTGTGAGGTTTCACTTAAAACCCTATTAATAAATAAACTTCTGAAATATTGCTCGATCTTTTCGCTAAGGGCAAGACAGGTACAGAGGGTGTCCTTTTTTTATACATACGCTATATGAGTGGTTTTAAAATTAATTTTGTGTTTTGTACGTGTTACACTATCTGTAAACATTAATTGAACTATGAGTCAATGAATAGTACCAGTGTGCGCTTTCATTTGTTAAAAACTTATTAATAAATGTAGTCCTGGTGTACATATGGTGTCCTTTCTTATACGCACGTTATTTTAGTGGAATTAGAATAAATGTCGTGTTTTGTGAGCTTGACACTATCTGTATAATATCTATTGAACTATATGTTCATCAATGGTACAAGAATGTGCTTTTATTTACTAAAAGGCTTTTAGTAAATTCAGTGTAATAAATTTCGACCTTTCTTCTAGCGATAGCGGCAGTACAGAAGAACAGTGTCCTTTTTCACACGTACTCTATATTAATAGAATTAAAATTAATGTTGGGCTTTGTACATGCTACACTATCTGTAGACTATCTATTGAACCATATGTTCATTAATAGTACAAGTGTGGGCTTTCTTTTGTTAAACAACTATTAGAAATGAGTGAAATTAGAATAAATGTTGTGTTTTGTGCGTGTAACAAGATCTGTAAAACATCTATTGAACTATATGTTCATCAATGGTATAAGTATGCACTTTCATTTGTTAAAACTCTATTAGAAAATTTAGGTGTATAATAATCTTCGGCTTTTCTAGTAATGTCATCGAGAGGACAGATAAATGGTATTCATATTTTTCATGCCCTTTATATTAGCAGGTTTAAAATTAATGCTATGCGATGTGTATGTGGCACTATCAATAATTGAAATATTTATTTCTCTATAATAGAAATATGTGCTTTCATTTACTTATTAAATGGTTATCAATAAATTCATAAATGTATCGACTTTTCGATCATGCTGTTTAATAAGAAAGTTAAATCATTGCAATACTGATATGGTTATTTAAATATTTAAAGAAAAATCCTGAATAATAATTCCTAAATATTTATTTCAGGCTGGTATAAATGATAAGAGATTCCGCTGGCCACTTGCAAGAGTTTTTTACGTGATCCATCCTTCAGCAGGTAAATTTCAAATTTGTATAATAGCAATTTGAATTATACAAACACATTAAATTCAAACAGTGACATACTATGTCTAATTGTGCACATACTAATATAGAAGTGGTTATTTTTTTCTAGTCTTTATGTTACATCCATTTAAAATAACCTAGACTAATTACATGTCTCCCGGGTTGAACAGTGACTCAAGCCTGGGGCAGGGGTTTTCCGTTTATGCCCCTGTCGGCCGTTTTGCATCTGTTTACGACGGTGAAATTGAGGCTTTACACATTAGCCTATCTCAATTGCAGTGCCGAACAGAACAATTTACTAGAGCCGTGATCCTATCTGACTTTAAGGCAGCACTTTTAGCAATCAATTCCTCCTTGGCACATCAGTCTACTTCCATCGAAAAATACCTTGAATCTTGAAGATTTTGACTGAAAGGGCAAATATATCGTTTTGCAGTCGATTCCAGACTATTGTGGGATCCTGGGTAATGAGAAGGCGGATTCTCTTACAAAAAAAGGAACAACCATCACCCAAACTTTTTGTAAAGATATTTCTTTTCACTCAATAAAACTGATGATCCCAGACAGGCTCTATCTGATAATTTACGTGAATGCAACTCATCTAAAACCTGATTTAACTTTATTCTGAACATCTCTGATCAGCCCAGGTTTAAAGCTATTCCCCCTTACAGAGTCCTGACTGACCATGATTGTTTGGCCAATCATCTTTTTCGAATGAAAATATTTGAAAGCCAAAAATGCATGTTCTGCAGTCTTGGAGACGACATGGATTCATCTCACCTTCCTGTCTGCCCTGCGCTTATTTTCTCTACTGTGTATGATTGTTACTGGGAGGCTAGGGCCATTATGGGCTAAACAGGTCACTGAGATTCCTTCGATTCTCATTGTTGTGTTCATTTTCCTTGTGTTCTTTTTATTTTATTGCTTATTTTATTTTATTGGAAATTAAAAAATACTAATTACATAAACTAATAAAAAACTTTCTGCCAAGCACATACTTTTCTGTCTAATTTTGCAGCGATTAACGCCGAAAAATGTTCTTTAGGGGAGCAATTGGAATAATTTTTATTTATATAGTTTAAATAGCAATTGTACTAGGGCAGTACAATTAAAACAACAAATGCGGGAAAAGCGGAGGTTAAAAAGCAATACCAGATTGAGTTTCTATTGTATTTGGAAAAATTAATGATAATGATTGTTGCCTCAAGGATAAATAGCTCCCCGTGCATAGAGGAAGTCAGCGCCCGATAGTGTAAACATCCTGTCTGGGTGGAGTGAGCTGGCTGGAGAGAGAGTAAGAATGTAACATCAGCCAGCTTAATTTTTGTTTTAGAATAAAGAGAACGTGTGTTTTATATATTCCACTAGTGCTATGTGTTTTATTCCTAGATCATAACAATGATGTAATATTTTAAAAGAAAAGTTCGCTTGTTCCCACTCTAAAATTCTTATATATATTGGGTAAGAAATCTGTGTAAATCGCAGTTCATAAGCAGAAAAACTAAATTGTTATATTAAAATCCTTATTAGACCTATTTCAGTCTATGGCTTTGAACCTGGAATTTGGCGACATCTGATGAGGCCCATTTGGGTATATTTAAGAGGTAGGTAAGATTTTAAAGACTATTCTTGGTTGTGTTAGGGAAAGTGATTGTTGGAGAAGATTATACAACGCAGAAATTTATAAATTCTATAAAGATCTAGATATTATGCAATTTATCAAGATCAATATATTAAACTGTGCTGCTCGTGCATTTAGAATGAATGATTTAAATCCTGTAGAAGGGCTCGTTTTGGCAAAGCCACAAGGACAAAGAGAAATAGGACGACAAATGTTGAGATGCAGCTAAAAAAGATTTTATTGCACTAAAGTTAGACCATTATCCCGCAGAGGGAATGCATGGAAATCTCTACAAAGGAAAGTTTTTCTGGTCTGTCGTGCTATTGATGATGATAACATATTTATCATATATATACGTGTGTGTGTGTGTGTGTGTGTGCGTGTGTATAGATATAAAAATTTTGTTTTTATTGGAAAATGCTTATTGTTTTATGTATTTTTACTATATTATTTTCGAAGGATGTAACTTAAACAAACAAAAAAACTAGGAAAAGAAGAATTATAAGGAGAAAATTGATTACGAGACGTCTTAAATGCTAGGAGAAGCGCTGAGACACCAGGTTGCTGGTCCATGGATGAAAATGCTACTTAATTATACGAAAGCATTTAAAAAAATTCAAATAAAATTTTTTATCATTTTATTGAGAGGTAAGTCCAACGACTTTTCTTCTGTTGTTGAGCATCTTCGGACTGTATATATATCCCACACACAGCCCACCGAGCGGTGATGAGGGTAGGACAGTGACTTCTGGGAGAATTTTTGAAGGTTGCTGCATGTCTTTTGGTACCAGACTTACTTATAGCAATTCTAGACGTTTTTACTGACACTCTTCATACTTCTGAAAGAATCGTTAAAGAAAGCCTAAAACAATGCCGGCAGCAAATTCCAACATTTTGCCGGCTATCTGTCCATGAGTCGATCAGGCCCCCTACTGATATCTGCTTATTCACTAGCCACGACTTATGCATAGTATAAGTTCCAATAAAATGTAATCTCCATGTAAGAACTCAGATTTTGGAAACATAATGTGTCATCCATCAATTCTCAAAGATATTTGTATCGATAATAATTGATTAAGGGATATTTTAATTCCTAAATTGATTCATAGCTATATGGAATGGTTTAAATATTGAATTCTTTTTTAGAGCACTTACGAGGAGTTATCAACCAAGGAATTCAACAGTATCACGCATACACTTGCCTTCGATTCACAGAGGGGTACGGTAATGGCAACTACATTCTTATTCACGCAGGACAGGGGTAATTAATGATTTTTGTACTTCAGTAGTTTTAGTTATTAGTTTTTTACGGTTAGACGTTCAGATAGTCGATCGAATAGGCCATATTTATGTCTGGCGTCTGTTCACACTAAAGCGCAGCAAATATATTTAAAAATGCGCTGCTCAAAAAATGAATCGAACACTGTCCAAGACAGAGAGAACAATAGGTGTATATCTTCTAATAACACAATTTAATAGAATATAATAAATAATATATAAAGTAAGTTTACAAGTTTATAGAATATAATAAAGTCCAATATGAACTTTATTAACTGTAAAGGCCTCTTTTTAATACGCTTTTATTAGCTTCACCTGCATGTTTGTATGTTTGTATGTATGTATGTAACTGACACTTTGGGCTCGATTTTGGGACTGATGGCGCCATCTACTGGCGAGTTAGTCAACTGATCAAACCCTACCTATTTTGTATAATTATTTTGTTTAATCTTAATTCCTTTTGTTTTATTTTACTTTTATCTTAAAATTCTCATTTTAACTTTAACCTTTTTATTTTTGGGCATCGTCAACGGACTCCTAATTGTACCGACAGCTTTAGCTTTTTCGATCTTCTGCTTTAATTGTTTTCAAGCAGATGTTTTTCCTAAATTTCCTAAATTATAATTTAAAAAAACTAAAAAAACACGCTTTTAGAGTTAATCAAACTAAAAAGTAAAAAATAAATTAATAGTTTAAAAAAACTAAAAAACACGCTTTTAGAGTTAATCTAAAAAGTAAAAAATAATTGTTAACATAAGAATAAAATGACTGACGAAAAATGAATGTCACTGTTCTAAAAGTGTGGGGTGCTTTGTATGACATTTTAAAACTAACTCTGCATTTTGGAATGAAACTATTGAAAAATTATAACGATTGATATCGAGCACCCCACGCTTTTAGAACAGTGACATTCATTTTCTCGTCAGTCATTTTATTCTTATGTTAACAATTATTTTTTACTTTTTAGATTGATTAACTCTAAAAGCGTGTTTTTTAGTTTTTTTAAACTATTAATTTCTGTTTGGTTTAACTGGCAAGCTTTGAGTCATCAGTCTGAACGGTGTGACCGAAAAGTAGCAGCTAATAGATACGACTTTCAGAATGTCTATATTTGGCCACATTTATGATGCCATCTGTTCATAAAAAGCGCGGCATTTATCGTTTCATTTACGTAGGCATATAAGGGTTATTTTTTTTAAAAGATTTTCAAATAACTGAAACGTCATTGTTGATGAGAAACTCTTGGGCTATACACTACGCTTATGGTTCATTCTAATATATGAAAGTTCGCCACGTCGACTGTGACGTATAAGCCTGGCATTTGCATACATGTATGAGTCACCTTTCTACTGAATTAAGTGATCATTATATTGAACTCAAGAATCTATAAATTTATAACTTTCTACTTAAACATTCTATTGGCACTTGAATTTTGCTTTTCTGTGCACATTAAAAAACTGCTCATATTACAATGTTTCTACTTGCTTGCTTGATTATTTGAACGAATTTATACAAATAACTCCCAAACATTTGTTAACATATTCTTTCATCAGAATTAGGTATTATCTACATTTATCGAAAGGTTTCTGTTAGAAATTTGAAAAAAAGATAATTAATTGACTTTATTTTTAATATAAATTTTAAGATTACTAATGCGCCCAAAAAGGAAGACCAATTATTTTTTTTTTCAAAAACTCTTTATTTATTCTTCCAAATTTATTTTGTCGCCTTCAAAGTAATCCCCTCAGGATACAAAGTAATTATGCCAACTTTTTTTCCAATTCTCAATGCATGCTAAAAGGTAATCGGCAGGGATGGCTTCGGAATGGTCTTTTGAGTTTAGGAAATAAAAAGAAGTCGCAAATTGCAAATAACGTGGTTGTGGAACGATAACGGTGTGAGCTGCCGCATTCAGTGTTTTTGGTATCAATCGAGATTTAACGCGTTTGATGCCCAAAATGGAATTGACCGATCCTTTTGGAATTCCAACATATCAGCAAGGTCTCTAATTGTAAATCGACGGATTTCCCCAAATCTTTAACTTTTTGGACGTGAACTTCGTCGGTTGAGGTGGATGGTCGACTAGAGGGCTCTTCGTCTTCAACGCATTCTCTGCCTTCTTTGAACTGTTTATACCATTTCTAAGCATTTCTTGCCGATATAGGAATGCTCACCGAATGCCTTCTGCAACATTCTATACGTTTTGGCAAACAAAATGTAATGCAAGTTCTTTGCTCAATTCATTCAAAGGTTCACTGGTTAAAAACATAAACATTTCAAAAATTACCGGAACCAGTTTTAGCGTCTCACAAAGCCAAGCGTAACTCAACTACTAACGAATATTTTGATTTCAAATTTCACTCTGATGTCAAGGACAATGCCTGTAACCTAAAAAAGAGAAAAAAATTGAAATTCCACAATTTTAAATTGAAAATTGGTCTTCCTTTTTGGACACAGTGGTAAAGTAAATTTGATTTGATCGGTTCAATGGTGGATTCAATTTAACTTAATTGAAACTTTTAACTACTTAAGTCGCTTAGTAAATTCTTTTCTAATGGATCTCTTTTGCCTACAAATTTATTATAGATGCTGGTCAGTTATTGGATGTAACGGAGGACGACAGCTGCTTTCTTTGGGTCAAGGTTGTCAGTTTGTAGGTTTAGCTGTACACGAGTTGGGACATGCCGTTGGTCTGTTCCATGAACACCAGAGATCCGATAGAGACAACTATATTACTGTTTACAAACAAAACGTAATACCAGGTAATATTACGATTAAATATTTCTTTATTTATCCGAAAAATTATTGATAAAATCAAATGTATGCATCCATGATTCTTCTGAGTAACTCCACCCAAGGCCTTGAAGCTCAGAGTTGATTGAAATTTTTACATGTCAACCAGTATTACGATTAGCTTAATGAATAACACAAGGCTTCATTAGCGTTAACTAAAATCAACATTCATTTTTCACCTAAACGTTGAAACTTATGTACAAAGAGCCTCCCTGTCTTTATGTTATTATTAATAACACTAATTTTTCAAATTTTAGACCTATAGTGCTACAAAAAAAATAATTTTGTTTTTGAAAATTTATGTAGTTTTACATCTTGTTTTTAAGTATTTAAGCCGAATTTAGAACACATTGATTAAACACATAAACTTGATCCTGAAAAGGATAAAATGGATACTCTTTTTTTTATAATTCGGTTAATAGATGACAGACATTTTGCATATGCTTGTTGAACTAAGTGCAATGTTGCAAATGCTACATGTTGCATATAAAGGCTACATGCAATGTTACATATGCTATATGTTGCATATAAGGGCTACATGCAATGATGCATATAAGAGCATTTTGCTTATACTTATTGAACTAAGAGTGTATATGCTTATTGAAATGAAATGTGTATATGCTTATTAAATTGAACAATGTTACATACGCTTATTGAACTTTTATAAGCAATGTTGCATATAAGGGTTATACACTGAAGTGACAAAAGTCATAGGATAGCAATATGCAAATTTTCAGATGGCAGTAGCATCGCGTAGAACAGGTATAAATGCGCAGTGCTTTCGCAGAGCTTTCATTTCTGTTCAAGTTATTCATGTGAAGAGGTTTTGACGTGATGATGACCGCACGACGGGAATTAACAGCCTTTGAACGCGGAATGTTAGTTGGAGCTAGACGCATGGGTCATGCCATTTCGGAAATCGTTAGGGAATTCAACATTCCCAGATCCACTGTGTCAAGAGTATGCCGAGAGTATGAAATTTCAGGCATAACATCCCACCATGGACAGCGCAGTGGTCGACCGCCTGCACTTAACGATCGAGACCGGCGACGTTTGCAAAGAGTCGTAAATTCTAACAGACAAGCAACACTGCGTCAAATAACCGCAGAAATCAATGTGGGACGTACAAGGGACTTGTCTGTTAGAACTGTGCGGAGAAATTTGGCTTTCTTGGGCTATTCCAGCAGAAGACCGACTCGAGTGCCTTTACTGACAGAACGACATCGCTTGCAGCGACTCTCGTGGGCACGTGAGCATATCGGTTGGTCCCTAGATGAATGGAAAACCGTGGCCTGGTCCGATGAGTCACGATTTCAGCTGGTAAGAGCTGATGGTAGGGTTCGAGTGTGGTGCAGACCCCACGAAGCCATGGACCCAAACTGTCAGCAAGGCACTGTTCAAACTGGTGGTGGCTCCGTAATGGTGTGGGCTGTTTTTTCATGACATGGACTTGGTCCTCTGGTGCGACTGGACCGAACATTGACTGGAAATGCTTATGTTCAGCTACTTGGAGATCACTTGCAGCCATTCATGGACTTCATGTACCCAAACAACGATGGGATTTTTATGGATGACAATGCGCCATGTCACCGGGCCACAACTGTTCGCGATTGGTTTGAAGAACATTCTGGACAATTCCAACGAATGATCTGGCCACCTAGATCGCCCGACATGAATCCCATCGAGCATATATGGACATCATCGAGAGGTCGGTTCGTGCCCAAAATCCTGCACCATCAACGCCTTCACAATTATGGACGTCTATCGAGACAGCATGGCTCAATATTCCTGCAGAAGACTTCCAACGACTTGTTGAGTCCATGCCACATCGAGTTGCTGCACTTCGCCGGGCGAAAGGAGGGCCGACACGATATTAAGAGGTATCCCATGACTTTTGTCATTTCAGTGTATGCAATGCTACATATAAGAGCATTTTGCATATGCTTATTGAACTAAGTGAAATGTTGCATATAAGGGCATTTTGAATATACTAAGTAAACTGTTGCATATGCTATTATCAGTTAGCTTAATAAAAGATACATTAGTTATTAAAATTTCTGATAAACATTGTAACATTTTCAGATAAATATTCACCATTGAAAAACATAAACATATTCAATGATTGTTTTGTTTCATGTCTCAAATTCATAGTTGCTATTTTTTGCCCTTTTTCTTCTAAGAATTTAGACGTGAAATTAAAAAGAGTTATTGTCAAGTAAGGTAAGGTAATTGTTTTACAAACATTTTTATAGACCAACTTCACAACTTCGAGCGTACTCCAGCATGGCAAGAGGCTTATCTTTATCAATACGACTACAACTCGATTATGCACTACGGAAACTACGCCTTCTCCAGAAACCCACGCGGTTTGAAAACAATGGAGGCCCATAATGGACAAGCATTGATTGAGCCATGGCAAAAACGTGGATTTGACCAGCTTGATATCTACCGGCTCAAACAGATGTACGGATGTCAGTAATGTACTTTAGTAATAAAATTTATGCAAAAATGTTTAGTAATTTTAATAACTTTCAATAATTATATAAAAATTTGAAACATTTTGTCAAAAAAAAAAAAAAAAAAAAAAAAAAAAAAAAAAAAAGGATCTGTTTATGTAGATTTTATAATAAAAGAAATCATTGCCTTATACTTGTAATAATTATTCTATTTCATGTAGTAGTTATTATTATTATTAACACGCTTTTATTAGTTTCACCTGTATGTTTTTTTGTTTGTAACTGACTCTTTGGGCTCGATTTTGCCCTACTTTAAGCGATCAGATTTAATTTAAACGTTGTAGACTTATCAAGGGCCGACGACATTAAAATATTTTGATAAGTTTATTATCTCATCATGATTAGGATCGCCAAGATTAGTGATTTTTTTTTAACTTATGAAAAGCAATTTAACCCATGTAGAATGTAAGTACCTAAGACATTCAAACGTACGTGGAACAGTGGCACAACGGATAACACGCCTGACTACGGATCAGGAGATTCGCTGTTCGAATCCTGGCTGGCTCGACATAGACGCATTTAACCGTTGTTTTACTTATAATTAAATTATTGTAAGAACTGTAGTTCAACCTCCGTACCGGGACCTCATTTAAATATTCTAGTCTAGTTAATAAAAGTAAAAAAACTAAAAAAATACGCTTTTGGAGTTAATCAAACTAAAAAGTAAAAAATAATTGTTAACATAAGAATAAAAGGACTGACGATTAATTTTCTCGTCAGTCATTTTGTTCTTGCTAAATTGCTAATATTTTTAATCCTGAAATATCAAATTTTAGAAGAAAAAAACCCATTAAAATTTATATTTCTGACATTAAAATAGATCGAAAAAGCGTGTAGTAGTTTAATTTATTTCAGTATTGTTGTTTGAAGAGTTATTAAATCACTGATTAGGCATTCACAGAATTTAAAATCAATAAAAAACATTTTTATTGTTGAAAATGCTTTATCTTAAAATTTTATAAAAGTTTATAAAATTTAATGCTTCTGGTATAAAGCGACTAAATTAATCTTACAAAATTTAAATCTATTAATTATTTTTACATTAATGTATAGTTTCAAGCCTATACTGTTAACTGTAAATCTCGAATACTAAATTTGAGTTTAAATTATTTTAGTGTTATTATATGTTACAAAAATATTTATATTTAAAAAAAAAATATTATTTAAATAATTATATATAATATATAGAAATAATCAGGGCTTATTTGATTTTTTTTTTTGTGTGTGTACGAAAATTTTCAATAAATTTAAACTCAGCTTACTATCGAGAGAAACATAGAATCTTAACAAGACTTTAAGTATAAAAACAAACACGAAGAAATACGTACAGATTAAATTCTAACAAAATTAATGGGCTAAATAAACGAAGCTCTCCGCACGAAAGCAAAATCTCATCATATCTTTCACGATTGGTTTCAGGCCTTTATAGCTCTCTTTCCTACTGTACCCAAAAAGTAAGACCAATTTTTTTTTTCAAAAGTCTATTTATTCTTCCAAATTTATTCCATCACCTTCAAAGAAATCCCCTCCGAACACAATGCACTTATCGCAACGTTTCTTCCGAACCTCAATGCAGGCCAAAAAGTCATCGCAGAGAAGGCCTTCAAAGTGCGCGGCGATTCATGTTGAATCTCTTCAATCGACTCAAAACGGTCTCCCCGGAATGGTCTTTTGAGTTTAAGGAACAGCCAGAAGTCGCATGATGTAAATACGGTGGTTGTGGAGCGATATGGATTTCATTTTTGGCGAAAAAGTCACGAAGAATCAATGCAGTGTGAGCTGACGCATTCGATGTTTTCGGTATCAATCGAGATTTTACGCGTTTGAGGCCCAAAATGGAATTGACCGATCCTTTTGAAATTCCAACATCATCAGCAAGGTATCTAATTGTAAATCGATGGTTTGCAAACAGCAAATCTTTAATTTTTTGGGCGTGAGCTTCGTCGGTTGCGGTTGATGGTCGACTAGAGGGCTCTTCGTCTTCAACGCGTTCTCTGCCTTTGAACTGCTTATACAATTTCTAAGCATTTCTTTCCGATATAGGGATGCTCACCGAATGCCTTTTGCAGCATTTTATACATTTCCGCAAACAGAATTTAATGCAAATTCTTTGCTCAATTCATTCAGACATTTCAAATATCGTCGGTATCAGTTTTAGCATCTCACAAAGTCAAGCTTAACTCAAACACTATTGAATATTTTGAAATTTGAATATTTCAAATTTCACACAGATGTCAGGTACATTGCCAGCAACCTAAAAGAGAGAAAGAAAATTTGAATTCCATAATCCCCGGGAATTTAAACTGAAAATCTGTCTTTACTTTTTGAACACAGTAATATAGTTAAGAAAATGATGGTTTTTTTTTTTGAGATTTTTTCGTTGAACATAATTTCTAGCACGTAACTTCATTTTTTTTTTTTGAGAAAACTTTTCCCACAATTTCAGATCGAATAATTTTCCTCGTTGCTAATGTATCTGTCAAATTCGATCCTGTAACGTCTCGGCCTATAGTAGACCTATAACTGCTTCAAGAAGAGGGCCACTTTCAGGATCATGGGAACACTTTCATTTTTATTTACAAGCAATATATATGTATATATAAAAAAAATTACAGAACACTGGATTATTATAATTTAATATTTACAAAAAAAGAAAATTAAAGATTTAAATATCATTCACAAATGCTTTATTAAATCACAAGTGCAGTTCACTCCATGGTTGGAGATTTCTCGGAGTTTTCGAGTCTACGTCGAATCTAATTGCCTATTATGCGACAGACCTTAATAATCCCATGGCTTGATTCACGAAATCACAAGAGGCTCATTTTGAAAAACTGGCGGAAGCACCGGCCTATTCTGTCACTTCAAAGAAAAAAAAACACTTCTGGTCGAATCGTAGCACAACTCTATGTCTTCTTTCACCAAAACTCTCTGTTTAAGGCAATCCGTCAAGAGGTTAGGTATCAGCGTGCTTTATTTCTCATTGGAATAGACATTTCTAAGTTCGTGGTCTATCACCAATCACGATGGAACAACTCATGGTGTAGTCCTTATTCAATCTGTAATTAATTCGACCTCTGAAGGTCGTACAGTGTTTCGTTAATTTTATGAGCCTCATTATACATAACACCAAATATTTGCTATGAGATTTGACTGACAGGTTGTTCTCATGAGTACAAAACACTAAATTGCATTTAATATAACTACTCACAATACTGCTTGTCTGTTGTCAAATTTGAATGTTGGGTTATTATTATATACTTGCCAAATAATATACATTTCTCTCTCCCGGAATGAAATGCCAAAAATTTTCCCGTGAGAAAAAAAATGCTACAATCTATCAGCCAGTGTGCTAAACACATGACACTTTGGGTATATCTTTAATCTTAAATCATTTAACATACGGATTTGGCTGTTTCTACATAATAAAAGACTTTTGGCTATAAAATAAAACTAATTAAGCGATTTAAATGTGTATAAAAATTATCAAGAATTGAAAAATAAACATTTTCACAACCTATACTGAACAATATGTGTCAGCAAAGTGTGTCAATATGTATCAGCCAAAGGAGATAAAACAACAGCCAAAGGAAATCTATGTGTTTTTTTTTTTAAATGCTCTTTTTTAATCATGGACATTAATTCATGTGTATGATCTTTGTTTGTGAAATTAAAATAATTGCAATTGGAAAAATTTGTTGCATAATTATTTACTACCCAATCCCTCTAGTGTGAAATAAAAAAATCGTCATATATCAGCATTGACAATATTTCATGTTGCATAACAATACTTTTTCTACTAATTTTCAATACTTTTTTTTTGCATACATGCATTATAATATACAAGTCATTCTCCTCCAATATTTAAGACAAAAGCTATTATGATACCAAGACAAAAGTTGTGTACACATTTATATAAAAAAATTATATGAATCTGTATTTTCCATACGTATAAAATTCCATTATGTATATCCTTTTATTCCTCATTCACTAGTAATTATCAATGACAACTTAAGTACATAGTATACATATAAAATATACGTAATACATATAAATTAATGTAATATTGGTTAATTTTATTTGAAATATTTGCTGATCTTTGAAGAGATGAATTGATTGGATTATTTTAACAACTCAAATAATACAAGTTTGATCGGAATATTTTGACTTCTGTAAAAAAAAATAATTAAAACAATATAAATATATGCATTAAATATTGCAAACAACAATAATATTATTTATTGCAATCTTTATCTTAATCAGCAGTCCTGTACAAGCACTTATAGAGTAATGAAAGATATGACGAAGAGTTCTATGACCTCTTGCTTTGAATGACTTGACTAGATGCTTTGATATTTATGCTCATCGTTGATGCTTTGACTTAATTTATCCAAATGCTGTTAAAATACTACAGACAAGTTTGACAAAATTGAAAATGAAAAATTTATGAAGGAAACTACTCTAAAACTCGAAATTCTTGATTTCATTGCCTATGGTGGATTGCAAATTCAATTTTAAAAGAAAGAAAGAAATCATTGCTTGTACATTCTTGCAACCAAAGAAAATAAATAAGATGAGTAAATTTTGAAAAATGAAAGAAATGGATAAAACAGTAGGTTAAATAGACCATAATATTTCAACAGTTGAACGATGATTAGAAAATATGCAGTGCAACTAGAACTTGAAATAAAAAGTGAATAAAAAGTAATAGTCCACAGTAATAATATAAAAAAGTATTGGGTAATTCTTGATTTCATTGTCTATGATGAATTGCAAATTCAGTTTTTAAAGAAAGGAATCGTTTGGTCACATAATTTACTTCGACAAACTAAAAAATAAAATATAAAAATATGATTTGAAAAACAAAATAAAAGTAAAATGTGAGGAAAGAAAGAAATGGATAAAACAGTAGATCAAATAAACCATAATTTGAACATTTGAATGATGACCCGTTGAAAGCAGAGCGAACGATCTACAATTAGTATTTGAAATAAAAAGTGAATAAGAGAATAGTCCAGGGAAATAAAAAATGGGGTTATGTCCATCTTTGATTTCATTTTTTTATGATGAATTGCAAATTCAGTTTTTAAAGAAAGGAATCGTTGCACATAATTTACGACAAACAAAAGAAAATAAAAAATATGATTTAGAAAAAAAAGAAAAGTAAAATATGATTCAAAGAAAGAAATGGATAAAACAGTAGATCAATGTTAAAACCATAATTTGAACATTTGAATGATGATTTAAAAATATGAAGTACAACTAGTATTTGAAGTACAAAAAGTGAATAAGTAAGTAATAGTCCACTTGATTTGAAATAAAAAGTGGGGTAATTCTTGATGCTTTTTCATTGTCAAATGATGAATTGCAAATTCAAGTCTGACAAAATTTTTGAAAAATTTATAAAGGAAATCAAACTGCAAATTCTTGAATTTATGGTGGACAAACAAAAAGAAAAGGAAAAAATATGATTTTAGAAAAAAAAAGAAAGTAAATTTTGAAAAATGAAAGAAATGGATAAAACAGTAGGTTAAATAGACCATAATATTTCAACAGTTGAATGATGATTAGAAAATATGCAGTGCAACTAGAACTTGAAATAAAAAGTGAAAAAAGTAATAAGTCCACAGAAATAAAAAGTGGGGTAATTCTTGATTTCATTGTCTATGATGAATTGCAAATTCAGTTTTTAAAGAAAGGAATCGTTGCACATAATTTACGACAAACAAAAGAAAATAAAAAAATATGATTTAGAAAAACAAAGAAAAGTAAATATGACAAAGAAAGAAATGGATAAAACAGTAGATCAAATAAACCATAATTTGAACATTTGAATGATGATTGGAAAATATGAAGTACAACTAGTATTTGAAATAAAAAGTGAATAAGAAGTAATAGTCCACAGAAATAAAAAGTGGGGTAATTCTTGATTTCATTGTCTATGATGAATTGCAAATTCAGTTTTTAAAGAAACGAATCGTTGCACATACTTTACGGCAACCAATAGAAAATTAAAAATAAAAAATGAGTAAATATGGCAAAGAAAAGAAATGGATAAAATAACAGGTCAAATAGACCATAACTTCAACAGTTGAATGATGATTAGAAAATATCTACTAGTACTTGAAATAAAAATTAAAAAATAAGTAATAATCCCCAGAAATAAAAAGGAGGTTACCCCATAGCTTAGAGGATTACGAAACGTTTCGTAGAAATTGAAATTGTTGTGGACAAGTACGGCACCTAGAGGGGCCTGATGGCCGAGTGGCTAGCGCTCTGGCGCTCGGTACCACAGGTATCGGGTTCGAATCCCGGCGTTGCCATGGGTGTTTGTAGTGGTTCGGAATCCACTTTAAACCGTAGGTTCCGGTCCTAATAGGATCGTAGAGCGTTGCGGGGGCATTGTTACTCCGCGTCCGTGGCTTATCTTTAAGTTACACGCCCCCCTGGGTAATGCAAAGTGAGTAACGTCTGTGCAGCCCTTATGGCATAAAAAGATCACGATCTCGCTTGCCAGCTGCATTAGAAAAAAAAGTACGGCGCTAGATTGTAGTGTTGTCGGTTGTAATTTGGTGTGGTTGGGTTGAGGTTTGAGAACACACAGCTTTATTTACACGTGCTAACAATTAAAACGTACAATATTTAGCACATTTAAAGACATCTGATCAAAGATTCGGGGAAGGATTTCACTTCTAAGCTAAACATATTTCCCTCCTGGATGAGAGATTCCAAACTAAACGGTTCTCAGTGGCAGTTCCGGTTACACTGTACTTCCTCTCGGGTGAGAGTCTCGATGCTGCTGACCATTTCTCCTGATTGCCACAGGAGACTCTCTTGCAATGCATAAGAGGAAGCACTATTACAAACTATTATTGCTGTCTTATAATATTCATACTCTGGCATATCGATTATCCAAAAGTAAAAATAATTTTATACCCAAAAGCAATTTGTAGTTTGTTTCTCGGTTCTACATATTTCAACACACACCTCTTGTTCTTTACAACAAGGTTCTGTGTAACATAGGAAATAATCTTCTTACCAGGGTTCGCTGTTACATGGTAACATGCATTTTGTAACAGTGGTAAGTTTAGTAAGTATGGCAATTGCAGCTGTACTCTTTGATGCAAACTAATTGTAACTCTATTGCTCGTTATTCAAGCTTTATTAATCGAATTCCTGGGACAATGAAAGCTAAAATCTGAATAATAATATATAGAAAAGCAACTTTATGGAAAAAAATATTTTTAAATATTTCTTCAGTTTTTACGAACTGTATGCACTTTCGTCTATCTTTTCAGTTCTTTAAATATTTTTATTTCAAGACAATATAAACAATAACAATATACAATTTTTATATATACAAGATATAAACAATTTTTGCAAAATCATTTGTATTAGGAATAATTCACATATGCCTCTATTTTCCGCGTTTTATACATATAACGAATGTTACAATGGAACCAAATTGCTGTTTAGTCTGTATTTGTATCCTTTCTGTATTAGAAAAATGATATTCATGTGTTGCCAGGCATAGAATTGAATAATTATAATCTGATGCTAATTATAATAAAAATGATAAAAACGTAATAAAATTTGAAAATTGAATGACTTGTTTTTTTTACTGTAAAAACTTCATGTCAATCCATGCATTTGTGAATGCTGTCATGCTCATGAGACAATTCCTGTAGTATTGGCTAATTTTATAATATTTGAAATATTTTCTGCTCTTTGATGAGATGAATTGATTGAATTATTTTAACAACTTTAACTTTTCAATTCTTTAAATATTTTTCTTTTAAAACAATATAAACAATAACCACCAATTTTTGCAGAATCATTCGCATTAGGAATGGCTCATATATGCCTATACATTCTGCTTTTTATACATGTAACCAATGTTTTATGTTGTGACCAAATTGCTGTTTAGCCTGTGTTTGTATCCTTTCTGATTTAGAAAAATTATATCCATGTATTGTCTTACATATAATTGAATAATTATAATCAGACACATAAAAAAAATTACATATGTTTACGTAACACATTGACGTCACCGGGAAATACTCGAAAAGCTTTATTAATGTTTTATCTATGAAATGGATAGGTTTGGCTTGTAGCTCTACGGTCATTTTGTGCACACTTTGGGCTAATTAGACAGGGACTTACAGTTTAACGTGGATTCCAAACTACTAACAAACACCTATGACACTAACACGGAATATAAACTAAAATTTCAACATTTATTGACTAGTATTAGGCATTATGTTTTGGAGCATCTTCCATACAATATCATACAAAAGTCCTGCAATTTATGCATGTGCACTATTGCCAGTACCAGTTGCCCATGGATGTGCGACAACAGCTGCAACCTCAACAGTCTTTATAGAAAACGAAGAAATATTATAACACCCTCTTTCATGTGTAATCCCTAAATTTTCGAACTTTCGAATCGCACCATTATGGTCCATACATCTTTTGACTTGGTTTGTCGCTCTACGGTCGTTTTTTGCACTCTTTAGGCTAATTAGATCGGTATATACAATTTAAAGTGGGTTCCGAACCACTAACAAACATCTATGCCCCGGCAAGGATTAGGACCAAAATCCTACGGTACCAAAAGCCAGAGCTCTAGCCAACTGGCCATCAGGCCGCTATGGAATGGATAGGATGTACAGTATTTGTTCCTTCAATTGGAGCTTTGGATTTTGTTAACTGAAATGCTCTGTCGAAATTTTCGAAGAAAAAAAAATACAAAGTATGTATACTGTTGTGTCCAAAAAGTAAGACCAAATTTTCAATTTAAAATTCCCAGGGCTTATGGAATCTCAATTTTTTTTGTTCTGTTTAGGTTGCTGGCACTGTCCTTAACATCTGTGTGAAATTTGACGTCAAAATATTCATTATCATTTGAATTACGCTTCGCTTTGTGAGACGCTAAAACTGATTCCGGCGATTTTTGAAACGTCTGCATTAATTGAGAAAAGAACTTGCATTTAATTTTGTATGCGAAAACATATAGAATGTCGCAGAAGGCATTCTGTGAGCATTCCTATATCGGAAATAAATGTTTAGAAGTGGTATAAACAGTCCAAAGAACACGTTGAAGATGAAGAGCTATCTGGTCGACCATCAACCTAAACCGATGAAGCTCACGCCCAAAAAATTAAAGAGTTGGTGCTTGCAAACAATCGATTTACAATTAGAGACCTTGCTGATGATGTTGGAATTACGAAAGAATCGGGCAAATTCAATTTTGTTCCACAAATGTGTCAAATAACAATTGGTACCGAAAACACTGAATGCGCCAGCTGACGCTGCATTGATTCTTCGTGACTGTTTCGCCAAAAATGAAACACGTGTCATTCCACAAAAAACTGTATTTACACCGTGCGGCTTCTGGCAATTCCCTAAACTCACAAGATCTCTCCTGGGACACCATTTTGAGTCCATTGAAGAGATTCAACGTCAATCTCCGCGCTTTTTGAAGGCTATCCCTGCCTATGACTTTTTAGCATGCATTGAGGATCGAAAAAAAAGCTAACGTACAAAAAGTTAAAAATTTGGTGCTGAAACCGTCGACTTACAATTCGAGACCTTTTCAAACGGATCGGTCAATTCCAATTTGGACCTCAAATGCGTCAAATCTTGATTGGCACCGAAAACACTGAATGCGCCAGCTCACACTGCATTGATTCTTCGTGTTTTTTTTTGCCAAAAGTGAAACCCATATCGTTTCACAACCACTGTATTCACCTGATTTAGCTCCGTGCAACTTCTGGCTATTCCTAAACTCAAAAGACCTGACTCAAAAACCTGGGACACCGTTTTGAGTCGATTGAAGAGATTCGCCGTGCCCTTTGAAGGCCATCCCTGCCGATGACTTTTTAGCCTGCATTGAGGATTGGAAAAAACGTTGCCATAAGTGCATTGTGTCCGGAGGGGATTACTTTGAAGGCGATGAAATAAATTTGGAAGAATAAATAAAGAGTGTTTGAGAAAAAAAAAAAAAAAAAAAATTGGTCATATTTACATAATTTTTGGGCATATGATGTTAAAAGAAAGTCTTTAGACAAGTAATAATGCCATTATATATGTAGACAATACATTGTGTTTTAATTTTTCTTCAGAATTAGAATATGAACTGAAATTTTCACGTAAATTCTCTTTGTACTTATTTTTATTTATAGAGTTATTATCAATTTCTTATCTGCATGACCTTTAATTGATTATAGGGGATCAATTTATTATCTCAATAATATTTATAATTTGGAAATTAAAGGAGAACTTGAATTGCGCATGCATATCTGTTATATTGCACTACTGCGCATGCGATTTGAAAGCAGTTGAAAGCATTTCTAATAAACAAACATGGCTGCCAACTGATGAATAGATGAGGAGTTGACTAACTGTGAAACACGGAAAGCAGAAATTAAACGCTATAGACTTCATTTAAATAAATTAAAATATTTTTAGATTAGTCTAGGATCTTGTACAAAAGAAAAAATGTGAAATGTGCGAGCAATTAATCTTAAATAAAAATACTTTTTTTTTACTAATCAGCTGACTCATCAACGATGATGCAACGAACACACATATACGATCTACGAATCACGAAAGTAAGTTTTCCAGTTTATTTTTATATTAAAAATATTCTATAATGTAGTTTAATTTCTTAACATAACTATATTTAATGCTAATTAATTCTAAAATTCTCATGATAATCTGTTTAAACTTAATCAATTTTCACTCATATATATAAATATATTTTGTAGTTAGATAGATACTCAAACATCATTATAGGCAAAACTTATGTTATATGAATGAAAATCGATTAAGCTTTAATAGATTATCATGGGAATTTTAGAATTAATTAGCATTAAATATAATAAAATATACTATTATTTATATATTAAACTACATTATAGAATATTTTTAATATAAAAAATAAACTGGAAACTTACTTTCGTGATTCGTAGAAGATCGTATATGTGTCTTTGTTGCTCTTTCTCGTTGATGATTCCGCTGATAAATAAAAATGTTTTTTTAATTACATCTAAACACATTTCTTCTAGTACAAGATCCTAGACTAATCTAAAAAATAATTTAATTTATTTTAATTAAGTGTTTAATTTCTGTTAATCCCGTTTCCTAATACGTTTAACTCCTTATCCTTTCATCAGTTTTATTCGAATTATATTACGAATAGTTTTTAATTTTTTTATTGTATATTGATCTATAAACATTAAGATTAATTTCCAGAGAAGAATACCCCCCCCCCCTGAATAATATTCCAAATTCAAGATCATTTGGATTATTCATGTATATTAAATTTTAAGATGTATAAAATAATTTTTTCAATTTACAGGAGTGTGAGAATTCACCCACTCCTCCATTTTTAATAATAAAGATAATGACAACTAGAAAATATTTTTTCACAATTTGATTGTTTTATAAATTACATTCCCTTAACAGGCCTTCGAGAATAAAAATATATATCAATTTCAGAATGGAACATTAAATGATATAATCACTGTTTACATATTCATATTCATTTTCATGACATAGATGGTAGATTGAGTCAAATAATAAGCTAATGTACCACCAAAAAATCATTTGCCAAAAAAGTATTTGTTTACTAGCAACTAGATTGCTATTTGTTTTGTATTGACATGTCTTTAGTGAACAATTTCATTACTAATTAAAAAGATGTATGTATTTTATAGATTTATTTATGTACAACTTTTTTAAATTTTGATTAAATTACTTATTATTTACATATAATTTTGTGCAAGTTTCTTGTATTTAAATATTTCAGATTATATGAAGCAATATTTTTTAAATGAACATTTCTTGTAATGTATAACAACTATGAAAGAGATTTAAGAAACCTGAATTAATTTTAAATTCAATTAATTTTAATTTTATTTTTTAATTCATGACATACTTTAAAAAACAGATTAGTAAAATTTTTGAAAATCTTTACATAATTATGATGAAAATGTTAAAATTGATTCCTACAATATGCCATTTCCTTAAATAAAGAAAAATGTTCTAACAAAACAAACAAATTTATTAAGAAACAATATAGTAAATTTATTTACTCTTGCAATTTATTATAAAGGTGTATAAAATAAATTAATAATTTCACATGAAGCATGCAAGAAAAAAAAAGAAAATTGTAATGATTCAGTTATATATTACTACTTAACTTTTAATTTGCAGACAGCAGAAAGATTTTTAAAGAAGTTAAAAATTATTAACTCTTATACCATTACAAAAAGTCCCCATAAAAAGAGAAAAATTATAAGAAATGAAACAGAAAGTTGTAATCTAAAAAAAAAAAAAAAAAAAAAAAAAAGACAAACAAATATAAAATTAAATCAAATCTTTAAAAAAGTAACTAATATTAAGGATGAAAATGAATAAAAACATATTTCTTGTTATATGTTGTTTTCTTAAATAAAGAATAATTTTCAAAATAAACAAGCAAATTTATTTAGCACTTATTTAATAGTACATTAGTTTATCTGTGTATATTTTCAATTTATTATAAAACTCAATTCAAAATATAAAAAGTTCTATTCAGAAAAATAAATCCATACTAATATAATCAAGTTAAAACAGGAGGGCACAAAATGGATATATTTTATATATAGTTTATTTTTTTTTAAATATTATACTATTAAAAATGCTAATTTTTTCATAGTAACAAATATAATTTACAAATTATTTCTTAAATAATCATATGAAATTCAAAATAGGAATAGAAAATTAAAATACCAACAGAAGCAGGTTAATAAATGGAAAATATTTCTATAGTACTTTTAATTAGCATAAAAATAAAAGAGTTATCAAAATTAAAAAATAGTTTAATATCAGAATTTTAACAATTAAAACAAATTATTTATAGCAAATAGCTTTTTAATATACTTTTTAAATAAAAAATTACTTTGTTTGTTTGTTTTAAATTAATATAAATTTATAATATATATTCTTAAAACTAGACATATGAAAAATAAAGTAACATTAAAATTAGTCATGTTCATTCATAGCACATTTGTTTCTAATCATCAAAACAAATTATGTTCACCAATTTTTAAGTAAAATTTTAAATTTACATTTATTATTACTGTTTTTTTTTTATTAACTTATTGTTATATGTATGTAGATTTGTTTGTGTCGTAATCACAGGCGGCGACAGATTTGGCGGTCTTTTAAGTGCCGCCAATCTACAACGTGGGATTGTATTGAATTTTGAACGCCATTCTGACCCCACGAAAATGGTATCAGGATTTGTAGATTGAAAAAAGAAAAGATGCTAATTTTATTTTTCAGGGGAGCTGAGAAAGTTTTACGTCAAAACAGAAAATGTTCCCAATGTTTCCAATTAATGTAAATTTATTGTAAAATAATGTTCGTAAGTTTGGCTTTATTTAAAGTAACGTCAGTGTACTTGCGTTTTGGGAGTTGTCAAATACAACTGGTTTGAGGGAAGCAGATAATTCCATTTTCAAAAGCTTTGAGAAAGTATTTTGAATTTTGAAAGCGTTTTGATTTTAAATGAAGTGTTTTATAATTTTATTATTTGGAATAAAAATTTTAATTTGTAGATTGCCACCAGGGAAAAACCGCCAAATCTGTAGCTGCGGTTGGCGCGTTTGCTCTGTATTGGCGCAACTGTCGCCAAGATATCGTTAATACGTAAGTACCTACATTTATTATTACTGTTTTTTTAATTGTTATATGTATAATCTTCAATGAGCAAATGCTTTATAAGAAATTTAGAAAGAATGAATTTTTTAATTCACTTTTCTTAATGATGTAGTTTAGATTTTGTACAATTATCCTGTAAAAGCTTACTACCAATGAAACCACTAAACATCTGTATATAATAGTCTTGTTTCATAAAAACAGAAACACAATTTTATTTTAATATTATATTTTAATTAAAAAAATGTATTTAAAAACAATTACAATTGCAATACTTTTAATAATTTAAACAAACATATAACATTACTAAATATATATCTGAATCTAAAATCATGCAGCATTTTAACAAGTACAAATACAGGTACAGGTTATCAATTTTAAATAGCCTTTTGAATTACAAAAAATAGGAAAGAAAAATAACTGAAATATCAATAAAAACAGATAGTTAATTTGAAAATATCTGCATAATATATTTTTCATTAGCATAAACATGGCAGAGAATTTTTCAAAATTAAAAATAAGCAATTATTAGAATTTTAGTAATTAAGTAAACATGTATATACATTTAATTACGTTATTTAAAATTACATTATTTAAATTATTACTTACGTCTAAAGGTAAAACTATATATTTTCAGGGAATAATTTAACTGGGATTAACTTTAATCAAGCTTTCACATTATCTTTATTCGAAATGAATAGATGTTTTAGATGGAGAGAAAAGCAGATATTTAAATTGAAACAAAAACAACAATGCTAGTCATAACAAAGCAGCTGCAAATAGAAATGTTCTTTTTTAAAAAAAAATTTTTTTTTTGATTCCTTGCATGTTTTTATACTTCATTTCTTTTAACATTTCGTGCTGCCTGATTGTCACATAAAGATTAATAGCAATTATCAAGTGGAGCATAAGCATATATAAGTAATACATTTTGAAATTTGTTTGTATTAAAAATATATAAGTTTTTAATAAAAATAAGCTTTTTCTCCCTAGCGCGCATGCTATGAAACATTATTACAGATTGAGCTCTGAGAAAAAAAACGATTAAAAAAAAATCTACATTTTAAAATTACATTTGTTAAATCTTTCTTATCGAGAACTGGGTATTTGCACTTCTATATCATCACTCAGCTCCTCGTATTCGAGATTTTGTTTTGCCGCTGTTTTAATTTAACGGAAGTGAAAGCGGACGCTATGCAAAAACTCATTTTAAGCTTCCCATTAAATTACCGTTTCTGATGAGCGCATGCGCAGTGGTATCATGCGCCAAATAGCGGGAAAAGTGAAAGCGGGTGGCTTCCGCTATGCAAAACCTCTCTAATAATATTTATTATCAATTTATTATCTAAATAATCATTATTATTTTAAAATTAAAATAGAACTTAAAGATATAGCCTATCGTATGCTTCTACTTAGAATTCTTGAATAACAGGAAACAATGTTATTGTTTTTTTCCCTTCTTTTATAGGTATACATGTTTCTATATTAAATTCGAGAAGGATATATACAAATGGTAATTCTTAGATTTTAATTACATGTTATTACAGAATTAATATGTTTCTGTGTATAATACTAAACTCATAGGCACTGGATCTCAATTTCAATTCAATTTTTAATTGTATAAATATTTGAAATCTCAAATGTTAGGATTTTATAATTTTAGTTCATACAGGCAACACAGAATTAAAGAGGTTATTTAAAAGTCAAACAGTGCTGCCTTTTTATCAATTTTATTTCAGTAGACATCAAATTATTGAGAGGAGAACGGTTTTCACGTTTCATAGAAATACAACCGTCTTCGGGACATTAAATATCAATTAGTTATTGTGCTGTTTCTGCTTTTATTTTATGCAGAATTCTAGAGATTGACCATGATGCACTTAAACTTCCTTTTCTATATATGTTGCTGGACTATTCCTCATATCCAGAAGACTCCTATTGGATTCTTCTGAATATTGAGATTTTTTTAATTTCCTCAAATATTATGATTTTTAATACATCAAATATTGTGATATTTAATAACTCGAATATTATGATTTTTGATTAATTAATTTTATTTAATTTCCGCAAATATTATGAATTTTTAAATTTCATTCATATAGGCATCACATAATCAGAAGATTAACTTTTGATTAATTAATGATTTGGCCATGATCCACTCCACGATCCGCCATGATTATTTGGCCATGATCCGTCATGATAATTTTAATTTGGCCATGATCCACTCAATCCTCCTTCTCTGTACACGCTGCTGGACTATTCATTATTTCCAGAAGACTCCTGTTGGGATCTTCTGAATATTCTGATTTTTAATAACTCAAATATCAAATATCTTTTTGATAATATAGGTATCACATAATCAGAAGAATAACTTTTGGTTAATTAAAAGACAAACAACAGTGGTGCATTTTTATCAATTTTATTTCTTTAGGCATCAAATTACTGAGAGGAGAACGGTTTCCACCTTTTTAAAAAAATACAAGCATCTTCGAGATATTAAATATCAATTAGTTATTGTGCTGTTTCTGTTTTTATTTTATGCAGAATTTTTTGAGACTGGCCATGGTCCACTCAATCTTCCTCCTCTATGCATGTTGCTGGACTATTCATCATTTCCAGAAGACTTCTGTTGGGGTCTCCGCAGGTGTAGCCGTCTTCGCACCTGTCACCCCTCACGGTGAGGCAGGTCTCTCCTGCACACTAAGATAGCACAAAGAAGAAAGTTAAAATCACAAACATGGCAATTTTAAAAAAAATAAGTATAGCATTTTTGAATTTCTTCAAAACATTACCAAATGAGGTTGGCTTGGTTTATCCCTCTACAGCCATTTTATGCACAAATTGGGCTAATTAAACCGGTATCTACAATTTAATGTGGATTCCAAACCACTAACAAACATTCATGTCACAGTTAGAATTCGTACCTGAACCCTGTGGCATCTACGGCCAGAGAGCTAGCCAATTGGCCATCAGGCTGCAATTAAATTTCAGATGAACTGTTACAATAGTTTATAACGTTTTTTTAGTTTTGTGCTAATCAATAGAAATATCAGACAGTTATTTTTGTCACATAATAATTTCATTGAAAATAAAACAGCATCAATATTCGTATAATACATGCCTTTAATGATAAAGTTTAAATGATCTTGTACTTTTTATTGCATTTTATTATTTTGAATACAAATTATTTGTTATTTAATTTGTTTAATGGGCCTTCCAGAATTAACATTAGTATTAACAAATTTTTAATAATCCCGCACTTTTTATTGTATCTTATTGTTTTTCGAAGCACCCAATTTGCTATTTTGTGTATCTATCAAAAACAGTATTGGTATTAACAGGATTTAAAAATCTTAGAAAAGCTCTGTCATTTTTATATATCTTATTAATTAATGTGCAAGGTGGTTATAATTAAACTTTCTCTGTAAACCGCATCCTATTGCTGTGTGCGTGACTCATCCTACAGATATGTGTGGACATCCTACGAGTAGTCCAGAAAGGGATAGAGGTAAAGGGGTAGCTTCTGTTATGATTGAGCGAATAGAAGGTAGAAGTAGGACTTGGCTCCGAAGATCTCTTTACAGTCATATTAGACTGGGATCTACAATTTTAAGTGGATTTCGAACCACTAACAAACATCCATGTCATAGATAAAATTTGAACTTGAAGACTGTGATACCAACGGCCAAAGCGCTAGCCATATGACCATCAGGACGCTACCAACTGAGGAGTTATTTCCAATGAAAGTCCTTCTTATAGGCATTATTTCCCTTATCCTATCTATCCATCATGATTTGGAATTATTCCATCCGTACTTTTTAAGTCCTCAAGATATTTTTTTAGCATCTACCTTCAGTAATGATGAAAACCTCATCATTAAGTTCAATGATGAATGTTTGATGTATATTATAAGATTATTTGGCTTGGCTTGTCGCTCTTCTGTCATTTTGTGCACACTTTAGGCTAATTAGATCGGGACATACAGTTTAACGTGGATTCCGAACCACTCACAAACATTCAAGCCACCGTCAGGATTCAAACTTGAAGCATGTGGTAACGAAGGTCAGAGCGCAGATTGTTAGAAGGATATGCAGCAAAACTCTCCAACTGCTTATAAAATTGTATAACCACATGTAAATGGTGTTTGAAAATGTTCAGACACTACAAAATGTCTTTGTTAATGCTTATATTTATGTTTAATGATAAATATAGAAGTTGCGATCCCTTTTTTGCTTTTAACATATGTTGTTGTTGTTGTTGTTGCTTATCCCCTTGATTTAGAATCCTAAACCAAGTCCAGTAGATCATGCTGCATCAATAGATCGTAAACTGTCCTCCCCTCATTCAACAGTTATCTCACAGAGGCACCAATACAATCTATGAGAGGAGAGGGAGACGCGATGGTCGAACAATGACAAAGGGCATATGTCTTCTCGTCTCCATTGAAGGTGAGACTCTTAATGTGGCCAGTCCTTAGTCTAGCTAAAGCCGTTTGAGCAGGTCTAGGACAGGAGCACTGCATGGACATACCAGGATATTTAGCGGCGTACCATGCATGAATTGGTGGCGACCTCCAAGATGTATTCACTCTGGCTTTTAACATATACGTTTAAGCAATGTCTGTGGAGCGATTTCCATTGAAAGTTCTTCTTAAATACATTATTTCTCTTTTCCCACCTATTCGTCATGATTTGGAATAATTCCATCCACACTTTTTAAGTCATTTTTTTTTAGCATCTACCATCAGTAATGATGAAAGCCTCATTAGGAAGTTCATTGATGAATGTTTGATGCATCGGATCCGATTATTAGGTAGATAAGTAGCAAAACACATCAACAGTTCATAAATTTATGTAATCGCAAGTAAATGGTGTTTGAAAAGTATCAGACACTACAAAATGTCTTTGTTTATTCTTATATTAAGTAAGCCATGCAATATTGCTTGTTGGATGATCTAGCTTTTGGATTTTCTAAAATGAGTTTCTACTAATATAACTTAGTCACCTATCTCATCCCACTTCCTAAAATGAGTTTTCAAAGAATTTTTAGTCCATTTATAATTCAAACCACCTATGAATACAGCCGGGAGTCACTCGAGTTCACTGTTCTCCTGGTCTTATTTCTTGTTTCAGAGATTTATATGTTTCTTGTTTCAATGGCTTGTGGGTGGCTGACAAAATGAATAATTAATCAACTTCGTCGATATTGCACAAATTGTAGCGCAACGCTACAATGTTGTTCATTATTGATTTTCAACTGTGTAGCTATTAATAGAGCTAATTCCTCCTCTTCAAACACCGAGATAATCTCGATCGTTCCTTCTCTTGAACAAGAATCAATTAAATCATGCGCAGCAACAGATATTTTAGAATCCATATCCAAAATACCTACCATAATCCTATACCCAACTTCAATCGACTTTCTTTGCGAGGCCTGGTTTGCAATACTTTCTATTCAGATATTCCAAAGACATGCGATCAGCTCCCTTTTCACTTGATTCAATCTTGATGTTGTAGACCTTCTTGTAATCAGAGGAACGTAATGTTGCACTGATATTTTCAAAATATGTAATTTTGTTCATTTTTTTTCACCATTTTAAGACAATTATTGAAGACTAAAAAATACTTTCTATCGTAGCATTTAGATTTCGCGTATTGTTATTTTATAAGTGTAAACTGTATTTTTTATGCTTGTTATTAAAGTAGTTTTTTTTTAATTTTCTTTACCAATTTCTACATTCTGGATTCATGACATATTTCTAAAAAAATGTTTTCATTTCGAATTTCTGCAAATAATATAATTTGCAACAAATAATATTATCCAGACAGTTAGTACTTAAGGAAAATGGAGTCAAGAGCCAATTTTTTTATATAATCATTCCACAAAAAATACTTATTTATCACCTACTGTTTATTTTTTGTTATGAGTTGAAGAAATTTTGAAGTTTAATTTGTATTTATTTGGATATGATGAAATTAATTACTGAAGTATTTTATTGATAAGTATAATTTTACCAAAGCAACATTAGGATTCTTAAACATCAGACTATAATGAGATAGAATCCCAGAGAAGCACTGGAAAATGTAAGATATTTTTGATGTATTGAATAAACCATATCACGGCAATCAGCGTATTATCAGTTGCATTCTGTAAAGCTCGCCTACAAATGGACCGATACAGAAATCTATATGGTTAAAACTAGGATAAATTAAATTGTATATATGGAGTTCAAAAAAATTCGGGAATTGTATAATGTAATCTTCGTACAAAGTGCTCAATTTTGTGAAGCTTCATAAAAGAATAACATATTTCATACTAACAGAACCCGGCATATGTTGTCCTGCCAAAAATTAATGCGTTGTAGAATATGACATATTGCGAATATATTCTCCATGTTAAAATCAGGGCCGGAATTTCCTATAGGCTAATTGTGCTTCAGCCTAGGGCCTCAAGATCAAGAGGGACTTACATTCAAATTGTTAGCAAAATTAGAATTATACTATTCTAGAAACAGTAAACACTAAAACGCTGAATCAAAAATAAGGAGAAATTCTACACATATGAATAATAAATAAACATAATAAATAATTTATAAACTTAAAAATGGGAGGTGAAAGTGCCTCATAATTGGAATAGCCTAGGGCCTCTTTTCATCTAAATCCGCCCCTGGTTCCAATACATGTGCATACTCATTTTTATGGATATCGTTTGAACGGTATATAAGATGAAATGCTGCAGCACCTTCTGGTGGCAAGTAACAATAAAAACGATAGCGCGAATATATTTTAAATACTCAAATACATATTATTACCAATTTTCATAGCGATTGATTCAGCGGTATTGAATTTGATATACTGCAGCACTATCTGGTGGCAACTTTCATCAAAGAGAATAGCATAAAAACATTCTCCATGTATACACAAAAAATTTAATCAAAATCGGTCAAGCCTTTAGGAGGAATTCAGTGGAAAACACACACAGAAAAATTATACGTATAAAGAAGATAATGTACAAAACCTAATATACAAATTTTAAAACGTATACGGCGATGAATGTTAAACAGTTTTGATATTGGCAAACATCTAAATATAATACATTTAACTGACTGCTTTTTTACTTCTGTCGTAAATTTGATGAAACGAATTTTGATTCCAAAAACATGTATAAATCAGAAATACTTTTCCCGTATATTTAACATTCTGCAAGAAATTCGAAGAATGTAAATAAGACGTGCGAAAGGAACACATGGCAGGGTGACAATCGATAAGAAGGGATGGAAGATAGAAAGGATGACAATCGATAAGAAGGACAATTGACAGGAAGAGATAGAAGATAGGAAGGATGACAATCGATAAGAAGAATGACAATTGATAGGAAGAGATAGAAGATAGAAAGGATGACAATCGAAGGGAAGGGATAGAAGATAAGAAGAGGGACAGTCGATAAAAAGGGATGGGAGATAGGAAGTGTGACAATCGTTAGGAAGGGATAGAAGATAGGAAGGATGGCAATCGATAGAAAGGAGTAAAAGATAGGAAGGATTAAATCGATGGGAAGGGATAGAAGTTAAGAAGGGTAACAATCGATAGGATGGGATAGATGATAATAAATGTGACAATCGATAGAAGATAAGAAGGGTGACAATCGATAAAAAGGGATGGAAGATATGCAGGACGACAATCACGTCGAAGGGGGTACTAAGAAGAAGAAACACACTCACGACGACACAGCGGTGACGACAGTCAAAAGCTTTTTCCGAAACTGTATCCCCCTCCAATTAAAAACATTTAAATTTTTCATATTTTAAGACTATTAGACACTTCAAGGTGTAGTCAAAAAAACAAATGAAATCTGTTGACAAATCAACAGAATTCAAGTTACATCACATAATAAGAATAATTTAGAATTAAGATCTGATTCGGAAGACAGCCACAAAAAGAGGTGAGAAATATATTTGAAAGCCACAAAAGTTGCTGGGTTTCGGTTAGTCAGAGGACAAAGCTTGAAAAGGGAGACATCGACAAAGATCAATAAAAGAAATTATAGAATAGGCAAGGTGATTAAAAGGGAAAGCATGGCTGATAAGCTGGATTCTCAAATATTAAGTTCATAGATCGCAAAACATTAACCAATTAAAAATGGACATTAGGCTTCTGATTGGCTGACGTTTTGCGATGAATAATCTTAGTAAATAATGTATTTCCTGCTAAAATCAAACAATTGAATTTAGAATTAGGTCGGGATAATAGTATATAATACACAACAGGTGCTTTTATAGGAACATAGGCATACAAATTTTATGATGGAAAAAACATAAAATAAAAACCGAAAGAAAAAGGGTTTTTTTTTGGCTGCGTATTTGTGAAAGTCCTTCTATGCAACAAATAGTCCATTAACGGTTGTTGAAGTGAGGATAGTGTCTTTCTGGTGTACTTTCACAGGTAAATGTCTTTCTAAAATAAATTGCTTTTCAAAGGGGAAAAACCCCCAAAATACTACCATCAGGCACCCTGAATATCGCTTCGAGACGCTTAAATACACTTAATAATCATCGTATTTTCTAATTTCTGAAAGCAGTGAGGGCAACAGATATCAACACATTACCCTATCTCTATAATATATATATATATATATATATCTATATATATTCCTACTCTTCATTAGATCTTATTTGGTGCTCAATGTTTTGTTAAGACGCCTAAATTGTTAATGCTTTTAAACAAGTACGTTTCAAAATATGTAAGAACTTCGAAAACTCTTACCAAATGAATATTCAGCACAAGAAAATATCATTGGTGTATTTTAAAAAATATTAGTTTCTGATTTGTTTTATATAAAAAAAAATATTTTACCTTCATACATATTGGGCAGCAATCACACTGATCCATATAGGACCCACATTGGCAGTCCTCTTCAACACAAGTTTGGCAGCCAGCATCACAATTTCTTGGCGACGTACATTCCACTTTAATTACCCTGAAACAATTGACAACATTAATTTATCCAAGTACATGCAAATAAACAAGATTTACATGCTTACACTGATTACCACTATAAATAACACACCAAGAAGAAGTTATCGATCTGTTACGAAACTTGGCGTAACGATTTGTATCAAACGTTTATGCAAATGATTGAAATTGTAGCATGATCGCGATTTACTTAAAGCCATTAGAAGGCTTTGATATGCGTCCACAGTTGTGCATGTAAAGTCGCCTTGCAATTTATTGTAAATAGTTTTATCTTCTGCAGAAGTATGCCATATCGCCACAAATGCCTTTACACCAATGTGACTTGGATTATTAAGACGGATTGGTCAGCTCCATCTGTAATTTTTACAAAATTGTAAGGATGTGTTGGCCCTACAGACGATAGTGAATTCACATACATTGCCTTCTGAATTTGATACCCTTTGTCTATTAATAACCGAGAAGACCACCTCAGCATCCGACTAGTATTCATTCAGCCAACTGCTGTGATTCGTATACAATCAGTGCGATTTATACAGGTCCTAGTATGCCTTATCACCTCAGATGCATTTACACCAATGTGACTTAGACTACAAAGACGGATTGGTCAGCTCAGCCGTTCTTGTAAAATTGTATGTGTTGGCCCTAGGGACGAGAGGGAATTCATTGCCACTTTAAATAACACACCAAAAAAAAAGCTAAGGTGTAAGGTATCTCAGGGCTGCCCCATCAATATTAACATAATTTCTTGACTCACCCGATTTGGAGTTTCGTCATCGATTGGGTTCACGAAGTGGGCAAAGTAGAAGATAGGCCTATCTAGGGCCACGTTGTAATAATTGGTAAATGAGATATCACAAGGACACCATAAGAAACCTGCAAGATTCATTGCCCAACCGTTTTGCACAGTGCATTCAAATTGGTGGTGACATATCATAGTGGCACTTGTATTTCTTTTGGAGTTTTTAATGCGATAAATTAAATTTCGCAATTTTGTACTCACACACTTGCATAAATATCACAAGCAAACATGTGAAATTTCAATCAATTTTGGCAAATCTTTCTTGATGTGCTGTGTTTGACAGCAATAAGTGCGTTTCTTATATATTTGAGCTATGTAATGCTTACATTTAGTTGGCCTACGGCATCTACATATAGATAGTTGGCCTATGATATTTACGCATATTTAGTTGGTGTATGATAGTCACGTATAGTTAGTTGGCCTATGATATTTACATATATTCAGTTAGCCTGTGATATTTACATATAATTAATTGGCCTATGATATCTACATATACTTAGCTGGCCTTGATAATATGCCGATATCATATTCGAATTAACTATATGTAATAATATTTGCATATACTTAGTTGCTTGTAATATCTACATATAGTTAATTGGCTTATGAATCTGCTTTATTAGCCCCTTTATAACACTTTTATTCCTTGTGCCATCTTAATTTTGAGAAAATACTTTTAAGATATATATATATGGATAATTAAAACCATACATTTATTTTCCAATTCAATAGAGGATCATATTAATTTAAAAATTAATTGAACTTATGCCCGGCCTATATATGAATCTTTAGGCATTGTTCTATTATCAAAATTCAAATTGAGCATCTTAAGTTAAAAATTTCCTCCCACTATGTTAACTTAATCTTTTTTCATAACTTAGGAGCTATCAAAATTCATTGATTACATATCAGTTTTCGATTTAGATGTCGCATGCGTTTATTTTATGCTTTGTCTGTATTTACGTACTGGTTGTTACGTGAAATCAAAAACATTAATCTAATTTTCCAATCAAGATATTTTTTCCCCACAAGATAGTGGTTGCAATTCTCGGTACTTTGAGATGAAAGGCTTATTTACTTTATGAGCGAGTGTTGTGATGAACAGTTTTCTTGGAAACATTCGTGACAATGGGATTAAAGAGAAAGTCAAAGCAAACAGTAAGGGGCAAAATAACGATAGTTAGAAATAAGCGAAAAACATTTATTATACATAAAGCAAAATTTATTTTTGTAAGTCTAAAAGAAATCTAAATACAAGTCTGAACTTACAAAAAAATAGTATAATTGACTCAATCTTGAACTCTTAAATTGACTCAATCTTGAACTCTTAAATTGACGGTTAGAAATTTGCACTTAATTTCTGAAAACCTAGTATTTATGGCTACAATTATTTTATATTTAAGACTCCAAAAGCCAGCTTTGACGCAAATCAGATTTTCAGATGCTTATAAAAGTCTGTTCGTTAGGTTTCAAAGAATAACTTTTGTATTAAAAAACCAGCAAAACGTCTCCTACCTAAAGAGTTTTTACAAAATTGAAGAATCTAACGATGAAAATATAAAAATTTTCGTTTTGTATGTTAAGTACATTATGAACAGCTGACCTCAGCTGTTCCTTATGTATTTGTATGTTAAGTACACTATTAACAGCTCACCAATGAGTTATAAGGTTAGGGTGTTGCCTTACAGAGTTGACTTTTAAGCCTCTTATTAACGTGCTATTTGAAAGAAAACGTGGACAACATCCATAGGGCAGCCTGACTGTCGACGCGAGTCTTTTGTATGCTTTGTCACAATTTCCATCCAATCCTCTCATTTCTAAGTGAAGTGGTTGTAAAGGACGCCAAAGTCAGATTTCGTAAATGCCAGTGGACCCCGAATTGGGAGAGGTGATATTTATGGATGGGTAATTTATGGTTGGTGAAGAGGATTGATCAATAATTTCTTCAACAGAAATATAATTGTACTACATCTCCAAGTGGTAATTAAAACAACTACTTCCATAAACACTTCTGTTACTTAGTCGATCGTTTTAGGAACATTAATTCACTAATAAATTATCCTTTATTAAATTTACTGTGAGGTTTAATTTATTAATTCTATTAATAATGAAATCACAATACAAAGATTAATCTAAAACTAAGTTATAGTTCCTTTCTTCTAAACCAGAAATGCACAGACAGCTGCCAACCTCACCATATGCCATATATATTATATATGTGTATATGTATATATATATATATATATATAATATATATATATATATATATGTACATGTGTATATATGTATATGTTGCATATATGTATATATATAGAGAGAGAGGGAGACGCCCATTCATATTTTGATGAAAAATTAGGACGTAAAATATGATATCACTCTAATACAAATATATCACATGAATACGAAACATATAAAAAAACATATAAAACATATTTTAAAATATAAGCACATTTTATTCATCGTTTTTTTCATTTATTGCAAAATAGAATATACGAATATATTTAATAATGCTCTAGCCTGAATACAACGTTTTAATGACAATTTTTTTTTCTTTCTTAAGAAAAAAAAAAAAATTTCCAAAACTTCAGTTATCTTGCTTATCAAGACTTAAATGCCTGTTTCAAGAACCCATTACTTTTTTGTTGCTGAAAACATGTTCCATTTCAGATTTGCTCTCAACAAAGTAAACTTGGATACTGCTAGACAATGCATTAAAATGCACGAGCCTATTTTTGTCAGCGCATCAGCGATGAGAAAACATTGTTGGATATAAATAGCAAGAAATAAACAAACAGAAACCTTCTGGCAGATCACTGTTGAGCTTTATTGCTACAAAAATTGGACTAAAATCGAAAACACTCATTGAATCAATACAATATCATTTATCACATTTTTATATATAGATATGTAAGATGGTTACATTTTTTTCATCATCCAGTGGAGTGTACAATAGAATAATCAAATTGTTTTATGGCCAGGAGTCAATCAGTGTTACTTTTCTACATATTCGTTAACATAGAGACATTTTTCAAACTTGTTGGCGAGTTTTCCAATACCTTCTTCATAATGAGTGTATGCCTATATTAAGATAGATCTTCGAGGAATTTTGGAGATCTTTGTTGCCAAACCACTGATTTAGCCCTCGAAAGAAGTGAAAGTGACTAGGTGACAAATTTGTGCTATACGCCGTAGAATCGAACACTTCCCTTTCAAATTGTGCAACAAGCAGATTGGTTACCGCGACAGTATGCAGCCGTGCATTATCAATGGGGCAAAATAATTCCATCCATAAACATAACTCATTATCCTATAAATGTCTGTTGTGCTATTCAATTCCGCCTACAGAAAACGAATGATGATGTCCAAATCGTACTTGGTGGGAAAATCACTCTTCTATCAAGTTAATGGACCTGCAGCTCAAATCCAGTCGTTAACATAAAGACATTTGTCAAATTTGTTGGCGAGTTTTCCAATAACTTCTTCATAAGGAGTGTACGTTTACATTGAGATAGATCTTCGTGGCATTTGTTAGATCTTCGTTGCAAAACAGTGATTTAGACTTTGAAAGAGGTGAAAGTCACTTAGTGACAAATATGGGCTGTACGCCGTGGAATCGAAAACCTCCCATTCCAATTGTGCAAGAAGTTGCTTGGTTACTCTGACAGTATGTAACCATGTATTATCAATGGATCAAAGCAATTCCACCAATAAACACAACCCATTCTCTAATTCATGTCTGTTAATCTGTTCCCTTGTGTCTACAGAAAACGAATGATGATGTGCAAACCATACTTGTTGGGAAAAATCAATCTTTGCTATCAAGTTAATGGACCTACAGCTCAGTTCCAGTTGATGTTTGAACTCGTTAGCGACAGATTTTATAGTGAAGACGCTGCACAACGATTCAATGCGTAAATCTGTCTAGTTTAACTCGGCCTTGACACGTTATGTATGTATCTTGGTGGAAAAAAAATAGTCCTCGCATGTACAGTTGTTGCTTAGACTTGCTTTGAATATAAGTTATTAAACAAAAATATTATCAAACAAAGTTTTGAAAGTTTATTGTATTGCTGCAATTTAGCTTGAACGCATTTTTCATTACCATTTACATTTTACTTTAATTATTTATAATTATTTAGTTTTTAATACATAACAAAAAATGAAACTACAAAACTTTTGGATAAGGATAATTAATTTCAATCAAATCGTTAATTACTCATTAAACAATTTTAAATACTTGACTGAATACCCAAGAGCATTAAGAACATGTTTTGATATACATTCGAAGTAATTTTTTATGGGCCTATTTTGTTACACTTTTCATGCATAAAATATTTTAACTCCTGCTTTGGGAAAATTTTATATTTTCAAATTCTTGTCAAATATGTTATATTGGATTAAAAAATTTGATTATTTAAGATGCATTTTAATGATTTTTCACAATTTTGAAGCAATGAATCGAACATTCAAGATTTAGGATTAATATCCTGATAGAATTCGGAATCTCCTATTTTACCCAAATTTTCCACTAATTAATTTAAAATTTCGTTTACATTGCCAATATACATTTACGATGGTAAATTTTAATTGGGGTAATAAATTTGATTATGAATAAATGATGAATTGAATTTGAATTTAAATTTTCGTTTGCAATGTTAATATACATTTACAATGGTAAATTTGAACTTGAATAAAACCGAAATTGAATTTGAGTTTAATTTCTTTTTTGCAATATCAATATACATTTACGATGATAAATTTGAATTGGGGTAATAAATTGGAATTGGAATAAAACATAAATTGAATTTGAGTTTAAATTCTTGTTTGCAATTTATACATTTACGATGGTAAATTTGAATTTGGGTAATAAATTTGAATTTGAGTAAATGATAAATTGAATTTGAATGTGAATAAATAATAAATTGAATTTGAATTAATTTTCGTTTGCAATATCAATATACAATTACGATGATAAATTTGAATTGGGGTAATAAATTTGAATTTGAATAAAAGATAAATTAAATTTGAGTTTAAATTCTTGATTGCAATGTCAATATACATTTACGATGGCAAATTTGAATTTGGGTAATAAATTTGAATAAAAGATAAATTGAATTTGAATTTGAGTAAATGATAAATTGAAGTTGAGTGGGAATAAATAATAAATAGAATTTGAATTTGAGTAAATGATAAATTGAATTTGAGTGGGAATAAATAATAAATAGAATTTGAATTTGAGTAAATGATAAATTGAATTTGAGTGGGAATAAACAATAAATAGAATTTGAATTTGAAATTGAATTAATTTTCATTTGCAATATCAATATACATTTACAATGGTAAATTTGAATTGACCTACTTCAGAAGAGCTCGGATAGCATACGCCTTCACAAATTAACGAATGAAATAAGTTTTTCTTTTTCAAGATTCTTCATCTTATTATTATTATTATTAACAGCACATTAAAAGTTTTTTCCTACTGTTTTGAAGATGAAATTTGGAATTCTTAATTCTTTATGTTACTGAAAATTTTCCTTTTTTTAGGACTCTCAATGATATCTGGCTGAATAATTGTTTTTTTTTAATTTAAATATATTCGATAACAATTCTGCTATAAATCGGCGTCTCAATAATCTTAGGTTTTCTTTCTTAATCTTAAATCACAGCTTTATTTTCTAACAATGATTCTCTTCCTTGTTGGCATCCTTTATATTTATTTATTTGTTATTCTACTATACTTTTTATAAAGTTTTATGATAAAAAAAACATTTGAATTCCTTAAACCAATTAATTTATTCAACTTTTTTTAGTAATATAACCTTTTTCTGTAGGCAAATTAATAATTAATTTATAACTTTTTAACAATGCTTACCTGATACTTTCATTGAAATATTCCATTTATATAAACAAATATTGGATGAAAAACGTTTAAATATTATAAACGAAAGATTTTATGTAATATGGCAACTTGTGTTTGAAAAAGTATTTCTCAATTACTGTCGAAAATTAATGTAATGTAAAGCGGATTTCTTACTATTATTACTATTGCAAATGGAAATCATGTAATAATGTAATGCAGTGACAAATTTAACACACTAAATCGTATGCGAACACTTTCGTGATATTTATTAAATATTTTTTTTTTTGAAAATTTTTCAAAATTTAATTATAATATTACTATAATTTGATTATATTATCATTATTTGATTTCAAAATTTGAAAAATATTATATCTAATACGCCATGCTCTATAAAGTGGAATAAATTGCAGTTCATTTCATATTAAAACTGAAACTTAAATAATTTCATTTGAAATTTTAAATTGTATTTATTTATGATTGTATTATAATGAAAATAACACATTGCTGATCACAAAATTGTTATAGAGAGTGAGAAAATGATATAATTAAGTATATACACTATCTGGAAGAAAGTGACGGGACACACCTCGAAAAGTAGAAAAGTCGACAATACAGCTGACACATGCGCAATAATAGGTATCACGTGTCAGCCATATCCTATGCATACTCTGTGGAGTCGACTATAGCTGTTTTTTGTCAAGATGCCGCCACGGGAAGAGTTGTCTGAGTTCGAGAAAGGTGTGTTGGTTGGATTGCATCTTGCCAAGGTGTCAATTAGGGAGATATCCCGTCTCCGTAACTGCTCAAAATCAACTGTAGCACGTGTTGTGTGTCGCTACAAGGCTGAGGGACACTGTCAGAACAAACCCCGAAGTGGACGACCTACAGTTCTCACCAGCAGGGACCGGCGGGTGCTCGGCAGGGAGATTGGAAGTAACCGTCAAACATCCATGGATAACATCGCTAATGAGTTTAGACAAGCCACAGGTGTGGCCGTTTCGACCAAGACTCTTCGTATCGAGGCCCATAAGTTAGGTTACATTGGACATTCGGCGGCCCATAAGCCTTTGATTAAGAAAACCAACAAGAAAGCGCGCTTTAGATGGGCCAAAGACCGCCGTACTTGGACTCTGGATGACTGGAAACGCGTCCTTTGGAGTGACGAGTCACAATTTATCCTTTTCCGTTCCGATGGACGTGTTTGGGTATGGCGTTTATCAGGAGAACGCCTTTTGCCCGAGTGTGTCGTCCCAACTGTAAAGTTTGGTGGAGGAGGTTTGATGGTATGGGCCTGTTTCTCCTGGTATGGGGCTGGCCCACTGGTGAAAGTTGATGGTGCGATGAATGCCGAAGATACTGTGATATTCTCGACAATCCTGTCCTTCCTACCTTGTGGGCAACGTACGGTATGGATGATTGCTGGTATCAAGACGACAACTCGACATGCCATGTTACAAGGAGGACTCTTGATTGGTATGTGAACAACAACGTTAAACGCATGGAGTGGCCGGCGCAGAGCCCTGATCTTAACCCAATTGAACATCTCTGGGACGAATTGGACAGTCGGTTGAGGGCCTGCACCCCACTCCCCAAAAGCAAGCCTGAACTATGGAACTTCCTGCTAAACATTTGGAAGGAAATTCCTCTTGCCACTATGGTTAATTTAGTGGAAAGCATGCCCAGAAGGGTTGCAGCTGTGATCGCAGCCAAAGGAGGCCCTACCTCCTATTAATTTTAATAAATATGGGTTTATGTCGTTATAGTGTCGTGTCCCGTCACTTTCTTCCACATAGTGTAATATTGATATATTGATAGTATACTATATTGATAGTACATAATAAGTATACGGCAGATGATTGTCATTTTTTTGCATGGCCTGGGGTCATGTGATAGCCAGTACGCTAAGAGCTTTTAATAACTTTCACAAATCTGCGCATCCAAACAATGCTTAATGTATTAATTCAAACAATTATTATAATAGCACACAAACAATATTTTAGCTATCAACTTGGTTCAACTGATATTAATATACTTTATGGCATTATATTTTAAGCGACAACATGTCCATAAATATTATTTAAATTTACAAGAAGCGTTAGCTCTTGTCATATTTTATAAAAAAATTTCCAAGAATTTTGATGATTTTAAGCATTTAAAAAATATCAAGATATAAAGGTAAAGTTTGATTCTTAAATTTTATTTAAATTCCATGCACTAAAAATTTTCAAAACTAAAGTTTACATAAAGATAGAAAGGTAAAGTTTGATAATATTTTTGAAGTTGATAATATTTTTATATATATAAATAATTTTAATAATTTCTCGAATATTTTAAAGTTGAGAATATTTGTATCAAGATATAAAGGTAAAGTTTGATTCTTAAATTTTATTTAAATTCTGAGCATTAAAAACTTTCAAAAATTTTTAATAAAAAGCGTTATTTTTTTTTTTTTTTATTTTTTTACAAAAAAAAAAAAAATCCCAAGAATTTTGATGATTTTAAACTTTAAAAAAATCTTCATATATAGGTGAAGTTTGATTCTTAAATTTTATTTAAATTCTGCGCATTAAAAACTCACTTAACTGATACTTACACACAAAAATTATTTTACACTGAAATAAAAATACAATAAAGCTGCATTTAAATCTCTATTGGAAATCAATAATGTGTTCAAAATGTGGGCTGAACACATCACTTCATGTAGTTATATTGAAGAATTAGCAAAAAAAAAAAATAATAATAATAATAAAATAAAATCGTAAACGATCAACGATCATCAATGAATAAATGACATAAATGTTATCTATGACAAAAACGAATATTTTTTTCTCTTAGTTGGCGTAGTCAGATCAACATTCTATCATTTTGTACATAAAAAAACAACCATTTTTATAAATAAAGAATTCTACACAATGAATTTTTTGATACTTACAATACGCTAATTAAAGCGACCAGAGCAAAAAGAGCAACCAGATTCTTCATTGTTGAAGTGCGTAAACAGGGAAAAATCGTTAACAATTTATACCCTAACTTTTATTTATTTTTTGGCAGCTGCTTGTCTTTCCAGAGATCGTGAACAAATCATAGCTTTATGACCTTGAAGCTGTTACTGTGCAAATCACAGATATCACAATAAACAAAACTTCATTGTAAATTAACTATTAAGAAATTCATTATATTCGTATCCTTTTAATTATGTGATTTTATTCGGTTTTATGATGTGCAGATGAAAGATTTCGCGCATAATGCAATGTAAACATTTGTAAATGTTGTTTGTTTATGAAGACTAATATAAATAAAATACAGATATAATCGATATCGTAATCTTATTAAATTGCAATTTTTTTTCTAGTTGCAAAACAATTTTTGTATTCATATGATACGTATGTTTTGAAAAAGGTTCAAAGTTTAATTCAAATTAGTAACTTAATCATATGCTTATCTAAACATTTATTCTATTAATGCATGTGATAAAAAGTTTTATGTTTCGTGTTTGTATACAGATGCCACGTTAGGCTGTGATATTATTAGTAGGAATTTTTATAATCTTATTTTGATTTTTTTTTAAATTTTCATAAGTGAAGTTAGATTAAGCATCTCATACTAGTTTTGAATATTTAAAGAAGAAAAAAAATCAATAAAAATAAAAATAAAAAAATCTTAAATTTTAAAATAAAAATTAAGTGATTTATTTGAAAAACTAAAAACTTTTAAAACCCTTTTGAAATGAACTTTATTTAATTGAAATCAAGTTTTAAAAATTAGTTTAGTAATTTTTTTAATGATTTAGAAATTTGAAGCCAGGAAAATTTATTTTATAGAGACACGAAATGATTTAAAATCTGTGGTTAATTAACCATGTGTTTTTTTAGAAGAGTTCTTCATATTTTCCGGCATCGTGTAAATTTGGAATTATTTTTTGCTTCCTTGCATTATAAATTACTTAACGGAATCAAACGAACAAATAAATATACATTTATTTACTGTAAAATAGTTTTTTATTTATTTACTGTTATTTAACTATTTATTATTTACTGTTATTTAACTATTTATTATTTACTGTTAATTAAATGTTTATTGAATTACTTTTGATTGATTTTATATTCTTTTAATTAATAGAATGAATTCCAATAATAATTAATTAGATTAACATCGCAGAATGGGGGTCGTTGGGAGTTGGCGTCAAAAATGTTTTTCGCCAAAGTACGCCAAATGACGTATACTATTCTATGTGAAGAGAATTGCAACCCTACCATGATAGTTTGACTTCGCGAATAGAATTTGAATTAAAGAAATAAAAAGGATGAAATTTTTAGGGTGTTTAATGTAAAAAATGAACATAAATTCCTGAAAATTTGATGAAATTTTAGAGAAAATGTACTTAAACATGCACTATTTATTCCAAAATCCTCGCTGTGGAATCCATCATTCAATTTTAAGAAATGCCTGGAATCTTTTTGTTTTTTTCCCGAAATAAAATTATTCAATACAAGACATCATAATCGGAAGACTTTGTCAGCACTGAAAGAAAGAAAACAACCACAATCACCAAACCACCACCTAAACAACCACCAAGGTGATTTTATTTACAGCGAATCGTTCTTTATCGAGCGAATGATTCAGAAGACTCACGAATTGGTAACGCGTAAAATGAATCTTTATTAAAATTAACGTAATTGAAATAATTGATCCAATTCTAGTAAAATTCCCATGATTGAATTGAATCATATAATTAATCGTGGCAATCAAAACCGTGGAATTAATATTGGTCAATCAGGCATTACAAGATACCTTTGTTACATTAGGCGATTTTAGCCCACTTGGCGACCATAAAAGTCGCCAAATCCCAAAGGCCTTAATTTTAAGCAAATTGGACTTAATTAGACATCCATATTGTACATTTCTTGGCGTTGATTAACTCTTTACTTTACTTTCATTTTTTTATACTCATTAATATATTACTAAGATCTATTTCTAAGTACATCTAGTCACAAGTGTGTAAATGACCCATCTACTTATTTGGCGGTCGCCAAATGGTCGGCATCTTCAACATAAGAATCCCCATATTCACCGTGTAACACACAAGTAATCTTGGTTTAGTTCTCTAAGGTTTCCTTCAAATCATTCCGTCAATCCAGACACTGTACGATTACGAATGATAATGAATAGGTTATATACAGAAGATTCCTTACCAGCACCAAGATGATTTTATTTACAGTGAATCGTTCTTTACCGAACGAATGATTCAGACTTAATATTTCCAAAGAAAGAAAAAAATAGCCAATAAAACACCCACTGTTTATGTCATATATGTTTTCATTGAACGATGCATTCAAAAATAAAACTCAATAGAAAAGCATTTAAAGCATCAAATAAAATGGTTTAGTTTTATATTCAACATAAAAATTCAATCAGAAAAAAATACCGAAATTTTTATAACCACAGAGTAAATTTTTTTTAAGCAAAAATGAAAAAGAAATTACAAAATTATTTCCATAAAAAATATTTCGGAATTTTTTTTTAATATTAAAAATGCAAATTTTAAAAATAGAAATAGAGGCATTTCAAAAATATGAATATTTTAGGAACCTGTTATCTCCGTCGTTGTAAAAGGACAAGTAATAAATATTTCCCACAAATGTGACTTGTCCATGTTTAATAGACATTATATTTTTTTTTATTACAGTAAAAACTTTTAATACATTATATCTACCAAAAAAATATTTGATATTATAGCTTACAAGGACTTAAAAAGAAGAAAAAGGCATTTTATTCTAAGAGTGAAATAAATAAAACTAAGCCAGACAGAAAATTCTTCCATAAAAATCTGTATTTTCACATGTGCAAACTGGGAAATGTTGTTACTCAAGTAAAGTACATAAAAAGAAGTAGAAAACATGACTATTCGCTATTAAAATGGAATATTAGCGTATAGATACATAACTTATCCATTTGATAATAAATACATAACAGACATAATTTATCCATGTAAGTTATATTATGTACATAATGATAACATAATACATAACTTATAAATTTGAAAAAGAGTTTTATTCATATTCGCAAAATACTTCAAATACTTCAAAAGTTCACAAAATACTTCAAAAGTTCAAAATACTTCAAATAATCAAAAGTTTCAAATACTTTTTAAAGAAACTATGAGATGAATTTTGACGAAAAAATAATGTAAATACATTTTAAATAGATAAGAATATAATATATCTGTTCGATAGCTCACACAAGAACAAACTCCAATAATGACACATACACAGATAATGAAAATAATACTCGACACAGTGGACTGTATGTAAATAAAACTCCTTTATTTTGGCAGCCATCAAACTCGAAGATGGAACTGACCACACAACCTCTCTCTGGGGTTACACTGATTGAACTCCTTTGTTTATGCAGCCATCGCACTCATGGATGGACTGCCACACGCAACCTTTCTCGTTGGTTACAGAAGTTAAACTCTTTTAATTATGCAGCCATCAGACTCGAAGATGCCCTGCTACACGCAACTTTTCTCTTTGGTCGCAGTTGCTCAACTCCTTTGTTTATGCAGTCATCGCGCTCGAGGATCGACTGCCAACACAACCATTCTCTTTGGTCGCTGAGTTTCAACTCTTTTACTTACATTCCTTCTTTCTCTCCCTGGCCCTCACCCCCTGCCAGACACCCCCACAAACAGGACGTTTTTCTGGACATAGGGCGTTGACCTCCCCTAAGCAGGGGAACCTCGGTTTCGACGTAACAATATCTTTTATTTAATTTTACGATTCAGAAATGTTTTTAAAACCTAGAATACTTATATTATCATATGGCCTTACATTAAATTGAAATATCCTGAATTTCTTTTAAAATCATTTTGTAGAACCTAAAAACTAAACAAATTTACATCATATTAATGAAACCCAACTTCATTTGTTAGGACATTCGTGAAATTGTCTTTCAATCAATTGCTTCAGTAAGAGACGCTATTACTAAAGCCTCGATAAATGATACACTGTTATAGAGCATATTTGTGTTAAAATCTACAATACTGTACCCCTGAGGAAGTCGCCAATCTTGCAACCCGGAACATTTCGGCAAAGTTCTGCCAATTTCTTTAAGGTTACAATACTCTAGAGGAATTCGTAATTTCTTATTTTTCGGAACAATATCAGGACTATTTATTTCTACTTTGAAAGTTATTTGCAAATTTTTTAGTTATTCCAAATAAACAACATAAATATATATATTCTTTTAAGTATTTATTCCGATTATTTGATATTCTGAAATTATTGATTATTCTGAGATTGTTCTTATAACGTGTATTTGCTACATACAGAAAATAAACAATTTTTATGACGTTGCCACTCATGAAAATACGAAACAAATAAGAAAAACGATTTTTTAAATTATCAATAACTTATATTTGGTTATCAAATAATTATTTTCTTTTTAATGCTGTTGAAATAATTAAGGTTTTATAATAATCGTTATTCGAATTCTCGCGACAAAATTTTACTTTTATTTTTAGAACTTTAGTTCACGCCGTAAACGTCGATGACACATTAATGCCGGTTTAGAGATGTTTTGTTTTTAGTGTTGTTTTGTGGCAACCGTTATTTGAATTCACGCGGAAAATTGTGACTTTTTAATTTTGGAACGTTAGTTTACAGAAGAAACGTATTCACGTTTGTTGTTGTTCAAACGTTGTTGTTCTTGTTTTCTTCATTCGTTTGATAAGGCTACGCACGGAAAGGTTTTAGTAAAGTAATAAACAAATCACTTTCGCTTCCAAGAAAGGACATATTAGAATAAAATGTAAGTTTTTTTTCTCGTTTCTTTTTTATTAATATTGTTTTATGATCCGAATTTGGTGTCATAAAAACAACACAAATTATTTCTTGGCTTACTAGAAAAAAAAGGCTTATTAACGAATAACTTTGGCGTAATTTTAGTGCAATAGCGATTATTATCATTGTTAAAATTATATATTTATGTGAGTTAGCAGAACATAATTCCACATACTAATTTGTTGATAAAGAGATTAAATTCGGAATAAAAGCAATTTAGAAATAACATTTGATGAAATAATTACATATTTTGGCGTTGAAGCTGCAATATGTGGCGTAAAAAGAAAACATTAAAATTTTTCCCTAATAGCGGTAAAAGTTTGACTATAAAGCGATATAAATTGGTCTAAAGACAATTTAGGCATAATAGTGCTAAATTTTGGTGTAAAAGCTATAGCATTTGGTGCAAAAATATGCAATGAATAAAAATTTTTTTTAGTGATTACAATTTGGCATTAAAACATTAACTTTTGGCATGAAAGCCATTTAAAAAACAAAATTCGCTTAGTGAAAAGATTTTCGCTTAATATTTTACCGCAAAAACTACCTAGTGCACTCATTATTATTCTTACTTGGCGACTTGGCATCCTGGCGATACATTTGGCGCAAAGAGTACAATAATGATGTATTTTAATCTTTGATTTCAATGCTTGAAACGACTTAATTTTATTTTTACTGGATGTCAGTTATTGATCGCCAGTCGCCAATCTTGAAAACCGCAAGATTGCACCAATGTTTCGTCAATTTCTTTCGGATTATAATATTGTAATTAGTGAAATTCGCAACTTCATTTTCAGAACAATATAATTACTTTTTTATTGCACTTGGAAATTTTAAATTTATAGTAAATAAGAACAGAAATATACATTCTATTCGATTAATAACTGATTGATTCCGAGATTGTTCTTATAACTTTTGTCGGCTACTGATAAAGACTGAACTTTTGTGATGTTGCCACTTATGAAAATACCAAACAAACAACAAAAACTATTTTGTATATTATTTATTTAACTATGTTTGCTTATCAAATAAATATTTTCTTTTTAATGCTGTTAACATAGCTAAGGTTCTATGACAACCGTTATATCGATGGTTTTGTAATATTGTTTATGTTTTCTTCATTCATTTGATATGTCTACGCAGGCACGGGTTTTAGTGAGGTAATAAAATGATAATTTTCACCTCAAATAAAGGATATATCGGGATAAAACGTAAGTTGTTTTATCCTTTCTTTTTTATTAATATTGCTTTGTCATTAGAATTTGATGTCGTAAATAACATTGAATTATTTTTTGACATAGTAGAAAAAAATGTCTCATTAACGAATAATCAAAATTCCACAAAATAATTATGCGTTAAAATGATAAAATTTGAACTGATAAATTCGGCGATTAAGTAATATTTCTGGCGTAAAAGCATTTTGAAATTAAACATTATTTTAGTGAAAAAATTTGGCCTAAAAGCATTTCAAGAATAAAATTTTTTCACGATAGTGATAATATTTGGCGTTAAACCGATAAAATTTGTCGTAAAAGCAATTTAAGGAATAAAATTTAACATAATAGAGAGTTTTTGCATACCGTATTTTGGACGTCCGTTAGCTTTTTCTCCCTAGCGCGCATGCAAATAGGAAAAATTATTACATATACGCATGCGCAATTTCCTATGAGCATGCGCGCTAGGGAGAAAAAGGTAACGGGCGTCCAAAATACGGTATGCAAAAACTCTCTAATAGCTGTTTGACTACTAATGTTGGCGTAATAGGATTTTTGGCGAGAAATTTTATCGACACGGAATTTTACAAAGTCACTAAACTTCGGCAGTCATTTTGTTTGATTACTTGGCGACTTGACATGCTAGTGATGGATTGTGGCCTAATATCGTTTTATCGCCAAAACTAACTACTGCATTCATTATTATGCTTACTTGGCATCCTAGCGATGCATTTGTCACAAAGGTTACAGAATTCGGTACTTACGTATTAACGCCACCGCAGCAGATGTTGCGCTAACGCGCCAATAAAGAGCTGCCAATGCGCCAAAATAGTGACTGTTTTGAATCTATGTTAAACTCTATATCGTCCCATTTCCCACCGAAGTCCGATTGACAGCTTTGTTTTTAAATAAAGTGTTTTGAATTTTGAAAGTGTTTTGATTTTAAATAAAGTGTTTTATATATTTTATGATTTGTCACAAAAATTTAAGTGTAGATTGGCGCCACTTAAAAACTGCCAAATCTGTAGCTGCGGTGGCGTTAATACGTAAGTACCCAGAATTCTAGATTTTTACCAGCTATTTAATTCATTACTTAATAATTAATTAATATTAATTACTATTCACTTGAAGTAGAGAGATACACAGACCAATTATTTTTTCTTTTCAAAAACTCTTTATTTATTCTATTCGCCTCCAAAGTAATCCCCTCCGGACACAATGCACTTATGTCAACTTTTTTTTCAATCCTCAATGCATGCTAAACAGTCATCGGCTGTGCTTTGAAGGCCACAGCCTTCAAAGCACGTGGCGATTACCGTAGAATCTCTTTAATCGACTTAAAACGCTGTCTCCGGAGTGGCCTTCTGAGTTTAGGGAATAGTCAGAAGTCGTACGGTGGGAATACGGTGGCTGTGGAACAATATGGGTTTCATTTGCGGCGAAAAAGTCGCGAAGAATCAATGAGTGTGAGCTGGCGCATTCGGTGTTTTCGATACCAATCTAGCATCAGCAGCAAGATCTGTAATTGTAAATCGACGGTTTGCAAACACCAAAGCTTTAATTTTTTGGACGTGAGCTCCGTCGTTTGAGGTTGATGGTCGATCAGAGGGCTCTTTGTCTTCAATGCGTTCTCTACCTTCTATGAACTGTTTATACCACTTGTAAACATTTCTTTGCGATATAGGAATGCTCACTGAATGCCTTCTGCAACATTCTATACGTTTCCGCAAACACAATTTAATCCAATTTTTTCTTTGCTCACTTAATTCAGACATTTCAAAAATTGCCGGAATCAGTTTTAGCGTCTCACAAGCCCACGCGTAACTGAAACACTAATGAATATTTTGACGTCAAATTTCACACAAATGTCAAGGACAGTGCCAGCAACCTAACAAGAAAAAAAATTTAAATTCCATAAGCCCCGGGATATTTTAAATTGAAAATTGATGTTACTTTTTGAACTCCGTAGTACATGACAGAAGAAATAAATTAGAAATTAGATTCTTTATTTTATATATACTTTATATAAGTTTTATATTAGCTTAATTAGGACATTTTAAAAATACTTTTTTTATGACTATTATTATGTCTTTTTATTTACCAGTAAATCTGATGTATTGAAACATGTTATTTTAAACTGATTTTAATTTGTACATGATTTTATTAAAATCAATTATAAACTAGACTGAAACAGTAAACTTTCAAATTAAGACTTTACAATTTTCCATAGTATAATATTGAATAGTCCCATGATTAATTAATCGACGCAAATTAATTATCAATAGATACAAATTCTTGCACTCAAGATATTTTCAAATTAAGACTGGACAATTTTCAATAATATAATATTGAATAGAATCATGATTAATTATGTTTTGTCTTTAACCTTTCTATGAACATATTCTATGTCAAAAGAGCACACAATTTCAGTTTTTTTTTTTTGTTTATCATTCTAAATTTTTACCTTTAGTTTCTGATTTTATCTGTAAACACAATTTAATTTCATAACATTCTTTCAAAACCATTAAAAACAGAATGTTTACTTGTTAAAGTTCCTTCTTTAAGCTATTAAAGAACAGCAAGTTCTTTTTTTTTAAGCAGGTGATATTCATAAAATAAAAATAGTCATAGTTAATGAGATTCTTTTATCCCTCCAGATGTAATCTTTTATTAATAGATACAAATTCTTGCGCTCAAGATATTTTTTTCTGAAAAAAATCCTATTATTTATAATTTGATGCAAATATTATAAAACATATATTTTATTTGGACATGTCAGTTAAATAGGCCACGCTGACAGCTGAAAAGATTTGGATAAGATAGGGTTGCCATATTAAGCCTGACTTTTTTTTTTTTGTCATGCATATTCCTTCTTTTCTGGTTACAGTATCTCACTGAAACTTTTTGTTAGCATTCTTTTGGCGATAAAATTGATTTATATAGATTTAGACTTAACACTTAAAAGTTTCTTTATCGATTTTAAATTATTTTAAATTCAGAATTTACAGGATGTTTAGTTTGAACAGGAATTTATTTGCTACCACAATGATTGCAATCTATATCAAGTTTAAATTTGCTAAATTAATTTAATTATTAGCCATTTGTCATTTGTATGTTCATTCCTTAATTGTTGGTTACAGTATCTCACTAAAACGTTTTGTTAGCATCCTTTTGGCAATGCAATTGATTGATATAGATTTGGATTTAATTTCAATGGTATGTAAAACTTTGTTTAATATTTAAAAAAATGTATTTCAGTTGTAATTCTCAAATTTAGCTTTACTTTGTTAAAAAAAGAAATGTTATTGAAACAAAAAGCAATATTTATGAATTGAATTCAATTGACTTGTAATTAAATCATGTTATTTCTTCTTCTGTGAATGAGTGTACAATGTATTAAAATATTTATCAACGGTATACATACTCATTAGCATTAATAATAAATAATTTTATATTATATTCAGCAGCTTTTGTCTCCAAATACCAAGTATTTTGGCCGAAATCATTCACTATTATGATCATTCCTTATTTATCGTCCATTATTGACTTATATCATCCACCATCCATGCAAGAATGTAGCAGATTCCTCTATCACCAGAACCCTTCTACATAGTTGTTGTTGTAGCTTATCCCCTTGATTTCGAATCCTAAACCAAGTCCAATAGATCATGCTGCATCAATAGATCGTAAATGGTCCTCCCCTCATTCAACAGTTGCCTCACAGAGGCACCAACACAATCGATGAGATGAGAGGGAGACGCGATGGCCGAACAATGGCAAAGGGTATATGTCTTCTCGTCTCCATTGAAGGTCAAACTCCCAAAACCTTACTCTTCTACATAGTACTCATAGCAAAATATTAGGATCTAAACAACTTATTCCTCACCTCTTTGAGTCCCGCAGTAGGGTTTTCAATCCTGGAGATTTATTGCATATATATATATGCCATTGACATAAAAACTTTTGGTTAGGCTTCACTTGTCAAAATTTGCATCAAGTTCCCCTAATACGGAAACATACTACTCGCTAGGTATTTTTGTTATTTACCCGTTTTGCATCACTATATAGAGCTGATATATCTGCAAAACATTGTTATATTTGATTTGTTTTAAATCATCACATAGCACTCATATATTATTATGTATAAAATTGACGTATCTGCAAAACATTGATATAGACTAATCGCATAGTATTGATATATCTGAATCTTTATTTTTTAACATCATGCCTAACATTGATACATTTGGCCTGTTTCACATCATCCCATTGGAATGATACATGAGCAAAACGTTGTATATCTGACTGTTATATCTATTTACATCAAATAGCATCGATATATTAGCAAACCCTTTATCTATCTGACTATATCCCGCATAGAATTGATGTACCTGTAAAACATTAACATAGATTAATCGCATAGCATTGATATATCTGACCTGTTTTACATCATCGCATAGCATTGATATATCTGACCTGTTTTACATCATCGCATAGCAATGATATATCTGACCTGTTTTACATCATCGCATAGCATTGATATATATGACCTGTTTTACATCATCGCATAGCAATGATATATCTGCAAAACATTGTGTATAGGATTGTTATATCTATTTAAACCAAATAGCACTGATATATCTTCGAAAACATTGTGTATAGGATTGGTATATCTATTTAAACCAAATGGCACTGATATATCTGCGAAACATTGTGTATAGGATTGGTATATCTATTTAAACCAAATGGCACTGATATATCTGCGAAACATTGTGTATAGGATTGGTATATCTATTTAAACCAAATGGCACTGATATATCTGCGAAACATTGTGTATAGGATTGGTATATCTATTTAAACCAAATGGCACTGATATATCTGCGAAACATTGTGTATAGGATTGGTATATCTATTTAAACCAAATGGCACTGATATATCTGCGAAACATTGTGTATAGGATTGGTATATCTATTTAAACCAAATGGCACTGATATATCTGCGAAACATTGTGTATAGGATTGGTATATCTATTTAAACCAAATGGCACTGATATATCTGCGAAACATTGTGTATAGGATTGGTATATCTATTTAAACCAAATGGCACTGATATATCTGCGAAACATTGTGTATAGGATTGGTATATCTATTTAAACCAAATGGCACTGATATATCTGCGAAACATTGTGTATAGGATTGGTATATCTATTTAAACCAAATGGCACTGATCTATCTGCGAAACATTGTGTATAGGATTGGTATATCTATTTAAACCAAATGGCACTGATCTATCTGCGCGAAACATTGTGTATAGGATTGGTATATCTATTTAAACCAAATGGCACTGATCTATCTGCGAAACATTGTGTATAGGATTGGTATATCTATTTAAACCAAATGGCACTGATATAACTGCGAAACATTATGTATAGGATTGGTATATCTATTTAAACCAAATGGCACTGATATATCTGCGAAACATTGTGTATAGGATTGGTATATCTATTTAAACCAAATGGCACTGATATATCTGCGAAAACATTGTGTATAGGATTGGTATATCTATTTAAACCAAATGGCACTGATATATCTCTGCGAAACATTGTGTATAGGATTGGTATATCTATTTAAACCAAATGGCACTGATATATCTGCGAAACATTGTGTATAGGATTGGTATATCTATTTAAACCAAATGGCACTGATATATCTGCGAAACATTGTGTATAGGATTGGTATATCTATTTAAACCAAATGGCACTGATATATCTGCGAAACATTGTGTATAGGATTGGTATATCTATTTAAACCAAATGGCACTGATATATCTGCGAAACATTGTGTATAGGATTGGTATATCTATTTAAACCAAATGGCACTGATATATCTGCGAAACATTGTGTATAGGATTGGTATATCTATTTAAACCAAATGGCACTGATATCTGCGAAACATTGTGTATAGGATTGGTATATCTATTTAAACCAAATGGCACTGATATATCTGCGAAACATTGTGTATAGGATTGGTATATCTATTTAAACCAAATGGCACTGATATATCTGCGAAACATTGTGTATAGGATTGGTATATCTATTTAAACCAAATGGCACTGATATATCTGCGAAACATTGTGTATAGGATTGGTATATCTATTTAAACCAAATGGCACTGATATATCTGCGAAACATTGTGTATAGATTGGTATATCTATTTAAACCAAATGGCACTGATATATCTGCGAAACATTGTGTATAGGATTGGTATATCTATTTAAACCAAATGGCACTGATATATCAGCGAAACATTGTGTATAGGATTGGTATATCTATTTAAACCAAATGGCACTGATATATCTGCGAAACATTGTGTATAGGATTGGTATATCTATTTAAACCAAATGGCACTGATATATCTGCGAAACATTGTGTATAGGATTGGTATATCTATTTAAACCAAATGGCACTGATATATCTGCGAAACATTGTGTATAGGATTGGTATATCTATTTAAACCAAATGGCACTGATATATCTGCGAAACATTGTGTATAGGATTGGTATATCTATTTAAACCAAATGGCACTGATATATCTGCGAAACATTGTGTATAGGATTGGTATATCTATTTAAACCAAATGGCACTGATATATCTGCGAAACATTGTGTATAGGATTGGTATATCTATTTAAACCAAATGGCACTGATATATCTGCGAAACATTGTGTATAGGATTGGTATATCTATTTAAACCAAATGGCACTGATATATCTGCGAAACATTGCGTATAGGATTGGTATATCTATTTAAACCAAATGGCACTGATATATCTGCGAAACATTGCGTATAGGATTGGTATATCTATTTAAACCAAATGGCACTGATATATCTGCGAAACATTGCGTATAGGATTGGTATATCTATTTAAACCAAATGGCACTGATATATCTGCGAAACATTGCGTATAGGATTGGTATATCTATTTAAACCAAATGGCACTGATATATCTGCGAAAACATTGCGTATAGGATTGGTATATCTATTTAAACCAAATGGCACTGATATATCTGCGAAACATTGCGTATAGGATTGGTATATCTATTTAAACCAAATGGCACTGATATATCTGCGAAACATTGCGTATAGGATTGGTATATCTATTTAAACCAAATGGCACTGATATATCTGCGAAACATTGCGTATAGGATTGGTATATCTATTTAAACCAAATGGCACTGATATATCTGCGAAACATTGCGTATAGGACTGGTATATCTATTTAAACCAAATGGCACTGATATATCTGCGAAACATTGCGTATAGGATTGGTATATCTATTTAAACCAAATGGCACTGATATATCTGCGAAACATTGCGTATAGGACTGGTATATCTATTTAAACCAAATGGCACTGATATATCTGCGAAACATTGCGTATAGGACTGGTATATCTATTTAAACCAAATGGCACTGATATATCTGCGAAACATTGCGTATAGGACTGGTATATCTATTTAAACCAAATGGCACTGATATATCTGCGAAACATTGCGTATAGGACTGGTATATCTATTTAAACCAAATGGCACTGATATATCTGCGAAACATTGCGTATAGGACTGTTATATCTATTTAAACCAAATGGCACTGATATATCTGCGAAACATTGCGTATAGGACTGTTATATCTATTTAAACCAAATGGCACTGATATATCTGCGAAACATTGCGTATAGGACTGTTATATCTATTTAAACCAAATGGCACTGATATATCTGCGAAACATTGCGTATAGGACTGGTATATCTATTTAAACCAAATGGCACTGATATATCTGCGAAACATTGCGTATAGGACTGGTATATCTATTTAAACCAAATGGCACTGATATATCTCTGCGAAACATTGCGTATAGGACTGGTATATCTATTTAAACCAAATGGCACTGATATATCAGCGAAACATTGCGTATAGGACTGGTATATCTATTTAAACCAAATGGCACTGATATATCTGCGAAACATTGCGTATAGGACTGGTATATCTATTTAAACCAAATGGCACTGATATATCAGCGAAACATTGCGTATAGGACTGGTATATCTATTTAAACCAAATGGCACTGATATATCTGCGAAACATTGTGTATAGGACTGGTATATCTATTTAAACCAAATGGCACTGATATATCTGCGAAACATTGTGTATAGGACTGGTGTATCTATTTAAACCAAATGGCACTGATATATCTGCGAAACATTGTGTGTAGGACTGTTGTATCTATTTAAACCAAATGGCACTGATATATCTGCGAAACATTGTGTGTAGGACTGTTGTATCTATTTAAACCAAATGGCACTGATATATCTGCGAAACGACGTATAGGACTGTGTAAACCAAATAGGACTGTTGTATCTATTTAAACCAAATGGCACTGATATATCTGCGAAACATTGTGTGTAGGACTGTTGTATCTATTTAAACCAAATGGCACTGATATATCTGCGAAACATTGTGTGTAGGACTGTTGTATCTATTTAAACCAAATGGCACTGATATATCTGCGAAACATTGTGTAGGACTGTTGTATCTATTTAAACCAAATGGCACTGATATATCTGCGAAACATTGTGTATAGGACTGTTGTATCTATTTAAACCAAATGGCACTGATATATCTGCGAAACATTGTGTATAGGACTGTTGTATCTATTTAAACCAAATGGCACTGATATATCTGCGAAACATTGTGTATAGGACTGTTGTATCTATTTAAACCAAATGGCACTGATATATCTGCGAAACATTGTGTATAGGACTGTTGTATCTATTTAAACCAAATGGCACTGATATATCTGCGAAACATTGTGTATAGGACTGTTGTATCTATTTAAACCAAATGGCACTGATATATCTGCGAAACATTGTGTATAGGACTGTTGTATCTATTTAAACCAAATGGCACTGATATATCTGCGAAACATTGTGTATAGGACTGTTGTATCTATTTAAACCAAATGGCACTGATATATCTGCGAAACATTGTGTATAGGACTGTTATATCTATTTAAACCAAATGGCACTGATATATCTGCGAAACATTGTGTATAGGACTGTTATATCTATTTAAACCAAATGGCACTGATATATCTGCGAAACATTGTGTATAGGACTGGTATATCTATTTAAACCAAATGGCACTGATATATCTGCGAAACATTGTGTATAGGACTGGTATATCTATTTAAACCAAATGGCACTGATATATCTGCGAAACATTGTGTATAGGACTGGTATATCTATTTAAACCAAATGGCACTGATATATCTGCGAAACATTGTGTATAGGACTGGTATATCTATTTAAACCAAATGGCACTGATATATCTGCGAAACATTGTGTATAGGACTGGTATATCTATTTAAACCAAATGGCACTGATATATCTGCGAAACATTGTGTATAGGACTGGTATATCTATTTAAACCAAATGGCACTGATATATCTGCGAAACATTGTGTATAGGACTGGTATATCTATTTAAACCAAATGGCACTGATATATCTGCGAAACATTGTGTATAGGACTGGTATATCTATTTAAACCAAATGGCACTGATATATCTGCGAAACATTGTGTATAGGACTGGTATATCTATTTAAACCAAATGGCACTGATATATCTGCGAAACATTGTGTATAGGACTGGTATATCTATTTAAACCAAATGGCACTGATATATCTGCGTTAAAACATTATCTATTTAAACCAAATGGCACTGATGTATAGGACTGGTATATCTATTTAAACCAAATGGCACTGATATATCTGCGAAACATTGTGTATAGGACTGGTATATCTATTTAAACCAAATGGCACTGATATATCTGCGAAACATTGTGTATAGGACTGGTATATCTATTTAAACCAAATGGCACTGATATATCTGCGAAACATTGTGTATAGGACTGGTATATCTATTTAAACCAAATGGCACTGATATATCTGCGAAACATTGTGTATAGGATTGTTATATCTATTTAAACCAAATAGCACTGATATATCTTCGAAGCCTATGCGTCACATAGCCTTGATATATCTGCAAATCATTGATATCTGATATATCTGATATCTTGATCACTGATCTTGATCGCTGATATATCTGAATCTTTTTTTTGCATAATCGCATAACATTGATACATCTGACCGGTTTTACATCATCACATATCAATAATATATCTGCAAAGCATTGTGCATATGATTGCTATATCCATTTACAGCAAATG